>CM037091.1:23079307-23679307 GCA_020916435.1 Oxytropis ochrocephala
ATAGGAAATGGGGGAGAATATAAGTATCAAGGAGGATAATCGTTAGTGTCAGGTGTGAGTTGGCATGTCCTATTCAGGTGGTAATGCAATTATGGTTAAAGATCTTATTGACGTGTCAACAAAATCTTGGAACAAGAGTGCTCGAGGTTGAATTCTGTCTCCATCTAGTGCTATTAAGGCAATTAAAACCCCTATTAGCATCCGTGGATTCTAATAACAAGTCGCTTTGGGCCTTTAACCATATAATGGGATATATAAGTTGGTTAAGTCCGATATAAAGCTTTGAGGAAGATGGTTGAAACCAGACGAAGCCATCTAATTCCTACAATCACTCAAGATTCTTGAACCAATTGTGGAGTGCTAGGGTGCCTGGGAGGATTAAACATTTTATGGAAGCTTAAGCATAATGCGCTTAGTACAAAGCTAAATCTGGCGAAGAAGAAGATTTCTTCTTCCCTCAATGTGCCCTGCTGCTTGCAAAGATGCTGGATGAGTCTATTGAACATCTCCTATTTCTTTGTCCTTTGACTACCCCCAGCAGTGGTTTGGATTACGATTTGCCCCGCACTTAATCACAAGATAATGTCACCATTTTGGCCGTCATTGGTTTGATTCTATTATGTAGGCAAATGGTGTCTGGGTCGATAAATAAATGATGCTTTGTTACGTGATGATCGCTTATATGGAATATTTGGAAAGCTAGGAATGGAATGTTTTTGAGGATATATGTCCTAATCCTAATGATACACTATTTTCTATCGTGAGCAAATTGTATATCTATGATAAGGCCTTCCCTATTCCTAATCATCAATCGAATAGTTTTTTGTGGTCAAAGGAGGACTATGGCTAAATGGGAGTCCTCCTCCAACCATAGAATAAAGTTTAATACTCGATGCACGCTTAAAGTGAATGTAAGGTAAAGGTTTTTCTCGAATTGTAGCAAGAAATAACAAAGGAAGTATAAATGCCGGGAGTACCTTCTAGAATTCATGCCTTTTCTCCTCTAGTCACGCTTTGGCCTTGCAGAAGTTCTCCCATTCTTGCTTTGTCTTAATATCTCTCCGAGATCTATGTTGAATCGATTCCTTGTTTTAATCGTGACTTGCAATCAACAAAAAAATGAGGGGTGAGATTGACATTATAGTTCAAGATATTTTATGTATAAAGAATCAATTTACCTTTAGAGTTTCCTCAAAGGATCAATCTGATGGGTAATCAACTTGCTGTCGATTATATTGCTAAGCTTGCTTCCTCAAATTCCTTACCGATTAATCAAGTTGCGCATCCTCCTCCGCCAATTCGCTTCGCTGATGAAGCTTGATTTCAATCGCCTGGTCCCTTTGATTTCTCGCTTCGATGGGTGCCGAAAGTTAGGTTTTTCTTCTACTTTCGCTTTATGCTTCGTGGTGTATGTCGCTTAATTTTCTTAGTTTCAATTAAGCTGAACTTTTGTATCCTTTCGCTTTCGGGTTGTCCTCGGGGCCTGACCAATGGGTTGTTTTTTGTTTGTTGTTTGTTTCGCTCTGTCAGAAGGTTGGGTCAGCCTTGCCTATTTCTTTATGAAAGCTCGCTTGTTTACTAAAAAAAAAAAAAAAAAAATTGAATACTATTCTTTTTTCATATTTTTCTTTTCTCAAGTAAAATAAAGAGCAAAGTAAGTTAGTGATTTATATAATTAGTATATAATTGCACTAAAAGTTGATCCAAAATATCTCTAAAATTGCACTAAATTAGAGTTTATCAAGAGCGCTTAGTGGTGAGCGCCCTTATTGTTAAAAATTGTTTTTCACACGCGGCACAGAGCTTCAATGTTCACATATCATTTTGTAGAAAAAATGTCTACATCTCTCTCTGCTCATCCACTTTGCGCTAACTCCTAGACAATAACTAGTTTTCTTCTTCCTCTCGAACTGCTTCCTCTCCTGTTCATCCTCTTCCTCTCGCTCATCCCGACTTTAACAATCCTCCGTTCTCTCTCAAACCCTCGCGCCTAAGCTCTCTCTCAAACCCCTCACCCTCCTCGGTTCATTCTCACACAACACCGTGTTGCAGCACCTCACGCCCTCAAGTCAAAACGCCACGATCTAGAGTTTTTGTTCATCGCACTTTACAAGATTCTTCTTCTGCACTCTCTAGTCTATTCTACTCTAGGTTTTATCACTCTTCAGCTTTTCTTTCTTCATCTTGTTCCTACATGGTCGCGATCTTGAAAAACCCTAATCTCTCGCAAATCATGGCCCCAGCAGATTTCTTGGCTCTTCCATTTCTCAAAACCCTAAGCTCCAAGTGAGATTTATTCACTTTTTAACATGTTAGCGATTCTTCCTCTTAAAACTCTTCAATCTCTAGAGATTTGCGTATTGATTCTTCCTCCGCTTAATGATTTCTTCCGCTTAATGATTTGTTTGATTTACCACGCGATTAAGGATTTCCTTCCTTACTTGTATTATTTGCAGGACCTTGATTAGACCTTGAGTTTTGCATAGTATGATGTTCTATATGTGATGTCGATTTCCTTTTGTATTCAAGGATCAGGAGATAATTTGAGAATAGGTTTTGTAATTGCAAAATTGTTATATCAAAGCTTTGTAAAGGCTAAAAGTCGATGGTTTTGAATAATAATCGTGATAGGCCATATATGGGGACAATGCTTGTTAAGGAGATTCTTACTTTCAACTTTAGTTTTATGTTACTCAAAGATGTATATTTATTTGAAGATTTTGAACTATTAAACATCCTCTCGTTGTTTGAGGTAATAATAGTAGTATTGTGTCTGATGGACATTGATTGTATACCAATTCTAACCTTGTAACTGATACCTTGAAATTATCCGAGTAACGTAGTTTTGGTTGTTAATTGTTATTTTTATTTGATCTTGTTGCTTTATGATGAAGTCTTTTAAAGTGAGTTAATATTGATGGGTAAGGAGTCAAAGTCGGGGGTTGAAATGTTGTGTTACTTTGCCAAGGGAAGTGTAAAACAATGTATCCTGATATAAGTCTATCTAGTAATGTTCATTTTGTCATTTCAGTCACAAGGAGAACTAGATCGCTACCAAGTCTTATTGTCTGCTCATTTCTCTTTTGGTATATAGCCTCAATCTAATGTGCTTTCTTAATTGAATAATAATTCCTTCTCTTGCTTACTTAATTGATGCCATATTGAAACGCGTATCATCACTTCTCGCTCCGCCCAAAAAAACTTTCATCAATTTCGTGCATTGTCACTAGAGATTCAAGGGTCAATTTTATTTGTTAATTTTCATGTTATCTATATTTCTTATTACATCCGAAGTGCTGAATTCGAGAGATATGGACATCATTTTGTGAATTGAGAGATCACTAGAGAGGCATGGAAAGAAGCTTTAATGGTTGAAGTGTTCTGCAAATTGTTGAGGCGTGCATAGAACATGTTTTGGCATTCTTTTCTTTGCTTTTAGTGACTTGTTTTAGTACATAATGTGTGATAGCATAATTAATTGTAATATATTTTTCATTAGGTAGAATAGGCTTTGAGTACTTAGCGATATGTGCCAACAACCTATGCTTCTTGTGCCTATAAATGACACATTTTTGAGTTCTACCTGATACAAGATAATAGTTACTTCTATTTGACCACTTTAATTTTAAGTTGACTTAATTTTATATTTACAAAGATTTTCTTGAATGTCTGTTCCAATCATACTCTTATGATCGCTTTAATGAGCTCTGAGGAAGAATGGTGTAATGACTCAAAGAGTGGTGAAATGATTATTTGTCGAGCTAATACTTTAGAGGATTGAGTAGGATCAAGTGTTAGTACATTATGTTTTATTCATAATTTATCTTAGTATCATGTATTTGTTATGTAAGGTCATGTGGCTCATTTGCTTCAACTTTACTCATGGACAAATTTGTAATTTTCATGGTCTTGGCTTGGCTTGGCTTAAGCTTTACTCTAAATTCATTAATAAAAATCCTATTTAAATTTTTTTAATATATGTATTTTTTAATTTATTTTTGTAGTAATGGTTAAAATATCGCATTTAAAATGCAATGTTACTCTATAAAATACTTCCTCCTGAGATCTATTTAGATAAAGTTCATTTTTAGTTCATTGAAAACTAATGTATTTAGACTACATTGTAGTCTAAATACATTAGTTTTCCAATGAACCTAAAAAGTGACTTTTGCTTGTAAATAGGTCCAGTGGGGAGTACTGCATTATACAAAAATAGATTTTTTTTATTTAAAAAATATGGAATAAGGAGCGCTTGAAGAAAAATGCGTTAGTTATTGTTTTAGTGCATCTGGGAATAAGGAGTCTTTGAAGTAAAAAGCGCTACATATTATCTTAGCACATTTGGGAATAAGGAGCGCTTTGAAATAAAAAAACACTACTTATTGTCTTTTAACGATCGGGAATAAGGAGCGCTTGAAGTAAAAAGCGATACTTATTGTCTTAGCGCATTTGAGAATAAAGAGCGCTTGAAGTAAAAAGCACTACTTTTCCTAATTATTGGTAGCGCTTTTTGAGCGCTCCCATAGGGGGTTTGGCAACAGGAGCGGTAACTTTTGGAGTGCTCAGAAGCGCTACCAATGACTAAAAAAAGCGCTACCAATGGCTTTTTTTGTTGTAGTGTTAGTGGATTATTAGAAAAAGTTGAAATAATGGCAGAAATTAAAACACCAAAAAGTTAAAATTCACATGCTTATTTATATACCATATGTGACTCAAGTTTACTTGTTACTGTGTTAATGGTGCACAATCTCTATCGATTTTATCGATGACTAATTTACATAAGGAAACCTACGATCTATGCGATTCTCTCTTCCCAACAAAGTTTTTGTCATACCCAAAATCCAATATCTATCTATTTAATAAAATACACAACTTACAAAATGACAATTATAGACATCTTCATTTTTTTGACACATCATCACTTATTTATCATTTTTTAATTTCATTTTCTCTTCATTTTCCACTCTCTCTCTTTCGATCTCACATTTCCCAATATTTCTCACACTCTTACTTTTTCTTCTTACACTCTCTTTCATCCTTTTTTCCTTTTACTTTACTTTTATTTTTCTCATAAACAATTATTCTCTTTCTCCTATCACTCTACTTTTGTTTTTTAACTAACAATCTAAAAAAATAAGAAAATTTAATGACTATTTAAACTACTGATTAATATTTAAAACAAATATTTCTTATCGATAATCTACTATCTCTATTTTACTATCTACTATAATATACTAATCAACTAAAATAATCAATTGAAACTATGACATAATCGCATTGATATATAAAACACTTGATAATCAGAAGTGATATATAAAAATACACAGGATCAATATTTGTCATTGATAATTATAATTTTGAAGACTACTATAAATAAACCTACTATGTAAATAATTAAGAAGGTTTAATGACTAATCTAAACTACTAATTAATATAAAATAAATGTTTCTTATTGGTAATTTACTATCTAACTTTTCTTATTTACTATAATCTACTAATCAACTAAAATAATCTATTGAAATTACAAGCTAACTACATCGATTACTAAAAAAACACGGATAACCCAGCAGTGAAAGTTATAATTTTTGAAGACTACTATAAACCTACTATGTAAAAAAAGGCTTAATGGCTATTTAAACTACTAATTAATGTAAAACAAATATTTCTTATTGATAATTTACTATCTAATTTTTACTATCCACTAATCAACTAAAATAATCAATTGAAACTACGAGATAACCGTGACCGAGATATAAAAACACGGTAATCGCAGTGATATATGAAAAACACGAGATTAATATTTGCCTTTGATAATCATAATTTTATTAAGGCTTAATGACTATTTAAACCGATTAATGTTTAAAGCACACATCACAAGTATTTGTCACTAATACCTAAAAAGGACAAATAATTGTCACCGATATATAAAAAAACACTAAATAAATATTTCTTATGGATAATCTACTATCTATCTTTTACTATCTACTAATTAACTCAAATAATCAATTGAAACAATGAGATGATCGCATTGATAGATAAAAACAAACACTTAGATAATCAGACCGATATATAAAAACACGGATAGCCTGCATTCATATATAAAAATACACAAGATTAATATTTGTCATTGATAATTATAATTTTTAAGGCTTAATCACTATTTAAACTCGATTAATATTTAAAACACACGCGATAAATTCTTCCAAACACATGCTGACCCTGTCACACGAAATCCTTTGATTTTCCATTCTTCCAAACACTTGTTAATATCTTCTTGATTACTTGAACATATATGCACTGATGCCCCAAATTCTGCTAACTCTTCCACAATTGCGTGCCTAATTAATTCACAAAAAAAAAAAAGAAAGAATAGGGAACTAGCATAAGAAATTGAAAGGAAAGTGAAGCTATCAAAACCTAAAAATATGAGATATAATCATAATAGAGAACTAACCCTATGCCTCGACTTCCACCAGTTACTAGAGCTGTCATTCCATGGAGTGACCATCTTTTGTCTTTGAAACTCAACATTCTTTCCTCATTTTTTGGCTTGTAATGGGAAGACACTAGTGTGTGTGTGTGTGTCTATATATATATATATATATATATATATATATATCACTAGTGAAAAACAGAAAAGAATTGGGGTTTTTAAGTTCTGATTCCCAAATATCCGACTTAAAATGGTGACGCGGTGGCAATTTTGTAATAAACATTTGAAATAAATTATGGCGCTCACCTTTTAAGACGGATTCACCTTTTTTTTTTTTTATAACTTACGCACTTCTATCTCACTACCAAAACACAAAACACTTAAACACAATTTTTTAACTAAAAATGAAAACAAATACTAAATCACATCGAACCCTAAACTCCGCTGCTTTCCATCGCCTTCCACCAAAACTCCACAGTCAATGCTCTACCACCACTCTTCTCCGGCAGAAAGCTCCTTCTTCTCCGCCAACTCGCTGCCTTCCTCCGTCGCTTCTCCTCCTCTCGCCGCTATCTCCATCTTTGTCGCCGCCCCTCGCTCTCTCCCCTCAGAACCATGACCTTCTTTGAATCGCTTTTTCTCGTTTTTTGAAAGGTAAACCATCCTCGATTCTAATTCATTTCATGAGTCGAGAATCTTCATTAAGATGAGAGCGATTTCATGTTTGATTTAATTAAAAGAATTTCACATCTCTTTTTACATTCTGTGGTTTTGCTATACGCTTGTTGTTTTGAAATTTGTTAGTGGTTTGATGTTTTTTGATTCTCGAGTTTTGATAATTGATAGTTTTACCTTTCTAATTTTGCAATAATCGCTCGTAAATACGCACCCTACAATCTTTCTTATTTATTTGATTTAACACTCGCTCATAGTAAATGTTGAGCACCACCAAAAACTCGCTGGTGATTGAATAGAATAAATTTTATTTATAATATCACTGCGTTGGTGATTGAATTCGTGTTATGGTTAATCGAGACAAGTTGCTCATGTTGGTTGCGCACTCCTCTTTCCTTTTGTCCGAGATTTTTCCTCCGCTTCCTCTCGTATCTAATGATTAGTGATTTCATATTCGTGAGTGGCTTCTATAATAAATGGTATGTACTCATGATCAATTTCGCTCATTTCTATATTCTTTTGATTAGGCAATTGCAAATTGATATACCGGGAGAGAAGTCATACAAGGACAACACTTTGATCATGCAACTTCTCCGTGATAACTTCATTCTCTGACATCCGACATGCATTTATAGTTTTTGAATTTGTCTATATCACCACATATTTGTAACTTCACACAATCTTGATTTATTTATTGATTTTAGTTTATAAACCGTTGGGATTTCTGTAATGGTGGTGCATATGGGATTAAGGAGACAACACCTAAAGCCAAGAGCAGAAACATATCCTACCACTAATTAGTTATTGAATTTCTTCTAAATTGTTTTTAAAGGAGAAGGAGCAAATTGCTAATGTTCATCCTACGTAGATTTTAGGTATTCAAGGTCTGCATTTTATGAATTATGGGTGTAGTGGTCTGTTGATGAGAAGTCCTCGAAAGTTTTTTTCTCTTCCTTCTGAGATGTTATTGAAGGTAAGTTTTTGATATGCGCCTATGTGTTCAACGATATGTCTCATCGACTTCACTTGTTAACTAGAATATATTGTTCCATTAAGATTACTTAGCAAGACCCTATTTCGATTTGTAGAGAGTAGTTCTAACTCAATTTATTAATATTTTACTTCACATTTGACCTCCACGTGATAGAGAATAGATTTTTAAAGTTTTTTGTGAAGGTTATTTATCTGCAAATAGGAGCTAAAGGATACTTTGTTAAATGCGCTTCTTCTTGCCAGCCCAAAGATTTAGTACTAGTCAGTCCCATGTGTGTATTGATTTTCTAGCTTTCTTTGTTTTATCAATGCTGATGCTTTTTTCAAGGGAAGTGCTATGTAGACTTTTTTAGTTTTAAAAAAAAAAAAAGGTTAAATGTTTTGAATAATTTGGTTGAGTTGAAATTGGCTTTTTGTTATTGTCATGACAGCTTTTGAGAATCTTCTTTTGCTTTTTGTCGCTTCAACACAATCATTTAATCACGCCTACTATACTAATAATTGTGTTTAGTTTGGTTGAAGCTTTTCCTCATATCCATGATAATTTTCTTAGTTTGGGCAATTGAAGTCAAGATGTACTAATTGCCAAATATGATTTCTCGGTTTTTATCTGTTGGACAGCAAAATGGTTATTTTGTTATTGCTACTTAATGAGATTAACCTCCTTGTTTTAGGTGGGGATGGAGAAGAGAGCAATATGTAGGCTTGGCTTCCAAAGAGAACCTAAAGCCATGTTTTTCATGTCCTTGCTAATCCCAATGTAAGCTTAAAGTGAACACTTCATAGTAGTATGTGTCTATTCTGGTTGAAAAGATTAAAGAATTGATAAAACTATTGAGATTAGGTGTTTCTTTTGAATCAGAGGATTGTTATTTGTTGGATACTATATAAGTATGATCTAAAATAGTTATATCAATTTATATTTGTTGCTTTCTATAAAATTTATATATACCATTTCTATTTCCAATGGTTATCTTATGATCTTATTATGAATCTTTTATTGAAAATTTGAAATTTGTTGTTTATGTGATGGGTCTTGTTTTAGATGTTTGTGATCAAAGTTGCGGGCATGGAACCGTGGAATTGGAGCAGAGTACCCATTAGTTGTGAGCACATGGCCGCTTGTTGAGGTCAAGTAGAGTTGCTTTGAGGGATATTATGTCGTTGATTCTCGTTGTTGAAGGTTGCTCCACTTGTGAAGAATCGAGGTGTGATGGAACTTGTAAGAGACTTGATTCTTTGAAGATCACATTGAGTTAAGAATTTTTTCATTTATTTTGTATTGAATGAAAATTTAAATTGTTTCCTCGCTTTTTGAGTTAAATAATGATGCAGTTGACACCGTAACATATATATCCAATCATATCGCTTTATTATTTACTTTGCATTGTATCGAAATTGCCAAGTGTGTTAAATATGAATATACATATATATATATATATATATATATATATATATATATATATATATATATATATATATATATATATATATATATATATATATATATATACCAAGTACTCCTCGTGTGTCCCTCTTGACTAGTTGAAATTGTAGTACTTTTAATTAAAGTATGTGTAGGAATGAGGAATGATTGTATAGGCAAGGTGAAGCAAAAAATTATCAAAACAAAAAAACACTTTTAAAGTCGGATATTCCTCTTATACCACATTATATCCGACTTAAAACACGCTTTTTAAGTCGGATATTACTCTCAATCCGACTTTAAAAGTGTTAAAGAGAGGCAAAACACAAGATAATCAAACTTTTAAAGTCGGATGTATACATTTATCCGACTTGAAAACTGTGTTTTAAAGTCTGACGCCTATCCGACTTTAAAATTTCATACTTTCTAAGTCGGCTTGATCTAAGTCGATTAGGATCCGACTTTAAAAGTCCAAAATATCCGACTTTAAAGCCCTTTTTTTCCACTAGTGTAAATATGATTTGATTGAGAGTTTTGAGTTAGTTTCAAGGTGAGGTTACAAACACACATAACCCAAAAATTGGGTGGTGGGGGTTGATTGGGCATATGGATAAGTTAATCGACCTTCAACAAAGGAGACTGTAGACAGCATAAATGCTAGCAACACTCATTCTATAATTGATTAAAATTCACCGAGTCTTATCACTTTGGAAATAAGACTCATTAGTTTAGTGAGACTCATATGAATTTTAATCAATCATAGAACAAGTGTCCGAGAGAGAGGGCAAAGTGAGTGTTATTAGCATTTCTCTTCATAAAAATAACATGAGAGATCACTGCCTCACGACGTGTCGCTATCCAAGTTTGTAAGAGAATTGTATGTAATCCATTGAATTTCATTGAGTATTTTTTTTAATATACTTAAATGAAATGACAAATAAATACCAAACACACACCACTACCGCTCACACTTGATTTCAAATTCGAGAGCCGACGTCCTATGTTGCTAAAATTGCCAAAATAATCAACAGTGAAGGACAAATTTTATTGAGTGTTACCCTGTAGGTAAAATTAGTATTGTATTTAAATTTATTTTATAATATTTAAATATGAAAATGAAATATGTTGAATGATTGGCTGTATATATAGTAACATAGGTGGAGAAAAGTGATCGATAACTCATTGAATTTTTTTAGATAATCAACAAGTAACATTGAAGTGAAGCACAAGCGGGTGCCCAACCCTTACAATGGAGGTAAGTGAAGTGGGAGGGCCTCCTCAAAACCTCCCCGAGCCAAAACCCATCAGAAAGACTCGTGTAGGAACCTCCTACCTCACCGCTTCTCCCCGCAAAACAATAAAGAAACTTACAAAAAGAAATTACAACAAGGATAGTACGCCCAAGCGCTTAGCCAATGCTAGTCGAAGCTCCCGGCGCTCCATCATCCCCTCCCACCCGTAGAATCATTCCATGAAGCCTTCCCCGCCTCCACGCCCATACATGATCCTCGCACCTTATGGATAGAACGCCCCGCGCTTAGCCAATGCTAGCCGAGCTCCCGGGCGCTCCATCATCCTCCCACCCGTAGAATCATTCCATGAAGCCTTCCCCGCCTCCACGCCCATACATGATCCCCGCACCTTAGACTCGAATTCTACGCACAAGTTCTGACTGAGGCAAAGACTGTGAGGAAGGTCGACTCACTCCATATCGCCTTCGAGCTCTGGGCTTATCTCTCCACATCACCTTCGAGCTCTGGGCTTTAAGCAAAGGCACGATCTACTTCAATGCTTCGCCACAAGGGGCGTCGCAGAGGATGGATGCCCTCTCCATACCGCCTTCGAGCTCGGCTTATCTTTCCATATCACCTTCGAGCTCGTGATCGCAAAGGCACATCCTTCTACAATGATCGGACCAGAGGCAAAGCACTAAGGATGGTCGACTCTCTCCAAAACGCCTTCGAGCTCCTGGCTTATATCTCCATAACACCTTCGAGCTCTGGCTTATGCAAAGGCACGCCCTTCTTCAACGACGGCCGAGGCAAAGACTCGTGAGGAAGGCCGCCTCACTCCAACTCGCTTCGACTTCGGCTTATCACCCAAATCACCTTCGAGCTTGGCTTATGCAAAGGCCGACTTCACTCCACCGCCGCCGACTTCGGCTTTCTGGCTTATCACCCAAATCACCTTCGACCTCGGCTTATCACTTCAATGTTTCGGTAAACCATATACCTACAATCCCCTCCACAAGAAAAATTACTATAGGAATTTTTTTTTCAAAGGAACTATAGGAATTACCTTTTATATTTATCATTTATTAAAAAGAATTTTTTTTTATTTTTTTTAGTTTAACTTGTTTTATTAGAGAGAAATAAATGGGATCCATTATAAAAATTTTGTGTAATAATATTATCAAGCGCCATATATACTTGTTAGAAAAACTTTCTGGGACATCCGATAAAATTGGAACGATACAGAGATATATGCTAAAACCTCACCAGAGATTTTCTTGAACTAGTGGTTTCATTTTGTTATGATTGGTGTTAGGGCTATCATTGGAACCACCGCCCGAGTCTTCTTATAGTGATAGATAGGGGTGGGAATAGACTGGGCTGAGCTAGGCTTTGCTTGGCCTGGGCCTGGCCTACATTGAAAATGTTAGGCCTAAGCCTGGCCTGTGGCCTGTCGTAGGCCCATTTTTTAGGCCCGCCCTGCCTTTCTTCAAAGCTCCGACAAGGCCCTGAAAGCCTTTTAAAAGCCTATTTGACTATTTTCTTAAGAAGACTCTCCAACATTTCAATGGTGTAAACCATTAAAATAGACTAACAACCTAATAGGTCAATGAGATTAAGTTTCAATTGAGATCTAACAGAACCTTTTAGGAAAATATCTTTATATGACATCCTATTTAAATTTTATTATAATAACTTCAACTATGTCAAAAGTTTATGTAGGTTAATATGTTTAAACTAACAAAAAATGTTAGCAAAGTTATGACTTAACACAAAGTATCAAATTCAATACAAAATAATATTAGTAATTAAAAACTAGTTATATTGATTTAAATAGCTACCGACAGCCTGGTGTAAGGCTTTTTCAATGGCCTATGGCCTCGCCTATTTATCTAAATAGGCTTTTAAAAAGCCTTGGCCTTATCTCTGCTTTCAAAAAGTTCTCACTTCTGCCTCACTGTCAGTAGTCAGCCGCAGCCTCACAGCGGCTACTCGCCTATTCTCATCCCTAGTGATAGATGTAACACCCTATTTAGCTATAGCTTCTTTTATTGCAATGACGCTGCTCGGGAAAATTTTGGGAAAAACAAACTATGTCTTCTTTGTAAACGCGTTGTTTTAATATTGAAATCAAAAACTGTTTATTTGTTTAAAAATACTACACTCATAATTTATTCATTTTTCCATTGTAAAACAAATATCATTTGTTCATTCAAGAATCACATACTTGTAACTCTTCTAAAAACATTATCACTTTAAAATAATTAGCATCGAATTTAAAACACCGTACAGTATTAACTAATAGCGTGAACCACTTTCTATTTAGTTAAAAGTACAAAAAACAAATATCCTTCTAATACAAATTAACTCTACATAATTAAAATATTAAAATATTATTTACAAATTGCACATCAACTATTGTAATACAAATAAATACCATAGATCAACGGTATTCCCAACTGGTTAATTGGAAAAAAAATAAAATGAAATGGAAGAAATGAGAAAAAAATCTCAGCGAGTATTCCCAACAACACACATGTATCTAACAAGCAATCATGCAAGGGCAAACTTTCAAGCAGTATGCGTAATCAACGACTACAACAACCTAACTGGATGCGCAATTAACATTAATATAAATTAATCTATCCTTTATATTAAAGTATTTCTCCTTTCACTAGTACTATATATACTTGTGCATCCGTACGAGTAACACTATATTTGCTATAATTTGCTATGAACCTAAAACTACTTTGAAAATTGTAAATTTATTAATAAAAGAAAAAGGAAAAGCTCGATAAGAAGCCAATATTTCAACCAGAAAGGTGAAAAAAAGTTAGTATTCTAATCTTAAAAATTGAGTAAAAATCATAAAAAAAAAAGAAAAGAAAATAAGACTAATATAAAAATATATGCACCCCCATTGCGACTCCCCATTACCGCTTCTCGTTGCCACTCCCCATTGCCGCTTCCCGCTGTCGCTTCCCCATTGTCTCTCATGTTGCTCTCTCACATTGCGCCTTCGGGCTGCCGCTTGTTTATATTTTTTTCTAGATCATTTAGTATTAATTTAATCATTTTAACTAAAGTATTAAATTATTAATAAAATAAATTTTGAAATTTTTGTTAGCGGTATGGTATTATTTTGACAATTGTCAAGTGGTTAAATTGATTGATTTTGGTAGATTATAGTAAATAATAGAAAATTTATTTTGTTGTTATGTTTTTCAAAAAAACTCTATGCGCCAAAGATGTCAATGTACTTTTATAAAAGTTTGTTAATTTTTATTTGTCTGTTATCGCTTTGCCCCCTAAAAATGCACATGTGTCAATATGTTAGTTGCACTATTGCTAGCACATCTTTTATTATTAAATAATAAATAATAAATAAAATAAATATTAATAAACAAATACTATATATTATCTCATATAAATTTTTAAATTTTGTCAACTTGTAAAGACTAGGAACAAGTCTAGTCTCAATGTTGCCTACTTGTGCAACTAAAAGGAAATCAAATACCCCATACCAATCACCGACCTAAGAGCGGAAACAAAGGTTCCTTCCACTAAAAGTTGTTGTCTTCCAAAAGTAATAAATCCTCCACCATAAAAAGTCCTTAGTGCCACCTCAGACAAAAGAGCCCCCACAACAATATAGCTCAAGTCTCCATATCGATGAGGGGTAAGTTGCCGCCGACTAGCGCTAATGTCATTAATGCATCTCCATTTCCACTTGCTCAAAAGAGCCAAATTGAAAGCTTTCGTGTTCTTCACCCCAAATCGCCATCCTTCGGGTCTACACACCTTGTCCCAAGACACCCAATAAACGGGTCGACCTTCTCTATTCCCCGCCCGCCCCGCCCAAAGGAAGTCCTCCGATTCTTACACTACAAAAACACGGGGATTACCGAGGGACATATCCGCCGCTAACAGCTTAATTCGCCGCTAATGTCCATTTGCGAGGGAATTAGCGAGGACCTGGCTTGGTCGCTAATATCCTCCTCGCTAATTCCCTTTAGCGAGGAAATTGTGTCACCGCTAATTAGCTAGGGACCATTCCGTGGCTAATTCCTCGCTAAGCAATGTTTTTAAACTCGACCGGTGGTCGACTTTGAAGGTCCCGGTCACTAGGTCAAGGGTCGCATAGCTTGAACCGCATGACAAAAACCTGTGCCGCATGACTCGGACCAACAACAGACCAAAACCCACCCAAGACTTCTATAATAATTTCCTAAAATTACACATCCCGCCTAATTTCATTTCTTCTCATTTCTCCGAGGTTCCTAAATTACACATCCGGCCCTGATCAAAACAAAATTACAAATTGTTTATACACGCTTTTTAAATGAGATTAAGAAAGAGACACATTTCTTCTCATTTCTCCGAGGTTTCTAATTTCATTTTTACTTTTTTATAAATTAATCGCTTAAAACGACGCTATTTTTGCATTTTTGGTCTTTTTTTAAAATACGCAAAACCCAAACCGATTTACAAACCGACCGGTCACCTGCCACCAAAATCGCCGAGTCATGCCTGCTCCCACCGGTCATCGTGATTTCGATCCACAACTTTGCTCGACCCGCTGACTCCCTCCTGGCTCCTGCTCACCCGCCGAGCCGATTTTTAAAACACTGCCGCTAAGTCCGATAAAGACACTTCCCAACTGACAGCACGCTTTCTCAACTGAGTGGATTATTATTATTATTATTAGTATTAGTATTATTATTATTAGTATTATTATTACTATTGTTATTGTTATTATTGTTGTTATTATTATTATTGTTGTTAAATTCTTATTATTATTATTATCATCATCATCATCACCAAACTTTCCAAAAGAGAGAGAGAGAGGAGTGAGAGTGGTGGTGGTGGTGGGTGGTGGCAGAGAGAGAAGGAGAAGGAGAAGAGGTGGAGAAAGAGAGTGAGATCTATGTGGTGGTGGTAAATGGTGGTGTGGTGGTGGTGGTGGTGGTAGTGTGGTGGTGGTCGAGAGAGAGAAGGAGAAGAGTAAGTGGAGAAAGAGAGTGAGATCTATGTGGTGGTGGTGGTGGTAAATGGTGGTGGTAGTGGTGGTAGTGTGGTGGTGGTCGAGAGAGAGAAGGAGAAGAGTAAGGGAGAAAGAGAGTGAGATCTATGTGGTGGTGGTGGTGGTAGTGTAGTGGTGGTGTGGAAGAAAGAGAGAGCTATGTGTTGGTGTTGTGAAAGAAAGAGAGAGTGAAGCTCGTAGGAGAGAGAGAGAGGAGTGAGAGGGTAACTACATGGTGGTGGTGGTGTGGTGGTGGAAGTAAAAATTGGGAAAGTGGAAGAGAAGAAGAGAGAAGAGTCAAGAGGGAGAGAAGAAAAGAGAGTAAATGAGAGAGAGTGTGTTTGGTCTCGGATTATTATAAAAATGACAAGCTTATGACGGATTTAGCAAGGGAAGTTCCTCGCTAATCCTCGTTTTTCAAGCCCACCGCCAACGGCCGAATCCCGCAAAGTGCATCGTCAATGTCAAACATTTATAGGGACTATGAATTCCGGCCGCTAAATATCATTGATTTTCGTGCTGCATAATTTCAAATTGGCACCTTGCATCTAGCGATCGATATTCCGTCGCATTACCCGATTTCTGGCCGCTAATGGTCAACTTTACGAGGGCCCTTATTCCTCACTAAATCGCCGCAAATTCCTTTTGCGAGAGACACATGCTTCCTTTGCTAACGCCCTCGTAAATTGCCACTTTTTTTGTAATGTTAACAAACTCTTGATAACAACCTTCGAACCTTGAAGAAAGAGAACATATAAAGTGTAATACTATTACGACAGAGTTTATGAGAAACGCCACTCTACCCCAAAGAGACTAAAAACACCCACTCCACTACTAAAAACCTTATGAATAATCAAAGCCCAAATATGTCTTCTTTTAAAATTGGCTCCTACTAAAATACCTAAAAATTTAAAAGGAATTGCAGTGGAACCGCTGAACAAGAAAGATTCACCTGCCTCTAGAAAATCATCATTCAAACATTAGATTAGATATATTATATGTTAGATATTTGCTAGCTCTTTTTTTATTATTATATTAGATTAAATTATATTAGATGTTGAAGTAAACAGCCAAAAGCTCTTTTCCTCTACTCCACCCCCACCCCACCTGCTCCTCCGAACCAAACACCATATCGAATTAAATCTCTCTTTTTCCTTTCTCTCGCTATCATTCCTTTAGATCCATTAATTTCACCTCCCGCTCGATTAACGGGTTGTCTTACTAGTCACTATTGATAAAATGAATTACTTTTAAACAAAAATGGTAGTAAATAACAACATCAAACAAATTATAAATATTGTTATGGAGTAAAAGTATTCTTGTTATTTACACCCCCTCTCTCAAAAACAAAGTTATTGGGCTACCAAACACACCAAGGCCCAAGTCCATTCATCAAAGGCTCACAATACACCTCCTCAATGGACGGTCTAGATCCCTTCACTCAAGCACTCTTTGGCTCTATAAATATAGCATTTATAACCAAGTTAAAGGTACACATTATTGACCCACTAATACTGGCATTTAACTCTCCAACGCCTGACTTTAGCATCGGAGTGACTTTGCAGTACACCCCACCTCAATCTCGGCCACCTCAAGATCGCCCCTCAATCTCGCCACAAACTCAATCTCGCCACCTCAAGATCGGCCTCCTCAATCTCGCCACCTCAGATCACCCACCTCAAGATCGGCCCCTCAATCTCGCCACAAACTCAATCTCGCCACCTCAAGATCGGCCCCCTCAATCTCTGAATATCAACCTCACCAAACCATTATCGATCAATCTCATCTCCTACCTACTATTTAGGATCGACCGACTTTAGATACTGATGCATGTAACATTGGCGACCACAAAGGGGAGTAACTTGAACTTAATTACTTTCACCTTCTTTTCTCGACAAGAATGGCATCCTCAATGCACGCATCCTTTACACCTCGCAAGTGTTTCCAACCCTGACTTCATCATGACATGCTTGCGCTGAGCTCCACTCTTCACATCAAAATTGCTCCATCCCTTTCCACCAATGATCAAAATAAGATGCCGATCTCGCATACCGGTGATTTCCACTTTTAAAGCTCTGGTGATGCTCCATGTCACTTTATGCGACGCCACCATTTCATTCCTCGCTGACATTCGACGCCTTCTCCGAAGTTCCGCGTTAAAATCGATCGCCAACTATGATTCCAATTTCATAAATTGGTGATGACCGAAGTTGGGCGAATTATAAGACCATGATCCCTATGCCAAACGACTTTGACGTGGCTTAACTCATTCAGTCCATGCTACTAGGACATCTAGCTTATCTTTTCTCCGTGGGCCACGTGGTTGTCACTCCACTCCCTCTTACCAAGTGGCAAGCACTATCCTTCCTTAATCTCGCCCGAGCATCAAGTGGATTGAACTCGCCATCGCTTTACATTTTGAGCCTTATGGGCCTTACTTTAATAAAATACTAAATCCACTTCACCAGATGCAAGAAGTGGAACCAGTGATATTAAATTTTGATATTTCATTTGCTAATTGATTATTGTTCGTTAGCCAGAACCAAGGTACCGACATCGGGTTTTTTACCTCACCACGCCGGAGACCACATGGAAGACATTAGACATCCGATCCGAGATCGACACTCTAGCCGACATCAATTGCTAATCCAATCTCGACTTGAGATTCTACATCCAGTTCCATTTTTATGTAATAACACTAGGATAATGGACGATAATTAATCACCGATATTACGCTGGTCATTACCATATTGGTTGCAAATATTTGTTGCATAACGCACCACTCGCATCGCTAATGGCATTCTTTTGATACTCGACAAGACGAGCGATGTACACACTCACATCCATATTCCTTTCTTGGCTAACCTAACACTAATTGCTCTAAATGATGATATCTTTCTTTGGAGTTTGTGTTTGATCTCTTTATTGACAGGAGTTAACACAGAATACAGTAGAGTACAATTGATGACACTTATGATCCGGAGGACACTTATCCTCCTTTGCTTCATCCTCACCATGAGGGCAACATTCTAAAAGCCGGGAGACTCTCCCGAGGCAGAACGCCACCTACACCGGGCCTAGGAAAACCCCGATCGCAGTTGGCATGCACTCCATTGGTTCAAAGTGGAGTGAAGTGGTTCTTGATTCATCAAAACAACTTCGGATTGACAACAGTAACAGGAGGTTAGTATCAATTATTAACAGAATAAGCTTTTTCAAAGCATTCTAAATCAGACGTCGTTATTTAATCTCGCTTACTAGATTTAGCTTTTTCAAAGCATTCCACATCATAAAAAGCAAGATCAAAACAAAGGTGGTATAGCCCAACCTAGTTTCTATTCGAAAGTTATTACCATGGGTGATAACCCCCACTCCTCCTCCGAGATTGATGTAGCCTAATCCGAGTCTGATTCTTGCATGGTATCGGTGAACATCTTTGCTTTAAGCTCCACCATATATGATGCTTTTGATTTTGATGCTTCGATTCCCTATTGCCATTCATCTACGAGGCCACGGGATTGAACTTTGACTCCTGTAATTATTCAATTTGGCTATTTGAATAAATAAAGAAAAATTCCATACTATGCCTCTCGATGAATAATCTTTCCTTTTGACAAGTTTGAAAACTAAGGTGCATCGCTCGTAAATTGAAATATCAACCGAGCCTATATAGTCAAATCACTTATCAATAGACTCTCGCTTTTTCAAGGCGCCTATTCCGGATTACGTGATTTAATCACTTATCAATAGACTCGGCTTTTTCAAGCCGCCTATTCCGGATTACGTGATTTGATCACTTATCAATAGACTCGCTTTTTCAAGGCAGTCTATTCCGGTATTACGTGATTTGATCACTTATCAATAGACTCGGAGTTACTCCCTCTTATCAATAGACTTAGCTTTTTCAAGACATTCTATTCCAACATTACGTGTTGGTCAATGAATAATAGACTTAGCTTTTTCAAAGAATTCTATTTCGATCTTATAAACTTAGCTTTTTCAAAGTATTCTATTTCGATCTTATAGACTTAGCTTTTTCAAAGCATTCTATTCCGATCTTATAGACTTAGCTTTTTCAAAGCATTCTATTCCGATCTTGTTTAAATAGATTTGGCTTTTTCAAACCATTCTAAATCAGACGCCGTTATTTAATCTCGCTTACTAGATTTAGCTTTTTCAAAGCATTCCACATCGTCAAAAGCAAGATCAAACAGGGGGGCAGGGTATAGCCCAACCTGTTTTCTATTCAGAAACAAAAATATCAACTGAGCCTATATAGTCAAATCACCGGACATTAGACCTGTGTTTTTCAAAGGCTTCCTATTCCGAATCGATGATCTAATTCGAGAATCTCACCCAATTCACCGGATCCTGCACCAATTTCCGATTAGTTTAAATCACTCTCATCAACTACAGGGTAAACGGTTCTGTTAAGAAAAATGGAAGTTTTAGATCTTCTTGGTATGCTTGATTGATGGAAGCCAATCTCTGGTTTTGACATCTAATTCACCATGGAAAGAATAGCTTGTGAAATTATGCGCAATCCCACAAATTCACCTTGGGAGCCACCGACAATCGATGATCAAAGATCCACCGAGTAAAGTTGTAGAAATCAAATATGAATTTCATTTCATCTCGCCACATAGCTTCATACAATGGGGATCTCATTTTCGAACAAACATGAATGATCCTCCTCCACGACGGCAATGTGAATCGCTTCTCGCATGCCAAGCTTCAAAAAGTTTATTTCATTTATTCCGAAGTTCGAATCATCGCTCGATATTTTGGTCTCGCTAACAAAATCGCAAATCACATTCTCTCGTGATGCATGTAATCAAGATCGCCGCAAGATCACATCGGCTGCGCAAATCAAGTTCGTTCTAGAAGTGCTCGACGACGCCACCGACTTCTCGACGCCAACAAACATCGATCATTCGTGATGTTCCAATGAGGTCGCCTACCACCGATCTCTCTCTGCCTCACTGAGGATATGCTTCGATCTCGCCCCAACTTCAGCTTCGCTGGAAGATATCTTGTCGATGTCGACTACGCGCTTCTAAGTCAAGACGGCTCCCACAATTGCGAATCGAAGGTACAAACCAAACTCTCGGATCGAAGTTTCTCCACAAAGTGAGCTCGTGATACATGGAGTTCGACTTCTGATTCGAGATGGATTACATGGCTCGCATACGTGGAGTTCAACTTCTGATTCAGAGATGGATTACATGCACTCGAAGTTCGGAAACGCAAGTGCTAATTTCGCTTGCTTATCTTAAGTCTGGCCTCTGATGTGTCCCAATCTTGGTCACTTCTCCAAACTCAATCTCACCATTAATGCCGACGCCCAACACTCCAAATCAATCCGCATAATCGAGCTTCCTCTTCAAATTCAACCCAAAAACTCAACACCAACGCCACTCCCGCTAACCGAGGTGCAAGTGCATTGACGCCTCAAGCTTGGTTGTTTCAAATGCCGTGGAAGAGTTGTTTCAAGAATGTTTAAAACTCGCAGATCGGACACCTATTGGTTTATGTGAAGGCAAATACCTTTGACTTGGTCAAATGAGAAAAAGGCCAAAATGGTACCAATACCAAGGACCTTGATGCAAACTCGCCACGCCGACTCGACGCCGACCTTGATACTTGATGCTAACTCCGAGCCATCCACTCTTCTCCAAGCAAGGCTTCCTAACACCAAACGAATGTGGCATGGCTTGGCATCTCATTCAAGTCCCTCTTGCTGGATCTCTAATTCGCCTCTTTTCATTTTTTGGGTCATGTGGTACCGATGTCGAGGCCCGGGTCAAATCACCACAACAAACGCTCTTGGAAGTCCTAGTTTTGGAAGCGACGCTTTAGCCGACATATTGGCCGACGCCAATCGCTAATCCGATCTCGACACCCTTCATTCTACGCCCGTGAGTTAACAGAGAGTGGGGATCATTGTTAAGATATTGGCAAGTGTACCAAATCGCAAGTAATAAACCGTAAGTACTTTAATATCGCCCTCAAGGATCGAACTAAATTACTAATTACGCTAACAACGACTAATATGAACCAAATTTAAATAAGGGTTTGTTTGAAATGGTTTGAGCTATGAAGCTTCTAAAGTAAGCAAGAAAGTATTTTTGAGTTTTTCTAAATAATAGAACGAGAACGCGCTTAGGATAATACGATAGACAAGTCGCTAGTGGATGAACTACTAGTAACTTCGCACCATTGTCGTGATTTGATTTGAAGGGTAAACTCTCTCTCTACTTTTTTGCTATCAATCCCTACTCATTCACTAATGTCTATTCCTAGGTTGATTAGTTCTTTGTCGATAGTTAGAACCCGTAATTCCTTAAGTGATTCTAACCACGACAAGCATTTACAACGAGGGTTGCAATATACAACAACCATAGATTATTCCTAAGCTATGAATCAAGGTATAGAATCTCAAACATTCAAAGATAAAACTTCCGCTTCATAATTCGAACAAACGATCATTGTATAAATTTCCCAACAATACAAAGCATTAAGCACGTAAATTCTATACGCAAAATAGTAGAGAGTACGATATAAATAAATTCTAAACCATCGACAATAGTGCTACATCACAATTAATCCATCCCTAACATGATGAGATTAGCTACACATGATAAAAAGAGAGAAAAAGGAGAATTACAAGTTGATGATGAAGATGAATGCATGAGAAGCCTCAATCCTTGTTCCCAAGTCTTGATTCTTCAATAGTCGCTACCCAATGAGTTCTCCTTCGCCCGCTAGGGTTCCAATTCGGCCCAAAAGTGAGAGCTCCTCAAAAACGCCTCTCGTGTGTTTTTACGTGTTTCCAGTTTTTGCGCTTAAGTCGCGCCCCAGCCGCCACTTACGCGAATCGAGGACGCTATGTTGAATTCTTGCGCTCGCTTGCGCCGCGCCAACAATCGGCAGCTGCAGCTAATTGGCAGGACCTCGATTTCTCAGACTCCACTTGCGCTTCGACTTGCGCTCCCGCCGCAACTCTCTCGCGAATGCTTACTTCTTATATATTTTTTTGAGTCCGCTTGCTTGCATTTCTTCGTTCTTCAATTCCACCTAGTCCGGGCACAAAAACACCACAAAACCCAAAGATAAACACTGCAAAACAATTAAATCTCAAATAGAACAACTCATTAATATTCTCCTAACAAGTTCCATTCATTCATCAAATTATCAAGTAAAATTCCGCTCGCAGTTGAAAACATCATGTGACGGGATTCATCACAACCCCCAACTTCGACATTTACTTGTCCTCAAGCAAAGACAAGACAAGGCAAAGACAAGACAATATCAACATCGATAACATGCAATCAATGGTGAATCCCTTTCTAAACAAGACAATCCGATCAAGCAAAAGACAAGTCGAGCAAATGACTTCAGATCGGTCACTCAATTTCCAAATTTCACACGTGGTACTCTTACTAGCATAATCTTGCTCAATTAGTGCGTGTGTGACACTTAACTCGGGCTTGGTCCATAGCTAGTTTCAAAATGTATTCACCTAAAACTAGAGGGTTTCCTTCCGAGAATGCCAAAGATGGTTCAAAATATAGGATAGATTAACGCTTTCCACGTAAGGCCCCAAGTGGGCTTCAAGTACAACAAAGGGTCTTAAATAGGCATTTCAGATTAGACCAAATTGCACTAACTATTACCACACACACATTCCACACGCAAACACAACTACGCACATTTGTTTTTGGGCTGCAACCCCTTTCCTTACATTGGTGTTTGGATTTGATCCACATTTGCTTTGGGACATTGCAGCAATTTTCATTCTAAACAACAAAACACTCAGATACTCTTTTAGCGCATCGGTAGACGCCACAAAGGCCGCACACACGCATCTCCGACACACACGACATACACTATAGCGTTACGGGTAGACGCCACAAAGGTCGCACACACACATTAACACACACGGCATACACTATAACGCTACGAGTAGACGTTACAAAGGTCGCACACACACGCACTCCAATGCAATCGATCATCCTACAATCCTCATGCCCACTTTAGTACAACCGATGCACCCCCAACTTAGCTTCTACAACTACCCTAAATTTTTAGTAACATTTTAGCGACTCCCATGGTCCACCACACTAGCTTAGCTGCCCACATCTCTAGGGTCACTAAGTTCCACTGGTTAGTGTTTTAAGTGTGGAAGCAAGATTGTACTAGTTTGATCACCATTGTGGGGTATTATTCGCTCGCTTCTCCCGAATCATCACTAAGTTTGCTCAACCTGCTCTCTTTTTTTTTTTAGCAGAAATTCACCACATGACTCGCAAACCTTTCTCGATACTAACACTGACAATAGGTCCTCCCCCCCACTTAAACATCACAGTGTCCTCACTGATTAATTTAGGGGAAGACCTATTTACAAAGACTAGACTAAAACCAAAAATGAATTTAAAAATAAACCTTGCTTGCATTTCTTCGCTCTTCAATTCCACCTAGTCCCCGGGCACAAAAACACCACAAAACCCAAAGATAAACATCGCAAAACAATTAAATCTCAAATAGAACAACTCATTAATATTCTCCTAACAAGTTCCATTCATTCATCAAATTATCAAGTAAAATTCCGTTTTGCAGTAAAGTGAAAAACATCATGTGATGGGGATTCATCAACTACTAAGATCGTGGTCACCACATACTTAATAAGGCTGACTTCAGATCAACCCCTACTCGATTATTATCTTCACCAGCCATAGTTCAACCTCTACTCATCCTATCTCGCTTCACCTGTTTGAGATCAACCTCGCCTCAAATTATTATCTTCACCTGTGTTCTAGTTCAACTCTACTCATCCTATCTTCTTCACCAGATTCCGAGATCAACCTCGGCCTCGGTCTTCTCTCTTCTGGTCAACTCTCGGGACTTTTCCACGTCACAAGATAGATAAAGTGTTCAATGGTTCAAAGATTAGTAAAAACAAACCAGAGACCGGTTGGTTGTCCCAAAATAGCATCAAAGCAAACGCATGGACCAACACTATCTAATGATCGGGGTCAACTAAAATCGGCCAAAGCATAGTAAATTGGTCTATCTTTAAACCTCGGGACCTCATCACAAAGAATCAAGCTAAGATCGCCCTTCGCTTACCTAGCTGGGGGCAAATTGTTATGGAGTAAAAGTATTCTTGTTATTTACACCCCTCTCTCAAAGTTATTGGGCTACCAAACACACCAAGGCCCAAGTCCATTCATCAAAGACTCACAATACACCTCCTCAATGGACGGTCCAGATCCCTTCACTCAAGCACTCTTTGGCTCTATAAATATAGCATTTATAACCAAGTTAAAGGTACACATTATTGACCCACTAATATCGGCATTTAACTCTCCAACGCTCGACTTTAGCATCGGAGTGACTTTGCAGTACACCCCACCTCAATCTCGCCACCTCAAGATCGACTTCAATCTCGCCACAAACTCAATCTCGGCCACCTCAAGATCGGCCACCTCAAGATCGGCCTCTCAATCTCGACCACCTCAGGATCGCCACCTCAAGATCGGCCCCCTCAATCTCGGCCACAAACTCAATCTCGCCACCTCAAGATCGGCCTCAATCTCGGAATATCAACCTCACCAAACCGCATCGATCAATCTCATCTCCTACCTACTATTTAGGATCGACCGACCCTTAGATACGGTACAAAACAAATATTAAAAAACATCATAGTTAAAGACAAAAGTCACACATATTAGATCAAGTCATAACACAAACAACTTAAAGTTGGAGCATAACAACAGTCTAATCACACATATTAGATCAAATCATAACACAAACAGTTTAAAGTTGTAACATAAACAACAACCTATAATAACATTATCTAACTATAGAAACTTAACACATAATACAGACCTACCCGGTTTGAGAGATTAGTATCTAGAGTTGCACGTAGAGGATACCGGTTTATACTAAAAAAAAGTAAATTTAAAAACTTAACCCATAATTAAAAAGAAAATAAGACAACATAATTAGAAAGTGAAACACGTACATAGGTATCATGCAAGAGTTTGATTTAAAATTCAACACCAATTTAAATATGCTTCTAATACTTGTGGATGCAAAATTATCTAAATAAAGAAGAAAATACTAATTTGGACATGTAAATTTTTTTACATTCTAAAGTACCTTAAAACACACTGTCTAGAATCAAACTTTATGTATTTTGTCATGAATTTGTTTTCCATCAAACAAATTATTGAGGAAACTAACTTTTATGATTTGAACATCTAAATTTTTCTGCACTTAAGTTCCCCAAAATACATCACAACATCGCACTTTACGATTTTGTCACAATCTTATTATTTTTTACCAAACCGCTTATTTACTTAAGAAACTTCTAGTATTTGAAGAGTTAAAAAAATTTCGAATCCTAAAGTACCCCAAACACACACCGTCTAACATTTCACATTACGCGTTTTGCTACAAAATAATTTTTTCCCCATCAAGCACACCAAAACACACTATTTAGCATCTCACTTTACTTATTTTTCTTACAAAATTAGTTCTTTTTTTCATCGGAAATTGTCATATTTAAGTTTTTCGAGATTGTAAAGTATCCCTTTAGAATATAAAAAAGAAAAAAATAGAAAACCTTCAAATATAAAAGAAGAGTTTTGGATGTGATAAAAACTCTGTTGGGATGGGAGAACCACATGGACCGACAAAGCCGGATACTTGTGGCCAGTCAGACTCCCCAGCGTAGATTAGTCATTGGCAATGCCGATAAAAATTGTGGTCCAATGACATGATAAAAAAATAAAAAAAAGAACAAAATTAGTATAATTATGGGTGAATTATAAAGGCCAAAAATGTAAGCCAAGTTGTTCGAGTGGTTGTTGAGTAATACTCCATCTATCCCATTTTATTTGTTGTTTTAGCAAAACAAATTTGTCCCAAATTGATTGTTGTTTTAGAATTCAATGTAACTTTTAATATTCTTTTTCATTTATGCCCCTATCAATGATGACAACTTTTTACATGTAATAAATGATTCACATTTTCCTATGTAGAGAGATAAATGGTTAATTGATAAATTACACAACACTTTTAAAAAATCTAGAATCTTAATCATTTTCCTTAAAGCTACACAAGTAAAACTTTAAATCGCAAACAATTTGAGAGAGAGAGGAGATAAAGTAGCAGTAATTGTATTTGTCTGGAAATGACGGAAGACAATAATGATAAAGTTAGAAGGTTGGGGACAATCTGGTTGATATATTTAAAACCCCAAAATTTAAATAGATACAACCACATAAAATTTATATGGCTTAAATATATGTTACCCTCTTGCAACTATACCAATTATCCATTTATCCCCTGTAAAAATAAAACTTTAAAAAAAGACCTGCAAATATAAATTATTTCTACTTACCCCTTCTTTGTTAGATTTTGTTAATAAGCTAAGTGTAAATATATGTTACCCCCGCAAATATGTTTATTATCCATTTACCCCCTGCAGAAATATATGTTACCCCCTGCAAATATCATCATTATCCATTTACCCTCTCAGAAATACGCTTTATTATCCATTTACCACTCCCGCAAATAATAAGTGTTTCAACATACACTTAACGTCGTTAACAAAATCTAACAAAGAGGGGTAACTAGAAATAATTTATATTTGCAAGGTATTTTTAAAAGTTTTATTTTTATAGGAGCAGAAACTGATAATGAAAGATATTCATAGTGAATATATATTTGCCCAATTTATAATAACAATTGTAAAAATACGGGAGACACGTTGCAACACACAAATGGAAAGGGACATACACGTTTCAACACACAAATGAAATTGAACAAAAATTAGACGCTGAAAAAATTGAAGTGACAAGCCGCATGAGTTCTTTAGATTAAAACCCTGCACTCCCCTCCCATCATTTGAAGGAATGAAACTTATGTATTTAGTTAACTAAGCCATTCGTTTGATTTGCAAACAAGATAAGATTAGATTGGACTGGATAAGAATGGGAAGTTTTTCATTCAAAGATATTGTTTAGTGAACAAATGAACATCACAAGCTAAAAAATGTAAATTTTACTATAATTGTCTTTCTAATGTTTATAACGATTTTATATAACATATATTATAATGTAATTAAATAATTATAAAGAAAAGTGTCACGATGGAAACGATAGAGAGAGAGAGAGAAGGAGAGAGAAAGAGAGAGATGGGGAGAGAGGTCATGAGATTAAAAGATACAAAAGAGATGAGAGGTGAGAGAGGGAGAGAAAGAGAGATGAAGGAGATAGGTCATGAGATGAGAAAGTAATAGAGATGTAGAGAAAAGGATAGAGAGGAATGGGCTAGGAGGAGAGAGAGGAGAGAGAGAGAAGAATGAGAGAGAGAGAGAGAGAGAGAGAATAGAGAGAGAAAAAATATTGAATAAGAAATAAAAATAATATTATTGTATTTTTTGAGTGATCGTAAAGTTGTCTTGTGAGAGAAAGCAGTCTTGTGGGACGGAGAAAGTTATCTTTTGTGGTTTTGTGAGGCATGACAAATTTGGGTCTTTGTCCAATCCCTTGCCCTCATTTCTCGCCGAAGCATCGTGGAATGCTTTTCAAATCAAACAGCAAGTACAACTAGAGTTGTCTCCGTCCAATCCTTTATCTTAGAATGGTAATCAAACGCACTCCTAAAATTATGGGTAATGTTATATGGACAAAGTTTTGAGACAAATATAGTTAAAAACCAATTCACAACATCAATTAACCAAGTTTTTTAGACTATTAACCAACCTGCTTTTTTTCAGAGTTATTTAGCCATTAACTAAAAACTTGGTTAATTGGTTACTTAGTTAATAGCCTAAAAAATTTAGTTAATTGGTATTGTGAATTGATTTTTGTCTATATTTGTCTCAATTTTTTCATTCGAATATCATTACTCTAAAATTATTAACATTAGAGAAAAAGTAAATAACAATTCTTAAATCAATGATAAGGAACATGGTACAAATGAATGAAATGACGATTGAGACCAAACTGGCTATGCCAAACAAGACTCATAGGCAGTTTGGATTTAAATAATTATAAAGAAAAGTGTACGATGTAAACGATAGAAGAGAGAGAAGGAGAGAGAAAGAGAGAGATGGGGGAGAGAGGTCATGAGATTTAAAAGATACAAAGAGAGATGAGAGAGGTAGAGGGGGAGAGAAAGAGAGATGAAGGAGATAGGTCATGAGATGAGAAAGTAATAGAGAGAGGTAGAAAAGGATAGAGAGGAATGGGCTAGGCGGAGAGAGACTGAGAGAGAGAGAGAGAAGAATGAGATAGGAGAGAGAGAGAATAGAGGAGAGAACAAATTTATTGAATAAGAAATAAAAATAATATTATTGTATTTTTTGAGTGATCGTAAAGTTGTCTTGTGGAGACAGAAAGTTCAGATTGTGGGGAAGAAAGTTGTCATGTGGTTTTGTGAGGTACAAAAATTTGGGTCTTTGTCCACCCTTGCCCTCATTTTTGTCGAGCATCGTGAACTATTTTCAAATCAAAAGTGGTACAACTAGAGTTGTCCCGTCCAATCCTTACCGCACAATAATCAAACGCACTCTAAAATTATGGGTAATGTTATATGGACAAAAGTTTTGAGACAAATATAGCTAAAAACCAATTCACAACATCAATTAACCAAGCTTTTTAGACTATTAACCAACCTCGCTTTTTTTGAGTTATTTAGCCATTAACTAAAAACTTGGTTAATTGGTTACTTAGTTAATAACCTAAAAAACTTGGTTAATTAATGTTGTGAATTGATTTTTGTTTATATTTATCGAAAATTTTTGTCGAATATCATTACTCTAAAATTATTAACATTAGAGAAAAAGTAAATAACAATCCTTAAATCAATGATAAGGAACATGGTACAAATGAATGAAATGACGATTGAGACCAAACTGGCTATGCCAAACAAGACTCATAGGCAGTTTGGATTTATATACTAGAATAGTATACATTCGGCTTAAATATATTTTTAGTCCCTGCAAATATGTGGTGATTTGATTTTAGTTCCTACAAAATTTTTTTGGGTTTTTTTTTCACCCCCGTCTTTCTCTCCCAGACCCCCATAAACCCAAAAAACCCAGAAATACCCTTGAAATTTTAAAAAAAAATTAAGATTCCCGGATTTACCTCAATTTATGGTAAATCCGGTTCAAAAAATGGGGTTTTAATTTTACGTTTGGGATTTCCGGATTTACCTCATACTCAGGTAAATCCGGTTCATAATTATGAACCGGATTTACCTGCGTTTGAGGTAAATCCGTAATTTTTTTAAATTTTGTTTTTTAAAGATTGTGTATTAAAATACGATAAAACGCTTTACGATTTAAATAACAAAACGAAAGCGTTACGATATACGAGTAAAGAGACGTCCTATATGATCTAAAATACGTCAAAATATACAAAAAAAAACCCGAATATGAAATACGAGTATAAATACAAATAAGTCAAATACAACTACGGGTCCAAAATATCTAAAAATGACTGAAAATAACGACGTGAAGTAGCAGGCGAACGGTCGACATCTAGCGCATCCTGGGCCAATGCAGCAACTCTCTGAACCCTCTCCTCTAAAGTCTCTGGGACAACGGGCTCCTCATCGGCAACTGGCTCTGGCTGTGGCTCTGGCACCAGAGTAAGACGCACCCTGGTTACCTCACTGTACCAAGGTAGGTAATCAGGATCGCACTCGCCGTGGTAGGCTGCCTCTCTACCACCCCGCCAAAAAGTCCGTGCCCAAATCTGATACATCACCAACCCCCGTATGATCCTGTCCGCAGATGGAGCTTTACCCGAAATGGGTGGAGAAGGGATCGTCTAGACGTGCCCGAACTGCCAACGCACCCTGTCTGGCATGTAGGGGACCGACTCACCGACCCAACTCAACCACCTCATAGCGGATATGTTCGATAAAGGAACATACCGCTTGTGGTCTGCATAAGGGTGAGAATGACATCCTCCACCGCAAGTTATCGAGCCGCCACAAAGTCCACCAACCTTATTTTATCCGACTTCTTGTTCCCCAAATTGGTGCACGTGGTCGATGTGTCCTAGCAATTATAATTAAATTAATAAATAACCAATTATTAACATAAGAGTAATTTAATTAAAAGCTTAAATTTAAAAAATAAATACTTGATTACCTGGAGCAGTGTCACGTATTTGCCAAACTGCTTGGTCATATAAAAGACCGCTTCCATCAACTCAGTGTAGAGGACACTGAGAGCAGCTATACCCAAAGACCACTGGCCACACTGCTGAAGATCCTGAATCAGACGCATCCACTTCACTGGCAGTAATGTGTGACTCTTGACGGCCAGAATGGTGGTGCCTAACAAGTAGAGCATGTAGCACCGTGCAGCCTCCTCATAAGCACCCTGTGCCACGTTCTCCCTGAAAGCGTCCTCTACAAAGGCGATCCTCAAATACTGCCCCCTGTTATCATGAAGCTCCTCGATGACAGCTGCCTGATGCATGCCAAAATACTGGACAGCCAAGTGAAAAGCCTCATGCAGAATCAACATGGGGCTTTTGGACCAATATGGTGCCCTCCAGCGGCAAGTGGAGCAACGCGGACACATCGTCCAGGGTGACAATCATCTCCCCATAGGGCATGTGGAATGAGCTGGTCTCAGGATGCCACCTCTCCACAGAAGCAGATATCAACTCATGGTTGATTGCGCCGAGAGGTGTGATGTCCAGCTCAAATAGCTTAGCCTGGCGCAACTAGTGGGCTACATCTGGGTGGTGCTCGGCAGGTCTAAACCCAATATACTTCTGGCCGTGAGATACAATCTTCAGTTTTCGGCTCTGAAATAATTAAAATTAAACCATACGTTATTAAAAATAAATAATTAATTGTTGTTTAGTAAAATTAAAAGAAATAATTAAAATATTACCTGGCCTCTATATCTATCAAGGACGCACAATGTGTATCCCAGTGTAACAATAATGGTGGGTGAACCACAGCTGGGGCAGCCTGAACCTCCTCCGGAACCTCCGCCTGGACCTCCTCCTGAACCTCCTCCTCCTGAACCTCATCCTCCTGATGCTGACCAATCCTCCTGCCGCTGATACTCCCGTTCCCAAGCCTCCCAACTGTCAGCAAGAGGGTCCTGATACAGCTCTGGGTGCTCTTCGTAGTGCCGCGTATAGTACTCATAATCTGGGTGGTCATGGTAATTTTGCTCATATCGTGAGTGAATTTCGCCGCCTCTCAAAATCTGGCTGTGGCTGATCTGCAGCCATCTCTATGAGTCTGGCATGGGCTCTCTGGCGCCTATCACGCTCAGAAGAATGTCCAGCAGCTCTGAGCCTCTGTAGAGTGTCCGGAGAAGGAGTAGCACTCCTCTGGGACATATCGCTATCTTCTTTGGACTTCAAAGCATCTTTGTGGTCGTCGTCGGATGCGAGGTGCTGCTCCGAAGACTCTGCTCGCGCTACATTGCCTGGTCGTCAACTCGCCACTGTAAAAAAAAGGAAAATGTAAATAAAAAAATTAATAATTGAAAAAGAAAAAAAAGTGAGATTTCCGAATTTATCAGTAAATCCGGAAAGAATTTCGGAATTACCTCATGCGTTTGGTAATTCCGGTTCACAATTGTGAACCGAATTTACCTCACGTGTGAGGTAATTCCGAAATTCTTTCCGGATTTACTGATAAATTCAGAAATCTCTCCCTTTTTTCCAGAATTTTGATTTGTGAAATGTGTTTTTTGTAAGTTTTCGGGGTATTTTTGTCAATTCTACGGTAATTATGGAGTCAGTAGAGAAGGAGGGGGAAAAAACCCATTTTTTTATTAAAAAAGATCCTTGCAAAATCAATATTTTTTAAATAGGTTTAGTCAAAAAAATCCTATGTGTCAAACAGAGTTATGATGTGTTAATTTTTTTCATTTCTAATTTTTTTAAATGCTTATTAGCATGCCACATAGGATATTATATTACATTAAATTAAAAAAAAAAACCTAAATTCCCAATTTACAACCCATCTCCTTCCCTATCTTCTTCAACCTAATCTTCTTTCGTATCCAGAACCAACCAAGGTGGAATCCAAAACAAGAAAAATTCGTATACTGAAAGCTATATTCAACTCAGGTATGGTTAATCCACCAAGAGGTGAGATAAGGAAGATCAGGGCACCGTCACAAGAATATGGCCAAGTTGGTGATGCTAATGTCTTTTATTAGTTCCAAAACCGCAAATCAAGAAGCAAACACAAGCTTAGCCATCTTCAAAACCATGAATCACCTATTAGTAGTAATTCATCCTAGAATTCTTGTGAAGTATTTTGCATTGTATAATAAGCGACATGTCACCTTGTGGTATTTGGTCATATAGGTTACAAGTTATCCACTTTATATACTCTGTAATAGTCAAATAGTCAAGTAAGAATGCAATAAAAAATTTCATTTTCAGAATTCTGTTATTTGCATAACTGTTTCTCTCTTGAGTGTGAGAGAAAGTGATCTGAGATCCAACAGAATTGGCCTCAGAGCTCGGTGATCCTTGACGACGTGGTGATCCACGGCGGCGATGGCAACCAACAGCGGCAACAATGGACAGTTCCCGGCGAAATTACCTATGCTTGATAACAAAAACTATGATCGTTGGATAATCCAAATGAAAGTAGTTTTTCGATATCAAGATGTGTTGGAAATTGTTCGAAATGGTGTGACAACGACGGGAACAGAAGCGGCGCAACGTGAACAACAGAAGAAAGATAGCAAGGCGTTGTTCTTGATTCATCAGTATGTGGACACGGAAGCATTTGAGAAGATTTCACAGTATGAAACTGCAAAGGAAGCGTGGGATGCACTAGCGAAGGCGTACTCTGGCGATGCTTCGTTGAAGAAGGTGAAGTTGCAGACATTGCGAAGAGAGTTTGAACTACTTCAGATGGGAGAGAAGGAGTCGATTGCAGAATACTTCAATAGAATGACGATTACCACGAATCAAATGCGAACCAATGGTGAGACGTTAACCGATCAACAGAAGGTTGAAAAGGTACTCAGAACTCTAACTCCTAAATTCGATTATGTCGTTCTGACAATTGAACAATCTAAAAACCTAGAAGAGATGAAAGTTGAGGAACTTCTAGGTACTTTAGAAAACAAATGAGGCTAGGATTAGAGTAAGATGCGAGAATAAAGAAAAGATAAGAGCGTAGAGAAACCAACGGAACAAGCCTTGCAGGCTAGATTCCAGAAAGCAAAACAGAACAAGAATAGTGGTGAAAGCTCAAGTAAGAAAGCTGATTCTGGTAGTAGTGACTTTCAAAGAAGAAAAGAAGCCTGGAAGAATAGAGGACAGAAAAAGAAAGTTAATAGGAAAGAGGTACAACGCTACAATTGTGAGAAATTCGGCCATTTCGCAGATGAATGTAGGATGAAGGAGAAACAAGAGGAAGCACAGTTTGCTGATGGTAACTCTGATACGGATGAAGTAGTGCTTATGGCTGAAACAATGAATGACAGTGAACAAAGAAGTAATGTAGAGGTTGCTCTTATGGCAGATGAATTAAACCAAGGAGATAAAGAAGTGTTGTGGTATCTGGATACAGGTTGCTCTAACCACATGAGTGGGAATAGAGCTTGGTTTGTGGATCTAGATGAGTCAGTAAAGAGGTCCATCAGATTTGGAGATGACAGAGTCGTTAGAAGTGAAGGAATTGGGAGTGTCAGAATTCGTAGGAGTGATGGACGAATATGTACTATAACTGAAGTGTTGTATGTTCCTTCAATGAAGAGTAATCTCATTAGCATTGGGCAACTACTTGAAAGAGACTACTCTGTTCTGATGGAAAATAGAGAACTGGTTCTGTTTGATCCATGTGGAACTGAAGTGTTGAAAGCTATGTTGAACAAGCACAGGACATTCAAAGTTGGGATGAGTGTGGTAAAAGATGAATGTTTGAGTCTTTGTGTGAGAAAGTGAAAATTTGGACATGGCATGAGAGGTATGGCCACTTGAATTTCAAAGATTTGAGAAGTCTTGAAAGTCAAGGTATGGTACATGGTCTACGAGATTAAAGTGATAGAAGAGGTGTGTGAGCAGTCTTTGTGAATCAAAGCTACCAGAAGCTCTTACAAGTCGAATTGAAGACAAAAGCATCGAGGAAGCTTGAAGCAATTCACTCGGATGTGTGTGGACCATTTGAGGTGAAAACACTTGGAGGTAATAGTTACTTTGTATCCTTTATTGATGAGTTTACAAGGAGAATGTGGGTGTATGTAATTAGTAAGAAGAGTGAAGTATTTGGTGTTTTCAAGTCATTTAAAGCAATGGTTGAAAAGGAAAGTAGGCTGCAGTATTAGTAGATTAGAAGCGATGGTGGCGGGAATACAATTCCAGTGAGTTCAAGGAGGCGTGTGATAAGGAAGGGATCGGGCATGAGATCACGGCCCATACACACCTCGGCATAGCAGGCTGCTGAGAAAGAAGAAAGCAGGGCGATCCTCAACATGGTAAGAAGTATGTTGAAGAGCAGAAAAATGCCTAATCATTTTTGGGGGGAAGCTGTAACCACTGCAGTATACATTCTTAACAGAAGCCCCACAAAAAGGCTTGCTGGAATTACTCCAGAAGAAGCTTGGACTGGTGAAAGACCAAGTGTGAAACATTTCAAGGTGTTTGGATCCTTATGCTATAGGCATGTTCCAGACCAGTTGAGGAGGAAACTTGATGACAAGGCACAGGCCATGGTATTGCTGGGGTATCACTCTACTGGAGCATATAAGTTGTATGATCCTAGGAGATCAAAGGTAGTGATTAGTAAAGATGTCAGATTTGATGAAGCTAAAGGCTGGGATTGGGGAAGTTCAAGTGAAAATAGTGAACCTGCTGAAATGATAATTGAACCTGAAGAAGTAGAGATAGAACAAGTGAATAATGATGAACATGTTCAAGAAAGACCAAGGAGAAATAAGCAATTGCCACAAAGGTTGAATGACTGTGTTGTACTCTCTGACTCTGTAATTACAGAAACTGGTGAGCTGATGGAAAATGCCTTCATGGCTGAATCTGAGCCGATTACAGTTGATGAAGCTCTTAGGAAACCTCAATGGAGACAAGCTATGATTGATGAGCTTGACTCAATAGAAAGAAATGACACTTGGAGCTTGGTAGACCTTCCTGAAGGAAGAAAGAAGATAGATGTAAAATGGGTTTTCAAGCTGAAAATGAGACCTGATGGTGAAATTGGGAGATATAAGGCTAGATTGGTGGCAAGAGGTTTCTTACAAAGACCTGGATATGATTACACAGAGGTATTTGCTCCGGTAGCAAGAATAGAAACAATCAGAATGATTGTAGCAGTAGCTACTGCTAGAGGGTGGTCTATGTACCAACTTGATGTAAAGGCAGCCTTCTTAAATGGATATTTGGAAGAGGAGGTATATGTTAGTCAACCAGCTGGGTTTGAGGTGAAAGGAAAGGAAGAGAAAGTCTACAAATTGAGGAAGGCACTATATGGAGGTTGAAACAGCTCAAGAGCTTGGAACAAGCGAATTGATAAATTCTCTTTGCAAAATCGGTTTGTGAAATGCATCAATGAACATGGAATCTACTCAAAATGTCTTTGGAAGGGATAGCCACTTGATAATATGCTTGTATGTTGGCGACATCTCTGGCTTGTGAGCACCAGTGGCGAGATGGAGAGTTTTAAGAAGTGTATGATGGCTGAATTTGAAATGTCGGATCAAGGTGTCTTTGACTTACTTCTAGGAATGGAATTTCACACACCTGAAAGTGGAGATCTTGCTACATCAAAGAAAGTATGCAAGTGATGTATTGAAAAGATACAATATGTGGAATTGTAACTCTTACGCTACTCCTGAGATACAACTACAAAACTAGTTCACGATGAAGATGGAAAACCAGATGGAGCTCTACTCAAATCTGAGACAACTTATTGGATCTACGAGATATTTGTGCCATACTCGGCGGATATTGCTTATAGTGTGGGAATGGTAAGTAGGTACATGGAGAAACCAATGACATCTCATCTACTTGCGGCAAAGCGTATTATGAGATACATTAAAGGAACACTTGATTTTGGCATACGGTATCCAAAATGGAGTGAAGATTACGATCTGGAATTATGTGGATTCAACGATCTTGTTGGTGTGGTGACAAAGGAGATAGAAAGAACCACGGCGACCTATGTGTTCATGTATGGTGATGCCCCAATTGCTTGGAGCTCGAAGAAAGAGAGTGTGGTAGCCCTTTCTTCTTGTGAATCACGAGTACATAGCAATTGCTATGGGCTGCTTGTCAAGCAAATGGTTAGATATGTTCTTTGGCGGAATTGAAGTTCGGACAGTGGTGCGGTGGCGAAGATTGATGACAAATCTGCTATTGACTTAGCAAAGTATCCGAGTTGCTCATGGAAGGAGCAAACACATTGAAACAAAGTTTCATTTCTTAAGGGATCAGTGACAAAGATGAAAATTTGAAACTTGAACATTGTAACTCTGAAAGTAACAACTGCAGACTTGCTCACCAAAGCATTGAAGATTAAAAGATTTGAAGACTTGAGAACAAGCATTGGATTGAAGAGCTTAACTAGTATGAATTAGGTGGCGTATTAGTAGTAATTCATCCTAGTTCTTTGTGAAGTATTTTGCATTGTATAATAAGCGACATGTCTGCTTGTGGTATTTGGTCATATAGGTTACAAGTTATCCACTTTATATACTCTGTAATAGTCAAATAGTCAAGTAAGAATGCAATAAAAATTTCATTTTGAGTGCATTATTTGCATAAGCTGTTTCTCTCTTGAGTGTGAGAGAAAGTGATACGAGATCAACATCACCACCACTGAAACCTTGTTTGAGACCCTCAAATCACACCACCAAATTCATCCTCATTATCTAATTTCTCTGAAATCTTCCCCTAAAGTACTCATACCTTCCTCTAATGTCAGTGATGCTGGATGGAACTTTCCCATTCCACTGCTTTTGTGAACAACCAAACCTATTTTAAGACTCATAATGACACCACTCTCCTTCCACCACAAAAGTGGTTGCACCATAGGATGAGACTTTCTTCTTCTAGAGGTGCATTGGTTGGTGGTGTTGAAGAAGATGGGTTGTAAATTGGGAATTTAGGGTTTTTAATTTAGTGTATGTTATAATATCCTATGTGGCATGCCAAATAAGTATTTAAAAAATTAGAAATGAAAAAAATTAACACATCATAACTCAGTTTGACACATAGGATTTTTTTAACAGAATACTAACAGAAGGACCTATTTAAAAAAGGTTGATTTTGCAAAGATCTTTTTAAAAAAATAAATTTGCAGGGATTAAAATCAAATTACTCTATATTTGCGAGGACTAAACATATTTAAGTCTTTACATTTTATTTTTGTCCCTACTAGATTAAGAAAATTTCAAAAGGGAGAGCCATTTGGCGCAAGCTAATAAATCCAGAGCCACCAAAAGATTTGGAATGACTACATCACTATCCAAAACCTTAAGGTGTAAGGTATATGGATCCGCTCTCTTTCCTTCATATAGCTTATTCTTGTCGATGTGGAGCTACCAACTCAGCACTTGAATTCTCAAAACACAGTTGGTCGATAGTCATAAATAAAATAGTGGATACATTTATTTATTCAACTAGCAGAGGAGTTTGTTCTGGGATGCCAAATCACAAATAATGATCTAAGAAGTGAAACCTCCATCTATAGCTATTACTTGCCCAGTGATGTATGAAGCGGCTGGAAGGCAAAGAAAAGCCACTAGAGCTGATATCTCTTTAGTCTCTCCCATACGACCAAGAGGTGATTGAGACACTACACCACTTATAACATCATCCCCACCAGAAGATTTCTGCAAGGAGTAAGTACTATGATTACAACATATGGCAAATTACATGCATTACCCTTAATGCCATTTTCACAATTTGATACACAAATTTTCACTTAATTGTACGAATTTAAAAGGTCAATAATTATGGAATTAATTTTAACAACGGGAGGAGGTAACCAATGAATGTATGAATTTAACAAGTATTTAATTCCATTTTCATAGGTTGTATATGAAGTGCTTCTTTTGCAAAATATAATAATTGTGACTAGATCTGAACCATGTATTTATGGGATATGAATCGTATCCTTATTGACTAGATGAACATTTGTTGAAACATTTTGGATTACTCTTTAATTACTAATATTTTCCTGTTATTCTAGCAATAGTTTCAATTTTTCTATCAATGGTGGAAGGGTTTGTGTCGTGTAGGGGGTCTTAGGGTCGGGACTGGATCTTGGATAAGTCTAAGTTGCAAGTGAGGGACGGTAATTCTGCTCTTTTCTGACACGACGTCTAGTTAGGTGACTCTTCTCTCTGTAAGAATCTGAAATGTGATATTTTCTGTAATTCATTGATTGAGAAGATGAAGTTTACAAATTGATATTTATACAGGAATGAGGCAACTGAATCCTAACAGAATGAATCAACTGATTCAGTTGCAGATGTAACTATTTTAACAAATCTCAAACTAACTGTTTACAAATTGGTAAAGTGTAAAGTGAAGCAAGTCAAGTAAAGTGAAGCGCATCACTTGCTCAGAGGCGACTCATCACTTTGTGGCATCCTTGTCATCACTTTCCTTTGACTTTGACTTTGGTGAATTGTATTCTCTATTACTCCCCCTCAAGCTTAAGGAGAGATTGGTTGAACCTTAAGCTTGCTTTTGAGGGCTTGTGGCGAGAAGCTCGGGGTTTTGTAAGGGCATCGACCAATTGATTTGATCTGGAACATGAAGAATTTTAAAGGTGGTTGGCTAGCACCGTTCCACGACAAAATGTATGTCTAATTCAAGGTGTTTTGTCCTTGAATGAAGAAGCGAGATTGTGAGCAATAGCTCTTTGCACTCATATTATCACCGCAGTGAGGCGGTGTATGATGCTTCACATGAAGTTCCTTAGGAGTGATTGTATCACTGCAGTCTGCGTTGCATTTGCCATCCCTGCGTACTCCATACCTTGCTTGCTCCTAGCAACCAAAGTTTGCTTCTTTGAGCTCAAGACACTAAATTTGGTCTAGAAAAATGCAAGACCACGATGTTGATCTTACGTCATACGGATCACTTCCCGATCAGAGTCACTTTGTAAGCGTAGAGTGAGTGGTCGGTGAAGTTAGCGAGGATGTAAAACCGATCCATGATGCTTGGTAGTGAGCGAATCTACCGTAGCACTCTTTTATGACTTTCAATGAGAATCGAGAGGGCTAGACATGAATTGGCATAGCTTATTTACTGGCATATGCAATTTCGAGGTCTAGTTAGTGTCAGAAATCTTGTAAAGCACCAACAAGCTGACCTATGCGATGAGGCTCTTGCATTTTATCGGACCCATATTTACTTAGAGTAGTTCGGAGGTCATAGGAGTAGCAATACCTTTGCAATCGGACATTGTAGTTTTCTGCGGCAAGTCTGCGATGTACTTGTCTTGAGTGAGGATTAGAGAACCATTGGGTTGATATTTTAACTCAATGCCGAGAAAATGTCGAGCCTACCCATGTGTTTAAGAGCAAAGGTAATGTTGAGCTTCTTGATAAGATCCATTATGAGGCGGAAAATTGAGCAGTGATCGAGAATGTCATCTACATATACTAAAATGAATAGTTATGCGCTTTGGTTTACTATGAACAAGCGGTGAAGGGTCACATTTGCTTGGAGTGAACCCAAATTTTAGAAGAACATGTTTGAGTCTCTCATGCCAAGCCCTTGGGGCTTGTTTGAGACCATATAGAGACTTTGTGAAGTCGCACACTTGACTCTTATCAACTGCTGCGAAGCCGGGAGGTTGGGACATGTATATCTCCTCTTTCAAGAAGCCATTTATAAAGGCATTGTTGATGTCGATCTGTTGCACATCGGTGATTTGAGAGGGCCAAGGGCGATATTACGATTGTTGTTGGCTTAACCCTTGGAGAAAATGTCTCACCATAATCTTTTCGTGTTGGTTGTATCCTTTGGCTACTAACCTAGCTTTGTATTTGTTAATTGACCCGTCTTGGTTTTCTTTAACTCTAAAGACCCATTTACACCCTATTGCCTTCCTATTTGGAGGTAAAGAGGTAGAAGTCGAGTTTGATTTGATTGGAGAGCTTTTAGCTCAATTTCCATAACTTCTCTCCACTTAGGATCACTTTGAGTGCTTGCTTTGTAGTAGTCGGCTCGGTGTGAGCTAGGAACACCAGCAGGTTTGAGAGACCACTGTTTGTAGTCTAGTAATCATGTGATGAACTTTTGTGCCAGTGGAGGTGGTGGAGGAGGCGAGGCAGGTGAGATTGGGTTGAGAGGCGAAGCGATTGAAGACTCGGTAGAGGTGTGGGAGGTCCTTGAGCTGATATAGGTGTTGCAGGTGGTGAGTTAGGGACTGGAATGTCTGATGAGATAGGAGTTTCTGGTGTGTTTGAACCTGTGGTGGGAGGATCTATTGCAGGTATCTGTGTGGTGGAATTGTTTGAGGTAAATGTGGGAGTAGGTTCTCTGTGGTGTGTGGATGAGATGGAGAGCTAACTGTGGTGGGAAACAGGTTTGGATATGGGAAACATGACTCATTGAAGGTGACATCTTTGGTGATTATGACCTTACCCTCTGCTGATAAACATTTGTAGCCTTTGTGAACTGAAGATATACCCAGATAGACACACATCATGCTCTTGAATTGGAACTTGTTTTTGTTGTAAGGCCTCAAGTGAGGAAAACAAGCACACACAAAAGACCATAGCTTGCTTATAGTTGGGAGCTGAATTGTATAGTGCCTGAAAAGGTGAAATAAAGGAGGACAGACCAGAAGTAGGCAATCTATTTATAAGGTGGACAGATGTGGTGAATGCATGATCCCAAAATTTAAGAGGAATGGATGCATGAGCTAGTAAAGTAAGGCCCATCTCAGTTATATGCCTATGTTTTCTTTCAACTAGGCCATTTTGATGAGATGTGTATGAACAAGAGAATCTATGAATGATTCCTAGACTAGCTAGATGCTTAGTGAATGGCATAAACTCACCACCATTATCAAATTGCAGAATTTTCAGGTTGGCAGAAAATTGAGTTTGGATTAGTTTGTGAAACAGTAGAAATGCTTGAAATGCATCAGACTTTTGTTTTAGAAAGTAAACCCAAGTGTATTTGGTGCAAGCATCTACAAAGGCTATGTAGTAGTAATAGCCTGCACTAGAAGGCATTGGAGAGGGTCCCCACAAATCAGCACACACTAGTTCAAAAGGTGTGTGGTATTGTGTTTGTGAAGATGGTGCATATAGTTTGTGAGATTTACCAATTTGTGAGAATTGCAAAAGTCAATATGAGATTTATTCAATTTGGAAACATTACAATTCTTTAAAACTTGAGTTCTGACTTGTGAATAGAGCATGACCTAGCCTAGCATGCCATATATTTGCATCGAACACGATCTTTGGAAACATGACTACTTGATGTTTAAGCGAGAAATAGAATTTGGTAAAGTAATACAATTGGCACGAGGCCTTTTCAAAGAAAGCAGACTTAGAAACTTTAAGCAATGGTAAGCCCTTGAACACATAAAGACCATCTTGTCCAAGAGTTCCACGCAAGACCACCTGATCAGAGTCCTGGCATTTGACCAAACAGTGAGGGACATGAAACTCAAAATAAACTCTGTTATCGTGACAAATTTTGATCTGAGATAATAAATTCTTAGTTATGTTGAAGCACGTGCAATAGATTATTGAGGACTAGATTAATATGTGGGTGAATAGGTGAGGTAAATGTGGATGATCCTATAGATTCAATCACAGAACTAGCACCATTTCCCATTCTAACCCTAGAGGTGCCTTTGTAAGGTTTACTATAGTGCAAATTAGCGAATTAGGTGTTACATGATGGCTAGCTTTGTATCACCATGCCGGTCCTCATAAGCATTAGGATTAAGAGAAGGGAAGCGGGAAATGTACATGTCTTGTCGAGAGCGAGGGCTTGGCAAGGTTTCTTGCATGTGGGAGTTGCATTATCGGTGGTAGTGGTTTGCGTATCCTCACGAAGCGATGGCTTGAGTTGCGAGAAGGTGGAGGAACAAAGGACTCATCAAATCTATACCGGCGGTCCAAGGCGAGTGCGTAAGCGTCCACATAGTTGTACGTGGGGCGATTACGAAGGTGTAGCACCACGGCCTCTCCTGCGGCCACGAGATTGGCGACCACGGCCGCGATTGTAGTGTCCACGGCCTCCACGAGCACCGTGAGTAGCATTTGAAGTGGCACGGTGACTGAGCAACATTGGCGTGGCGTTGGCGGCAGTCAATTCGGCGGTATTTGTCTAAGCGAGACTCTTGAGCGAGGAGAAGTGACTCGATTTGTGATACGGAGGAGTATCACTCCGTCAAAAATCATCATTACAAATGGATTATAATCTTACGGTAAACCATCAAGAATGACATCGGTTAGGTAAGAATGCTGTGATTACCTCGCGGTTGAAGTTAGAGCATCGGCGATGGAGTGAATTTCTTTTTGAAACTTCGAGAAATCATTGCGAACCTTTCTTAGTGTTCTTGAGCTCGTTACGCGATTGTGAGCGAGCCTTGAGATGGGAGAAGTAGTGATTACGAATCTTCTCACACACTTGCCACAGTGATGGCAAGTGAGGACTCTGGTTAGAGCACTCTCCGAGAGTGTAGAAAGAAGCCATGTGAACAAGGTCGATCTTGTATCGGCCATTTTTCAAAGTCATCGGAAACAATGTTTGCGAGGCGATCCTCTTGGTGGCGTATACTGCGGGATGATAGGATTCACTAGGAGTCGATGCAACTTGTGCATTTTCACAACCCTTCCACTGCTTGATTCCATAGCGGGAAGTTCTTATCATCTAATTTCACCGATAGTTTCGGTCGGAAGCAAAATGATGCGAAGAAGATTTGTTGATGCCTTGGAAGGCGGGCAGGTGCGGAGTTGTCACCATCGCCGATGGGACTCGTGTTTCCGATGAGGTAGCCATGAATCATATAAAAGTAAGAATCAATGAAGGAAGCGGAAGAGTGGATGATCGGGCGGCGAATGATACCATGTAAGAATACGAAATGTGATATTTTACGTAATTCATTGATTGAGAAGATGAAGTTTACAAATTGATATTTATCTGGGAATGAGGCAAGCTGAATCCTAACAGAATGAATCAAGCGATTGATTCTGCGAGATGTAACTATTTTAACAAATCTCAAACTAGCTGTTTACAAATTGGTAAAGTGTAAAGTGAAGCAAGTCAAGTAAAGTGTAAGCGCGACACTTGCTCACAGAGGCCGACTCATCACTGCTTTGTGGCATCCTTGTCATCACTTTCCTTTGACTTTGACTTTGACTTTGACTGAATTGTATTCTCTATTACTCTCATGTCTAGGTTTCATAGGCTCTTCTTAGTGGCGGTGACCACGATGCCCCTAGTTTGTTCCTATGGTAGCTGGTCTAGTGGAATTTGGGCCTGAGCCATTTCTTGAAGGAGAAACTTGTTTGCTTGGGAGGAGGTTCTCTTGGGAGACCTCAACCTGTCTCTAGGATTGTTTTATGGTTCAGCGACGATGGATAGTTGGGTTTGAACAACACGTGGTTTTGGATTTTTTTGATGTCTTCGGTTTATCTTCTTCTCTCCTAATCGTTTCTCGTGTGTTGAGGCTCTCTGATCAGGTGCTTGAGTCTCTAAATTTGGTTTGGAAGAGTTTAGTTCCTTCCAAGGTCATTGCATTTTCTTTGTGGCTTCTCTTGGATAGAGTGTCTACTCGGACCAACCTGTTTAGGATAGGAGTGATCTTTGACATTGTCGCTACTCTTTGTATCCTGTGCGAAGATTTTCAGGAGTCACCCACCCATTTGTTTTATAGTTGCATGTTTGCTTCTGCGTTTTTTATTGCTATTGTCAGTTGGTTGGGTTACGATTTTGTAATATAGCAGGATATACAGTCAACTCATATAGACGTGATTTTATGCTTATATGACAACAACTCTCTATGTCATATGAGATATGAGGAACAACTGTATTTTCTCCGGAGAGGTACTTAATTTTGGGAGATCTTTTGACAGGATGCTCTCCTTGTCCGGCGTTGGCTTCATGACATGGATAGTTCTTCCTCCTATCTTTTTTAAATGCGGTATGTTGATCCTATTGACTGTCAATCTAGGAGGTAGTTCCGTTTTCTGTGGTTTTTCTCTATTGGTGGCTGATTTTATTTGTTTGTATATGAGTTGAGTACCTCTTGTGTTCCGCTACCGCTAGTAATATATATTATTATGTTTACCTTTAAAAAAAAATTGCGCCATTTCTTTATATTTTAAATACTCTTACATTTATCTATAAGTGCAGACAAATGAACAAAAGCATACCGATACAGTTTCCAAAATTGGAGTCATGACAGGTCCAGGTGCTACAGCATTTGCACGAATATTATCCTTTGCCCATTCCAATGCTAAGTTCTTGGTAAATTATTGGTTAATGGCACCTAAATAAAATTAAGGAGTAACCTCATTTAAATTCATCAAGCTCAATCACAATAATTGGATGTAAACAAGAGGAAACTTAATTACCTTTAGTGGCTGCATAAACAGAAAGAAGAGAAAGAGCTTTTAAACCAGCAATGGATGAAGTAAATACTATGCTCCCATATCCAGATTCTTTTAGAAGTGGGTGTGCAAGTTGACACAAATGATAACTCGCCTCAAAATTGGTACCCATTATAGTTGATATATCTTCAATAGTGTGATCTATTATTTTCTTCGACATAACTGCTGCAGCATTATTTACCTTACAAAAACCACTCATTGTTATATATAATTTAGCAGTTTCTCTTGTCAAAATTAATATTAAAAAAAATTCATTCATTAAAATTGGGTATGAGATGATACAAAAGGTTAATATGTTTTCGTTTGAGTGCAATTTTTTTTAACAAAAATGGGAAAGCGAGATTACTACACCAATTTCATTTTATTTGATATTTAAGGTGTGTTTTGGAAGCCAAGAAAAGAGAAGAAAAAGAAAACTACGAATGGGAAACACAATTTCCAAGAACTTTTCCACCCTATCATGAAGGAAAAGGAAAAAAAAATAGTGAATCATGACAATGATGCATTCTTGTAAAAGGATATTTATGTAATTTTACGAAAACTACTTTTCTTTCCTCCCACATTTTCAATTCATTTTAACTCAAACCAAACCACTAAGCAAACAACTTATTTTCTACTCATTTTCTCTTCTTTTCCCTTCCTTTCCTCTCTTCCTTTCCCCTATCTTTCTTTCCTAATCCACACACAGACTTAAGGTTTTTTTTTTTTTTTGCAAGGCAAAAAGCGAATTTATTAAAAAAGAAAATGAAAAAAGCATAGAAAAGCGAAGGGGACTAGGTGAAACCCTTGCCAACAAAGAAAAATAAACACTAATAGAGAACCCGAAGAGAGCCCACAAAACACATGACCTCTGGTGGACAAAGAACCTAAATAACCAATCTAGCTATCAAAAGCTAGAGACAAAGCCCGACTAAAAGTATTCGGAGGCAAAATTGGCTTTTGGCGAGTATTGTACCACGACCACTTGCTTTTATGCGAATTTCTTCTTCTTAGACTTGGACAAGTTGGTTCAAACCACGGCTATTCGGTGAAGCGAAGTCACAGGATCACCATATATCATCGAAGACCCACCCCAAAGTTTTTAAAATATTCATGTCGGATTCAACTACCGGGTTCGATGTAGCAACATGCTGCGAGGCGGCGGCGCACCCTCTTCACGAGACATCCGCCACTTCTTCCTACAATCCTCATGTCGGTACATCCACAGCGGAAGAGGCATGCGGCAGGAGTCATATGGGGTGAAGAAGAATGAACCTCCTCGAAAGAGGATTTGAAGAAGAGGGTCACTGACACCCCTAAAGCGGGGGTAAGCACGGGAGAAGCAGGAATCAAGCCTCGTGGTGGGGAGGTGAGTGGAATCACTTCGGTTCGGCTAGTTGCGGATGTGCTAGCCGACTTGAGAACACAAAATCCATCTGTTGGGTCGATGGCATACCTACATCGCGATGGCAAGGCGAGGATAAGCGATTCATGTGTAGAATCGTGACCTCCATCGGAGATGGATCCACTGTGTTTAAGCATCACGAGGAGGTTGTTCATTGTTAGTAGAAATCCACTGCTTTGATGAGTCTCGGGATCTTTGCTCATTATTAGAAGAATCCGCTTCTCTTTGGTGGTTTTCTGAGTAGAAGAATCCCCTTGTTCTTTGAGATTGCTCATTATTAAGAGCCTTGCTCTGGAAGGTACATACACTGTTTTACTGATGAGACCTTCCTTTACAAGCCTTATTGGTATGACCAATGATGTGCAATTCGAGCAAAAGGAAGACAAGTTTTCATATTCGATGCCAAGTGAGAAAGCATAGCGACCTCTCGACTCGGATGTGATCCTAAGTTACGATTTGAGTCTATATCAGCGATTGCGTGCAAAGTGACCAAAAGATCTATCAAATGAGCTTTTGCTTGTTGTATTCTAGTCTAAGTGGAGTTTCAACACAACTAGCAATTACAAAAAGAATCTTGGATCTCGATATACGAGCGATCACTGTAATCCTAATCCAACATTGAACATTTGTGTGTTTGATATTGGAGGGTTAAATCGGTGCCGAGCAAACAATCGAAGTAGACACGGCTTGCATTGCGAGAGAATTTGCCATTTGAATTCTTAAGTAAATCATCAACACAAGAAAAGGAAAATTCATAATATCCTTTTCCTAAAGAGGTAAGACCCCACTTACCTAACGGTTGCCAGAGAGCTTGAAGTTTGGCTCTCAATGCATCTAGCTTGATAGGACTGTCTACCTTAGAAAGTAAAATTCTTCCATGAAGGTGTGTTTTGCATTCTTCCAAACCTGTCATATACTCCTCTTCAAGAATTGAGATTGATAAATCATCTCCCTTAAAACACGGGTGAGGCAGTTGAAGGGCACAATTCTTATTTTCGGGCCCCATCAAAATTTGAGCAAAAGATTTGACATTTATTGCATAATTGTGAGAGGCATGCAGCAACAAAGAGGACCCTTTGGGTTTTGCGGCTCCCCAGTGCGGTAGAGAGCTCACAGCCGTAGGCATCAAATCAGGAAATAAAAGCTGCAGCTCCGTCAAAGCAGAGGACGAAATGCCAACAACAGGCGAGACATAACCCGCGGTGCAGTGGATCTGCGGCGATTGGGCAGCATGGCACCACATCACGAGAGAGCGGGTTTGGCCTTTGTACCCATCTGGCGCACCATCATAATTTTTCACGGTCTTAAGGTTGTGGTACACAAACTTAAAAAAATTAATATTCCAAAATTCATGTTAATTATCTTACTTTCCTAATATGTCCATTGTTCCTTAATCTATCGTTTAATATATAATTAAGTTTTGGTTAAAGAAAACTACATTAATACTTCAAGGTTATAATATGAAAAAATCTATTAATGCTTTCATTAATGCTAAATAATGTGAGACAAATTTTTTAGCTAAAAATCAAGTAATAAAGGACAAATAGAGTATTATAATATGTCATCCTATTAAAATTAGTCTTTACATTATTTTTGTCTAGTATTCAATTTGATCATTTCAAAAGACTTAACATAAATTAAGAAAACTAGGACGGTGACCCATGCGATGCACGGGGAGGTGATTAGCAGGCCTACAGATGTATTTTTGAAAAAACATTAACATTTTATAAGGGGGTATAAAAATACGCAACACATATATATAAGATGAAGAGGCAACAATAGCCCTTGGTTGGATGAAGTCTAAGTCCCTTTATGCGTCTTTTTTTTGGCTACTTTATTAATCAATTTGGGGATGCATTTTTGATAACATTAGTTGTAAATAATGCAAACTTTATGTCCATTATTAATCTAGCAAAAATTAAGGTCAGTCATTTTCTCTTTTCCAAAACTCATTTTTGAAGCACGGGAGGGAATCGTATCTAGATAAATACGATCACGAAATTTGCTGGAGATTCGTATGTATCTCTAGGAAGGTAAATCTGACGACCTCTAAAATATTTACGATCAAATCGTATGTAAGTGAAAAATGGTAAATATAACGTAACCGTTGGTTATATGTACAAGGAAATTTCAAACCATACTATAACACATACAAAGAAATTTCAAACCATACTATAACACATACATGACTAAGTAACACACACAAAGGGACTCATAAAAAAAAAGTACATAAGGCACTTCTAAAAAAAAAAGTTTCTCCCCCCCCCAAATGGGGAAAATATGCGACTTTATATTAATAGTTAGGGAATATAGAGTGGGGGTATATTGGTAACCAGTGGGATACAAAATGAGGGGTACATTTTGATAATAAAAAAAAAAGTGTTGGACAAAAATATTTTTTTTGGGTATATTGGTAAATGGTGGAAAAAACAATTTCCCACCAAAAGTGGCTATCGTCAACAATCTTCTATTAATATATAGAGATAAATCAGTTAGTTCAATTTTTGTCGAGGGGTATGTCGGTCCAAAAATATAAAGTGGGGTATATTGATAAGCGTGGGGGTACAAAATGAGGGTACATTTTGAAAATAATAAAAAAAAAAAGAGTGTTGGACAAAATGAGGGTATGTCGGTCCAAAAATATAGAGTGGGGGTATATTAGTAAGCAGTGAGGTACAAAATGAGGGTATATTGGTAAATGGTGGGACACAAAATATAGAGTGGGGTATGTCGGTCCAAAAATATAGAGTAGGGGTATATCGATGTGTGATGGGAGTACAAAATGAGGATATATTGGTAAATGGTGGAAATAATTGGGGTAGAAGTCTGTTTTAATAATGAGCAATTTGATAGCATTATTTACAATAATGCCATCAAATTTCCCCCACTTTTGGCTCGTTCACTTGCATACTTACATCATGCATTACAAAAAAATGAGCATAATTTTGAGAGAAAAATTGTGATGAGAGGTGAGGCATTCTTGTGAGATAAATAATTCTTTTGAAAGAGTTTAGCCATGCCGTTGCAAGCTCAAGGTGTTTCAAGTTTTTAGCTTGCTCACATTTTAACCAAGCGTTGCATCTCTTCCATCCATGATAAATGGCCGAAATGCCCATCAAAAATTTCTATCATGTTTTAAATGTTAACTCTCTATGAAGCATTTGTGTAGTGGTAGGGTAACATGTGTGTATATTTTTACGAGTCGGTTAAGCGTCCCTACCTTACCATCATCCACTTGTCCAAGTCTAATCCCACCCGAGCCACCCCAGAAATGCGTACTCCCTACCTAGTCAACTTTTGGTTTGTTCTCTTTGATGAAATAACACTTTAGGCCCTCCATACTGGGGCAATTTTGTGGTCACTAAAACACCTTGTCAACGTTATATTCCTCGGTGCAAGTTCTTTACAAAAAATAAATCAAAAGAAGCTCGTTAGGTTGAAAACTTCGTAAAAGCGACCTAAGCGAAATTAGAGCATGAAAAGAAATAAAGAAAAGAGCAAGTATATAAAATAAGTAAATCTTTGTCCTTGAGTTAATTTTTGAGAAATCGGGCAATCATGATTTGGAACGAAGTCTGGCCATCTTCCCATGTCCCCGAAAAAACCTTTGCTACCCACCTTAAGCCAAAATCCAAAGAAACCTTTCAATCACCCTAGACAAGGATCAATTCTACATCAAAAATGGTGTATTATTTTCAAGTCACTCAGCTCGGAAAAAGAAAAAAAAATCAAAAAAAAAAGAAAGTGAAATCAAAAAAAAAAAAAAAAAAAAGGAAAAAGCAAAAGTGATACAATCATGGTGATACTTAACTTACCATAAGAGGTCCTTGTCTAAAATAAACCCCCAAACACTTCCCTTGTCCTCGATATCCTATCCTTCATAAACCCTTGGCCAAGTCACATCCACTAAACAAGTCCATCCTACCATGAGACACATCGATTCTTGTCTCGATAGACCTCGAAACACTCCTTTGAGCCTAATGACCATTTCCTTCATAAATCATCACCCATTAGCCAAGTTACATCACCAAATCATTTGTCCCGTCAATCATCAAACACTTCATTGAGCCTAATAACCCCTTCTTTCACAAACCCTTAACCATTAGCCAATTCATACAGCTCGAAAATCATCAGTCCCATTGATCCCGAAACACTACTTGAGGCGATTATCATAAATCACTAAACCATCGGTACATTCAATCAATGCCAGATTGCTTTTGTTTTCTCAAAGTGTTAATCTTAGGACAAATAAGTTTATAATATGTTTGCTCAAATCAAAAAACTCAAAAGAAAAGAAAAATCAAAGGCTTGCACCACAAGATTCATTCAAATTCTGATTATACTAAGACAATGTCTAGTGATCACCAAGTGTAGTTTTCATCATAGCAAACTCAAGATTATTGTAGTGCGAGAGTTATAACCAAAAGTTTATACTAGGATCGTCGCCTAGATCCTAAAGTGGGGCATCCCTTTCGCCATCTATTCCATTTGAACTTGGGAAATTTATGCAGTGTCATACCACACCCGACCTATTGCCGTACGGACCAACTCAAAACCCATTACCCCTAACTCAGTCACTTTCCACAACCTCACCAAAACAATAATGCGAATTCCCATTATCAAGTGGGGCAACCCTGTCACCCTTCACTCCACCTACAAATGGGGACATTCACCGTACACCCATCTCGTCCCTTGCCATATTCACGACCAAAAAACCCTGGCTGGGGCAATTTCTCAACTCCTTTATCCTAAATGTTTCTACTCTGCAGTCGGGGCGATCTTGTCCTTACCATAAGTGGGAAACATCAAACTCTGAGTTGAGACAACATCTCCTACTTGCCACCTTTCATTCCAAAGCCAATGCCTTCCAAATTCATCATTTTCTACACCACAGCTTGTCACCACTAGGCGAGGGCAAGTTATTCACTCACCAGTCATCAAATCTAAATTGGGGCGATCTTGCATTTCGGCGGCAGGAAAACCTACCTTCCATGACCTTGACAAAGACCAGTCGAGTCATTCACCCCTTCATGTGCCACAAATGTCCACTCCCACAGGTCTTTAGAACCCCGAGTTAAGCGGCTCGTTTCACTATATTACTTGCTACTATACATCTTCACAAAACAATGCTTGAGAGAGAAAACACAAGTTGATCATATGATGCTAAAAATCCACTTAGGTAACTTTGTGGACATAAACTTCCGGTCATCATGGGGTATCATAATGGAAGAGAAAAATGAGCAGCGTGCATATCTGATCAAGTACCTTTTTCACGTCGATTAATACGTAGATAACAACCTTGAGATTGCGAAGTTTGAATCAAATCTAATCTTTCCAAAGAATTATCAATATTCATTTCAGCCTCTCGCATCCAAAGTCTCACATCTAATCATCACAAAAAAGTGTTTCTACACTCAATCGGTCATTTCATGTCATCACGCCATGCACCATAGCATTTGCATTCAAACATTTCATTTGCATCATATCAACATTCATACTTGTGCATCCACGGATAAATAAATAAAAACAAGCAAAAAAAAAAAAAAAAAAAAGCAAAAAAAAAAAAAAAAAAAAAAAAAAAAAAAGAATCACTATTTCATTCATCACATGCATCGCCAAAAATCCATTTTGCATGTATTATTGGCATTGTATATACATTACATGAATTGACTTCAAGTGTCGATCCCTATGGTTTGTTCCTCTAATATCGGGCGCTTTAGCGTTGATCTCATATCATATCACGAGATCACGGGTTGATCCCGGACCGAGTGGTCGCCCGAGCACTACGCTCGCCCGGTGCCACTAAGTGGCCCGGTCGCATAAGCGTCGGTCGAGCGGCGGACCTTCGAACCCGCGTGGTCCCGGACTAGTTGTGTCGGCTAAGACCACGGTGTCGTCCTTCATGGTCAGCATGCTCGATTCTAGACACGATCTTGACCCGTCATGGCGCTCAGTATAAAGGCCCCCTCGGGCCGTTTAATTAGAAATGCAAGTAGCTAGTTGCGCTCCTTGGACCACGATGGTCCTTCAATTAAGGCTTAAGCGGCCTTCGGACCTTAAGTGGTCCTCGAGCCGCTGCTCGCTCCTTGGACCACGAGTGGTCGCTTGAGCCTTAGTGCTCCTTGGGTCCTTGTTGACCGCTTCATTGACTCTCGGTTAATCGCCAAGTATTAACCACTCCTCTTATCTCTCAAACCTTCCACTTCCCCTTAAGCGGACAAAATTAGCGTCTATCTTATCTTTATTCCTATTTCTACTACGAAAGTTTGAGAACTCATCACTTTCTAGTGAAATACTAATAAGAGGGCATTTTATTATCCCCGATTTTGTAAAGTATTCTTTTTGTTTTTTGGTTGTAGTCGTTTATTTTATTATTTGTTACGAAGTCGCGCAATTCACGAGAATTATTAAAAATGTGTCTCATAAGCCAATCTCAACTAACGATTCGACTAAGTTGAAATGTCATTATTTAAATTAAGAATGTCTTGCGAATGATCGATCTTTTCGCACATTCTTTAGTTGAATATTTGTATTTAGGCCTAAGTCGAACTTAGTTGGGTTCATCAAAGTCGTTTCCTTACAAGCGGGCTTATTCGAGTTGTTTTCTATAATTTGGCTCATCATTCAGACTTCTTTTATTTTGACGGATACATATATATCTGGTCAAAAATGTCAAAAATTCTAATTAGTTTAATTTACAATTTAAAAGTGTTTAAAAGTCTAACATGTCTAAAAATGTCAAAAAAATTCTATTTAGTTTAATTTGCAATTTAAAAAGTACTTAATAGTCAAAAAGTCCAAAAATACAAAAAATAATAATACTAAAAATACATAAAAAATAGAATACGAAAATGGGCATGCAAGGAGCAAAACTAGGGTTTTGAGGTGGCATTCCCATCTGCTGCCAGTCTTTGATGGGCTTGGATCGGGGACACGAAAATTATACAAAACCAGTCAAAACTCAATTAATGCCACTAACCTAATTTTTGACTATAAATAAAGCGATCAATCAGCGATAAAAGACAACGGATACGAAAAGTCACAAAAAGTAAGGATTAGGGCTTCACATTGAAACCACTAATCATCTAAACTCTTGTTTGAGAAATCACGAAAAGAATTCGACAACATTAGAAAATCGATCGAGAGCGATTGGCGATGAGACAAGCGGTTTAACAATAGCGGATGCAATATTAGGAGAAGTTCAGATGCTGGAAAAAAGGTTGGTCTAATCTAGTATTTCTCAAAATACAATCTTATTATTACGTTAAGTTCATATTGTTGATCTTCCCGGAATATTGATGCCATGAATATCATTATATTAGTAATAAGAATAGATTAGAATAATTAGCTTTTGCTTACATTTTATAAAAAAATGAGATCAGGTTGAAAAAGTAAGAATTGCTAGTCACGCTTGTGTAAATAGAATCAGCATCATTCAATTCCTCAAATTAGTCCCTTTTTTATATAAAAGTTGGAATCTCATCAAAATCGTAAAACAGAGCCAAATTTAGAATAAAACCAGAAATTGAAAGGAGAAGTTAGAAAGGAATACAAACAAGTAATTATCATTAGAAATAATAAGATATTTGGAGATAGATTAGTTCTCTTTGAACGAGAACATGTTTTTCACGTTAAAACAAATAAGGCTTAGTTTATGGTGGAAGCCAGCGATGTTGTGAGTCTTGTGAGTAGAATAACTTGGTTTTTAGAAAAACATTGCTTGACAAAACAATAAGCAAGAAGAAGGTCTTAACATTTCAAAACAGATTTTTAAATTAAAACAAATTAACAACGAGAGAAGAAGAGGAAGGAGGCAGAAAGCAGGAACAAAACCATAGAAAAGCGAACTTGGCGGTGGGGTTCCGCCGGCGGCGTTACTGTTTGTCACCTTCACGCCTGGCAAGCGTCGTGGTCTTCCTCCCCGCTCATCGCGAATCAAGCTTGATTTCGTCTTCCATAGGCCAGGCGCAAGCCGCGCGCGGATTTTCTCTCTCTCGCGCGAGGCCGCGGAGATCTCGCCCGTGATCTTGTTCTCTCTCATGGCCTTGTATGAGAAGAAGTAAGAGTTGAAACTAGGGTTTTGATTCTGAGGGTTTAGGATATCTTTGGGCTTGTTATTTTTCATTTTTATTATTGATTAATATTCATACCCCCTTCATTTCATTGCGCACCACTCCCTCTTAAGCCCGGTTTCGCATCTTTGGGGCCTCACTATCTTGAAATGGGCTTTCCTCTTTGCACCCTTAATAATTATACAACACCACTGCTATTAATAAAAACCCAAATTTACTATTTTCACCCTCGATTTACCTTTTAATCCTTTTTCCAATTCAAATATAACTACTTTTCTCATGAGAAATTAAATAAGCATTTAAATCGGTTGTCTGTCCGGGTTAGTCGTTATTTTAGAAAGCCGATAATTTATCTGATTCGATAACCTCTGAAGCCTAATAAATCTGAATAAACTATTTTCTCCAAGAATAAGCAATTTAAGTCGGTTGTCAATGGGTTAGTCATCATTTAGGGCCAAATGGTACATGCTGATTCGATAATCCTGCAAAAAAACTTAATAAAATATAAATAAATCGTTTTTCCATAAATAGAAATTAAATCGGTTGTCTGTCCCGGGTTAGTCGGCGTTACAGAAACTAATAATTTTATCTGATTCGGGGAGTTTAGAATACCTATTCTAAAAAGCGGATCCACCTCGCACCAAACCAATTTCTTTCAAAAACTCTAAAACCATTTTCAAAAAGTAGGAAATTTAAGTCGGTTGTCTGATCGGGTTAAGCGAAGCATCTAAGAATCGATGGTTTGTCTGATTCGAGAATCACAGAGTCTCTAAACTAAAAAACAGCCTGCCATGGCTTTTTGGGAAGAGCTACGTGGCTTTGATTTATAATTTGCATCGGAAGTGCGTAGGAAGCAAGGCTCAACCACTTGTCAAGCGTTAAAAAACAAAAATCTAAATAAGTCATTTTTCTTTACAAATAAAAGGGTAACAATTAAATAAATCTTAAAATTAATTAAACAATAGGATGTGGTGGGGTCTTATCTTACATTTACCAAGTGGCTTGATCTCGAGAGGGGGTGAATTGAGACTTTAAAAACTTTTCCCCTTTTTAATGACTTAGATTAATTTTTAAGCGTAGGTTTATGAAATGAGCAATTAGAAATATAAGCGATGAGAACACGAGAGATTTATCTTTGGTTGACCACCTCTAGTGACCTACTCGGTCCTCACAAATCCTTTGTGAGATTTTCACTATCAAAACAAAGCTTAAAGCGGGTGCTTTCAAGCCGCACAAAACTGGGCACTCTTCTGCACTTAGGATCCCCACCTTTGTGCAGAGCCCTCAAAACAATTACAATTGACAAACAAAGAATACCCCACCTTATTACAATCAAAAACCCTAGAGAGAGATGCAGCTCTCTAATACAGCAATTACAAGCAAGAGATCCCACCGCTTGTTGCAATCAAAACCCTAGAGAGATTACTCTCTAGTATAACCAATCTGAGAAATTGAACAAATTGCATGAAATAGAAATACCTCTAAAGTAGGTGAATACAACAAATTGAAGCTTCCCAACCTAACCCTTGAGAGAGATCAGCTCAAATTGATAGAACAGTGTGACAGTGTGTGTTCTGCATTTTAGAATTGTAGGTTGTGTGTTTTGTGAAGCCCTAAGTCTCTATTTATAGAGGTTGTAAAAAATATGACCGTTGAAAATTTTCTACCATTGTTTTTATAAGTGGATAGTCGATTGTTTGCTTAAAATAACTTGGTTGGAAATCGATTGTGTGCTTTAAAAAAATAGGCCAAGAATCGATTGTTTACTTCCAAAGTGAAGCTTGAAATCGATTTTGAGCTTTACACAACCAAGACAAGAATCGATTGTTATCTTTAAAAACAAGGAGCCATGAATCGATTGTTTCCTTTAAAGAAAAAGCCATGAATCGATTTTGTGGAAGCTATGAATCGATTTGTGTTTTAAAATAGGATTTTGTGGAAGCTATGATCGATTTTGTGGAAGCTATGAATCGATTTGTGCTTTGAGGTAAGAAGACATGAATCGATTGTTGACTCAAAAACATCAAGACATAAATCGATTGTTATCTTTAAAAACAAGTCATGAGTGGATTTTGTGCTTGTCAACATTTGTGCCTAACTTATTTAGCTTGTTTTTATCAATGTTAGGTTAATTGTGAGTGCTAGTGTGTGGTGTGATTTGGTAGATCCTCAAAGCGGTTTACATTCATTCCTAAGACACGCCCAGAGGCTTCTAGGGACTACCCTTGACATAGACTTACTTCTTGGTAGGTTGTGCCTTGGAAATCCATTTGTCACTTTGTCTTAGATTACTTCATCATCAAAACTTAACTTTATGACACAAGATATCCACATTCTCCCCCTTTTTGATGATGACAAAATTTTAATTCATCTTAGGTGGGAGGTTAGTTCACCAAGCAAAAACAATGTGCTAATATTAAAGACATGTATCTAGACTCCCCCTTACTTGATGCTCCCCCTATCTAAATGCAAAGAAACAATCCTATATTTCTCCCCCTTTTTGTCATGATCAAAGGGTAAGCGTGAGCGTGGTTTGCGAGTCGAAAGAGCCACGACTAAGAAAAATAATGACCATTGCAATAAAAGGCATGATGTTGTTATAACATAAGATAGAAATCATAATGCATCCAACTACCTAAAATAGCTAGAATATAATGATACTAATAGTTCAAATAAGTAAAGGAAAGTTTTGGAGTTACTTGGAGGTGCTTAATCGATTGTACAAGGAAAGAACCAAAACAAACAAAAATTCATTTAAAAATGCACTTAAGTTCATATACAAATTCAATCAAAAGAAACATTTAAATTTCTTTGAAATTATTTGGGAGACATGTAAACACCAAATATTTTCATTTAAATAGATGATGAATCAATGATTCCAAGTTCTCTTGAATGAAAAAGAAATTTTCTTTTTGCAATGGTTTTGTGAAAATATCGGCTAGTTGTTTTGTGATTCAGCGAACTCGATCACCTGATCGCCTTTACGAACATGATCTCTAAGAAAATGGTGTCTAATCTCTATATGCTTAGTCTAGAGTGTTGAGCAGGATTCTTTGTAAGATTAATTGCGCTTGTGTTATCGCATTTAATCGGAATATGATCTAACTCTACACCATAGTCAAGAAGTTGTTGCTTCATCAAAGGATTTGTGCCGCGACAACTTCTGTTTGCAAAATATTACCTTGGTGATTGTGATCACGACAACGACTTGTTTCTTACTATGCCATGAAACTAATGCCTTTGCCTAAGATGTGACATGTTTCACTAGTGCTTTTCCTATCTAATTTACAACTTTGCAAAATCAGTCGGAGTGTCAGAGCAAGGCTACATGTGGCACCCCTTGGGGTACCATAGACCAACATTTTGTGTTCCTACGAGATATCTCATGATTCTCTTGATTGCTACTAGATGTGACTCTTTTGGGTTTGCTTGATATCTAGCACACATGCAAACACTAAACATGATATCAGGTCTACTAGAAGTTAAATAGAGAAGTGAGCCAATCATACCTCGATATTTGCTTAATTCTCTTAGGTTTACCTTCTTTTGCCTTATCCATTTCAAATCTCTTGGCGATTCTTTGCAATATTTTGTTTGAGAGATGAAGATCATAGTTCTTAGTTTGTTTTATTTGAAGCAGAAAGAAGTTGAGTTCTCCCATCATTGACATTTCAAACTCATTACGCATAATACTAGAAAATTCTTTTCAAAGCAATTCATTAGTAGCAGAATATAATATCATCCACATAGATTTGTACAAGTAAGATGTCATCTTTTGACTTCTTTATAAATAGTGTAGTGTCGACTTTCCCTCTTTGAAAATCGTGATTGAGTAGGAATTTGCTCAATCTTTCATACCAAGCTCTTGGAGCTTGCTTGGTTCATAAAAGAGCCTTTTTGAGTTTAAAAACATGATCACGGTTTTCATAATTTTCAAAGCCGGTGGTTGTTCAACATACACTTCTTCTTGAATAAAGCCATTAAAAAATGCACTTTTGACATCCATTTGATATAGTTTAAAATCCATAATTGATGCAAATGCAAGGAGCATGCGAATAGCCTCTAATCTAGCTACGGGTGCATATGTTTCATCATAGTCTATTTCCTCTTCTTGATTATAACCTTTAGCTACTAGTCTCAGCTTTGTTCCTAACAATTATGCAGAGCTCGTCTAGTTTGTTTCTAAACACCCATTTTGTGCCTATTATTTGATGATTATGAGTCCACAGGACAAGATCCCATACTTCACTTCTTTCAGCGATTTAACTCTTCTTGCATTTGCAATAGTCCAATGTTCATCTACTATAGCTTCATCTAGATTTCTAGGTTCAATTTGAGATACAAAGGCTATATGATTACATGCATTTCTAAGAGAGTTTGAGTAGTTACCACTTTTGATACATCAGAGGTGATATTTTCAAGCGAGTGGTGCTTTGGGATTCTCCATTCCTTTGGTAACTCAACTTTGCTTGATTCTTCTTGATTCTTTGTTGAGAAGTGGATTGGTTTCCTTCTCTTTATTTTCATTTTCTTCTCATCACCTAGTTGTAATGCCTCGAAGCTCATCGCAGCATCATCGATAACCTTTCCCGACCTTTTGGGGTTAGTTTCTTCAAATGTAACATGTCAGATTCCTCGATTACTTTATTTCTTTTATTGAAAATTCTAAAGGCTTTACTAGATAAAGAGTAACTAAGAAAAATTCCTTCATCGGCTTTAGCATCGAATTTTCTAGGTTATCCTTTCCATTATTTAAGACAAAACATTTGCATCCAAAAGTGTGTAAGTGTGCAATATTTGGTTTTCTCCTTTGTAAAGCTCATAAGGAGTTTTCTTTAAGATAGGCCTAATTAAAACTCTATTCATAACATAACAAGCGGTACTTACGACTTGGCCCAAAGCATTTTGGGATGTCATGAGTCATTCAACATTGTTACGGCAAGCTCTTCCGAGGATCTATTTTTCCTCTCAGCGACTCCATTTTGTTGAGGAGTTCGAGTCTTTGAAGTTATGATCAATACCAAGTTCTTCACGAGAAATTTTGAACCTTTCATTCTCAAATTCTCCATAAGTGATCGGTTCGGATGGAGACAATTTTCAGCTCTTTCTCATTTTGTATGCTACGAGAAAGTTTCTTAAAAGTCCAAATGCATCACTTTTGTTTGCAATAAATAGTGTCAAGTGTACCTTGAATAGTCATCTACTATGGCGAGTGCATAGTAATTTCCACCAAAGCTTTTAGTCAGTGAGGACCAAATAAATCCATGTGTAAAAGCTCTGATGGTTTGTTAGTAGACACACATTTTTGATTTAAAAGATACTTTGACTGTTTACCTTTTGGCATGCATCACATAATTTATCCTTTTCAAACTTGATTTTAGGAAGACCATTAACTAGTTCCTTAGCGACTAATTTGTTTAGATGATCCATATGAATATGAGCTGCCCCTACGATGCCATAGCCAAGAGAGTTTTCTTCCTTACTTAATGAGACAACATGCATTGTGAGAAGAAACTTCATCAAGATTAATCATGTATATATTTTCTACTCTGTTTCCTATCATTCTAACTTGTTTGCTCTTTTTATCTTCAATGATGCATGATCTGAATCAAATATTACCTGTTTCCTTTATCACATAGTTGACTAATACTTAGTAAGCTATGTTTAAGACCTTCAACATAAAGCACATTATCAATAGCGGTAGATAAATCTTTACCAACTTTACCTTCATAGAAGATTCTTCCTCTATTGTTATCACCATAAGTCACATGGCCAGCTTGATGCGGGGTGAGAGTTAAGAACTTTGTTATATCTCAGTCATGTGCTTTGAGCATCCATTGTCAAGTACCAATCAGGCCCCGTGCCTTGAGGCATACGCAATGGGTTCAAAACAAGGTTTTAGGTACCCAAATCTCTTTGGGTCCTTGTGGGTTAGCATTTGGTAGGGTCTTTTTGGGAACCCACACCTTTTTCACAACTTGTCTACCTCACAGCCATGCAAGCAGATGCGGTATGTTACGGTTTAGCACAATAATAACATTTAATATATGGACTAGTAGTGTACTTAGGTGTGTGATGCACATGCCTTTTCATGAAATTGTTTCTTGGATACTAGGATGCACATGTTGTATACTAGACATTTTTCTATTGTCCATTCAAGCTCATGAATTTTCTTTTCATATTGACACATTTGTCACATACATAATTGGCTTTCAAACAACCAAGACTATAATTTTCGTTTCTAAGTTCTAATCTTTCCTTAGTCAAGGTGATAACTTGTTTTTGAAGATGATCAATTGCTTTCTTAGATTGAGTTAATGCTTTAGCTAGTTTCAAAGAATCTTTATGCAATTCAAGAAATGCTTCATGTAATTCATCATATGCATTAAGTGAAGTTTGAGTTAGAATCTACCTCATTTCGTTTTCACTTTCACTTTCATGAGTCGGCCATAAGGCGACTTGAGCTTCTTCACTTTACGAATCATCAGATGAATCCATGTCATTGTCTTCCCACGCTATGTAGGCTTTTCTACTTTTGTTTTCTTTGAATCCCCTTTTCTCAAATTTTGATGTCTTCTTTTGCAAGCTTGGACACTCCATCTTAATATGCCCGGGTTTGCCACATTCGTAACAAGTTGGAGGATTTGAGTTTTCCTTGCTTGAGAATTTCTTTGGAGAAAGCTCTTCTTAGGAAACTTTTCTTTCTCATGAACTTTTGAATTTTCTAACCATAAGAGCCATGTTCTCATCATCTTCATCATCTTCATTTTACGAGTCATCACTTTGTCATCAGTCGATTTGAACTTGAGGCCTTTAAAGCCAAGCTTTTCTTTTTCTTATCTTTTTCTTCATGCTCTGCCCGGACAGGTGAGCTCTAGTTCGTGCTCTTGTAGTTTGCAAAAAGAGTGGCGAGTGTCATGGTAGCTAAATTCCTTGATTATTTATAGCGATTACCGCCGGTTGCCATTCTCTATTCAAACACCTTAGCACTTTGTTGATCAAGTCTTGTGAGGAAATGATTTTCCTAAAGAACCCGATTGATTCACTATGTGAGTGAACCTCTTTTGCATTTCTTGTATGGTTTCTCACTGGATTCATTACGAATAATTCATATTCTCGGATAAGAGTGTTTGTTCTTGCCCACTTTTTACCTCACTAGTACCTTCATGAGTGACTTGAAGATTGTCCCACATTTCTTGGCGGTTTGCAATTCGACACCACTAAAGAACTCATCGGGGCTTAATGCGAAGTAATAATGTTTTTGGCGGAGATTGTGTTGAACCTTTTTCTTATCATCATCGAGTCCATTGGCTCTTTCTTTGTGATCGAGAATCAGTTTACCAAGTGTGTGGGGACATAGGGTCCATTTCCACGACATCCCGAACATCGATATCAACCCGCCCGATGAATATTCTCATTCTTTCTTTCCAATATGCATAATCTTTCCGTTGAATCGGGAGGGCGGGTAAGAGATGCACCTGCTGCGTGAAACCAACTGAAGCCATTTCTCTTGAAGGCTGCTAGGCCGCTTTAAACAAGAACACAGCTCACGATACCACTTGTTACCAAGTGGCTTGATCTCAGAGAGAAGTGAATTGAGACTTTAAAAACTTTTCCACTTTTTAATGACTTAGATTAATTTTTGGCGTAGGTTTATGAAATGAGCAATTAGAAATATAAGCGATAAAGAACACGAGAGATTTATCTTGGTTGACCACCTCTAGTGACTACTCGGTCCTCACAAATCCTTTGTGAGATTTTCACTATCAAAACAAAGCTTAAAGCAGGTGCTTTCAAACCGCACAAAACTCGAGCACTCTTCACACTTAGGATCCCCCGCTTTGTGCGAGAGCCCTCAAAACAATTACAATTGACAAACAAGAGATACCCCACCCTTATTCTGATCAAAACCACAGAGAGATACACGGCTCTCTAATACAACCAATTTACAAACAAGAGATACCCCACCCTTGTTGCAATCAAAACCCTAGAGAGATTCCCCACTCTACAGTATAACCAATCTGAGAAATTGAACAAATTGCATGAAATAGAAATACCTCTAAAGTAGGTGAATACAACAAATTGAAGCTGACCTAACCACTTGAGAGAGATCGGCTCAAATTGATAGAAACGGTGTGACGATGTGTATTCTGCATTTTAGAATTGTAGGTTGTGTGTTTTGTGAAGCCACTAAGTCTCTATTTATAGAGGTTGTAAAAAATATGGCCAGTTGGAAATTTTCTACCATTGTTTTTATAAGTGGATAGTCGATTGTTTGCTTAAAATAACTTGGTTGGAAATCGATTGTGTGCTTTAAAAAAATAGGCCAAGAATCGATTGTTTACTTCAAAGTGAAGCTTGAAATCGATTTTGAGCTTTACACAACCAAGACAAGAATCGATTGTTATCTTTAAAAACAAGGAGCCATGAATCGATTGTTTCCTTTAAAGAAAAAAGCCATGAATCGATTTTGTGGAAGCTATGAATCGATTTGTGTTTTAAAATAGGATTTTGTGGAAGCTATGAATCGATTTTGTGGAAGCTATGAATCGATTTGTGCTTTGAGTAGAAGACATGAATCGATTGTTGACTCAAAACATCAGAGACATAAATCGATTGTTATCTTTAAAAACAAGTCATGAGTGGATTTTGTGCTTGTCAACATTTGTGCCTAACTTATTTAGCTTGTTTTTATCAATGTTAGGTTAATTGTGAGTGCTAGTGTGTGGTGTGATTTGGTAGATCCTCAGCGGTTTACATTCATTCTAAGACACGCCCGGAGGCTTCTAGGGACTACCCTTGACATAGACTTACTTCTTGGCGGTTGTGCCTTGGAAATCCATTTGTCACTTTGTCTTAGATTACTTCATCATCAAAACTTAACACTGCAACACAAGATATCCACGCTTCCCCACATGCATATGACTCCAGAACACTACCCAGAATGCCTCGTCCTAAAACTTAAAGGGATTTTAGAATTTGCCACTTAAAACTAAATTTGGTGGCGGCTCACTAAAGAACCATTTGAAGAATCCTTTCCGGATTTTTAGATTATTCTACAAAAGTTTATTAGTGAGAGACATCACTCACCGCCTGGCCAGGTTTTTGGGATTGAGTTACGCTGAACCACATTCTAAGACTTATCTGAATCGATTTCCTCCAAAGCTTCAAAAATAGTAAAAATCACATCGTATTTACTGTAATACGAGATAAATAGGATTTTTTAAAATTTATTTGGTTTTAAATCGGTGAAATCGTATATAGGTAAATCTGACACAAATTTACCTATTACGAACATAAATCAGTTGGTTCAATTTTTGTCGGGGTATGTCGGTCCAAAAATAGAGTGGGGGTATATTAAATAAGCAGTGGAAGTCAAAATGAAGTACATTTTGATTAAAAAAAGTGTTGGACAAAAAAAAATATATCGAGGGTATTTGGTCCAAAAATATAGAGTGGGGGTATATTGGTAAAGCGTAGGGTATAAAATGAGGGTACATTTTGTAATAAAAAAAAGAGTGTTGGATGAAAAAAACAATGAGTGCGACCTTAATTTTTGCCAAACATAAAAAAATAATTTATCGAGGGTATGTCGATTAAAAATATATAGAGTGGGGTATATTGGAGTGGGGTACAAAATGAGAGGTATATTGGTAAATGGTGGGAATAAAATTTTCCCATAAAAGTGGAATAAAAAAATAGTGTTGGACAAATAAAAAATTTGTCGAGGAGTATCTCAGTTCAAAATATATAGTGTGAGGGTATATTGGTAAGTGAGTGGGAAGTCAAAATGAGGGTATATTGGTAAATGGTGGAAGTATGAAAATATAGAGTGGGTGTATGTCGATCCAAAAAATATAGAGTGGGGTATATTGGTAAGCAGATTGGGAGTCTGAAATGAGGGTATATTGGTAAATGGTGGGAGTATATATATATATATATATATATATATATATATATATATATATATATATATATATATATATATATATATATATATATATATATATATATAGGTTGGTGTAGGGTGTGTCACTTTTGGTTAGGGTGTATAGTATATTAGTAGTTAACTTTATATTGCCGCTCAAAGGCAATATAAAGTGGATATACTATTAATATATAAGGATTTCACCAAAATTATCAATATAGAGACTTAATATCAATAAAATTTTCATTTTTGCTTGTGTCGTACAGTATTCAGCCAAACAATGTACTTTGAACAACGTATTCTCAAGTATTTATCTGTCAGTCATATCTTATACTATGCGAATCGAACGGACCCAAAAAGTATTTTATAAAAACTATTTACTTATTCCAAGATCCCAAGTTCAAAATTTGGGTCTAGAAAAACTCTATCGGGATGAGAAAACAATACAAGCTGGCAAAGCCAAGTACATGTGATCAGTGAGTTTTCTAACGTAGATTAGTTACCGGTAGAAGTGATAAATACTGCACTTGTAAATAACATGGTGACAAAAAAACTAAACACATATTTAAGTTAAAAAGATATGTGATTGTATTATACCAGAATATTGAGCTTTCCATGAAAGATGGAGAAACATCTTCCATTAATGTTTTGCGCTGGTCCTGAAATAGAAGGTCACATACTGATCCTGTTACATTAAACCCTTTGCTTTTCCACTCTTCCAAACATTTGTTAATGTCTTCTTGATTACGAGAACATATATGCACAGCTGCTCCAAATTCTGCTAACTCTTCCACAATGGCATGCCTAAATCATAGTAATAATAAAATAAAAATTGGAAATTAGCAAATATAGTAACTTTAAGATTTAACCAAACCAACCCTATGCCTCGTGTTCCTCCTGTGACTAAAGCAGTCATCCCTTGGAGTGACCATCTTTAGTCCTTGAAATTCAACTTTGTTTCAGTCATTTTCTTCCCTGATTTGGTTTGTGTGGAGTAGCAAGAATAGTACATATATAATGTACATCTTATCGCAAAGATCAGTGATAGACAGCTGGCAGTAACAGATTCCATACAGTTACGATATTAACCACCTATTCGAAAGACCAATTCATGGTAGAAAGAAAGGTGAACATCGGTAAAAAAAATTCAATAGGGGACACCACATTGTCGTTGTCAATCAAGAAAATAATTCACATGCATGTTGATGTGGTGAAAGGGAAAGTACGTACTCTTCAACAAATACAAAATTTGGTGTCGTTCTCAACACTATTGGAGGGTCCACTCAATAATTCACACCACTATACAGTATATACACTTGGATATATTTTGAGACAAGCTAACTAATTGTGTGACTCACAATTTATCTAGAGCATTTGATATTTTGCTAGTCGCTAGAAACATGATTTTATGCTATCTTGTATTCTGGGACAAGCTGACTGTGTGACTCACAATCCCACTAAAATAACTTAATGTCGGAGAGTTTGGGGGCACCGAAGCAATGTGGTAATGAATCGAATCATGAAAACTTGCTTAGGCCTTGCGTCTCTGAAAGCACAATTAAGGCGTTGGGTATATGGGTCTCTCTCTTATATATCGCTTTATTTAGCTTATTAACTTGGTGTGTGTGTGAAATTGCCACTCGTGGCAGATTCTCGACAATCTCACGCCAGTGTGAGTCGCGACTTTCTAGTGGCCTTGGCCAAGCGGGGATCACTACCACTCCCCACCAAGTCGAATTGGCTCGATCCACTTGTTGGGGAGTCGGGGAGGCTTGTCAGGAACAAACCAAAATTAATGCGCAGGCGCCCGAGAAAGCTTGGGCCATGGCGTCTCACTTTGAAGTCTTAACACTATTGGAGGGTCTTTCCCATTCTATTGAGTCTTTCTTTTCACTGTCTGGGTCTTTTTAAAGGGTTTTAGCGGGAGGTTTTAATGAAGGCCTCTCCCAGCCAATTACATATTGTAAGGGTTTGGTCTTGCGCTTGTGTCATGATAAATTGTTTATAAAAAAAAAAAGTCTTAAGTCATTAAGTATATGGATCACTCTCTTATATAAAAGCCGTTTTATTCATTCAGCCCGTGTGCATTATAGCAGCTCACATTTTTAACAAAACTAACTATCACACTTGAATTCTAAAACATCTCTAGATGTCAAAAAGAGGTTTCAGAAGAGGGCTTTAGTGTGTTGTAAGGGATTTTAACTTTATTAATAATGGTAGAGAGCAACAAGGTTCTACTTTGGGGGCAACTTTTCTAGTCAATCGAAGAAGGTTGAGTTTAGAAGTTTCTTGTAAGAGCTCTACCTAATTGAATGTTTGTTCTAAAATGTGGAATGAATGTTTGTTCTAAATGTGGTTTGATGGCGAAATGAGTCCTTTGGAGAAATCTCTTGATCTCAAAAGAGGGTGACAGATCAAATGCACAAGTGACTAAATTGTGCATACTGCATAAGTGGGCTTATCAGCTATTGATTTGTAGTTTAAAAAATCATGTGGTTCAGATTTAATTTGGCAAATTAAGATTCTGGTTTTGATGTTGTATTCATTTATTGCATATAAAGGTTCAGATTTAATTTGGCAAATTAAGATTCTGGTTTTGATGTTGTATTCATTTATTGCATATAAAGTCTTCCAAAACTATTGTATCTTTAACAATTAAGAAAGTATTTATTGTATTTGTTAGATAAAATTGGACTATTATTTACAATTTACTCCACTATTAACATTTTTAACTACAAATGTTTTTAAAATTTAGATAAATATCTCATTTACTTTTTAGGAAAAAATATAAGTCATTTGATTTATTTACATCAACCAATGATAATAGATTTGTCAACAACAAATCAATAAAAATATAGTTTTACAAATTCGATAAATTTACGATTTCCTAATTATTAGGCATTAACTATGGAATTTATTAAAAAAAAAGCTAAGTCAATGCCAAAAAAAAAAAAAAAAAGAAGGAAGCAAAGCAAAAGAAAGCGCGATAATTTCTGCAAAATTTGAGAAACTCAAAATTAGAAAGGAAATCTCTTACGTGAAAAACGAAACCCGACAAAACAAGAAATCTCTTCCCAAGTAATGTCTACTAAGCAAAGTTCTTAGAAAGTGTGGCTAGTTCGATATAACCAATCTAACATATTCATGTGGTTAGTCAATTTCTTAACAAAACCTTAAAAAGTGTGGTAGTTCTTAGTAATGAAAGCTTGAAGGAAAGAAGGAGATGAAATATGTTTAGAAGGAATAAAGATGTTTACGGTTTATTGTTATTAATTTGAAAAAATTGGTTATTAATTAGATGAGATTAAATAACAAAAATAAATGGATTTTATTCTTCCAAAGTGGGAATGATTTACTTTTTTAGAAATTGTCAGTAGCTAAGCTACTGGGAATGATTTAAAATAGACAAGCAGCATAACCATGAGACCAAATGCCAGGCGCATAGCTGAGTGGGAATGATTTACTTTTTAGAAATAGACAAGCAGCATAACCATGAGACCAAATGATAATATTAACTAACATTATCTATTTGATAATATTAATAGTCAGTAGCTTAGCTAGTGGCGCCTGGCATTTGACACATGAGACCAGCAGCATAGCTTCTGTCGGTAGCTTAGCTAGCAGTTCTAACATTACCTCATCTTGAAGAATTCTGGTTGAGACATTTCTTTATCGGAAGGCGGGGAACAAGTAGCTAAGCTAACTAGAATGTTAGCTATCTTTCTTTGGACTATCTAAATTCTAAATAAAGGGAAAAACTTCGAAATTGAAGGAGACACTCATGCATATTCACATACAGAACCTAAAGGACAACAAGATTGAACAATTTGAAGGCTTTTTATCATCTTGAGGATCAATAGTGTTAGATCATGAGGTTTTCATCTTTTCTACCATTGTACGATTGCTTCCATGAAAATGGATAGTTAAACTCTCTTTGTTGGGATTAAAAGTAACTATCTTTCACTTACGTTTCTGTTTTGATTCATATATATATATATATATATATATATATATATATATATATATATATATATATATATATATATATATATATATATATATAGTTTTATGCATTAGTTGATGATTTACTCTTGTTCTTAATGCTAGTTGTAGATTGATCACCTATAACTTGATGTTAGATAGGATGTTTGATTGGAAAATAGATATTGAATCTTGTTTTAGATTATATCACCTAAAAAGCTAGATATCTAGAATGGAATTTAGTTTTCTAGTCATATAATCATCTGAATTTAGTTGTAGATTGACTCTTGTTTGTTTGCTATACACCACGGTGTTCCACGAGAATTCAAGTTTTGTGATCTTGTCTCCATTGAGTAGTGTAGCGGCCAGAAAAATCAGGAAATGATTCTTGAAGTTGAGCGAGTCGCCACCAAATTTTAGTTTAATGGCAAATTCGGAAAATCCCTTTAGGTTTAGGACGAGGCATTGTTAGGGTTCGGGAGTCGTTATGTGTGGGGAAGGTATTAGCACCCCACGACATCCTTGGTCTAATTAATTAAGATTTATTTAATAATTACCCTTTTATTTATAGAGAAAAGACTTATTTAATTTTTGGTTTTAGTCTTGACAAGAGTTGAGTCTTGCTCTCTACGTGCCTCCAGGATGCAATGGAGGAATCAAAGCTACGTAGTTCTTCAGAAAAAGGTTTGTTGGTTGGTGTTTTTAGTGTAGGGATCTAGGATTCCTTGGTATCTGACTCACTTGATTCTAGGGATATTGACTAACTTGGGATTGTACAAGCAGACTTAGTCCCTACTTTTTGAAAATGATTTTGAATTTTTGAAAGGAGTTGTGAGGTGGGTTGATTTTAGAATAGGTATTCTAGAACTCTGGTATCTGACTCATTAGTTCTAGAAACATTTGAATACTTAGGTTGTACAGCCAGAGCTTAATCCCCTATTTTTAGGAAAAAATAGTTTGTTAGCATTTATTAAGTTTTGGGAGTTCTTGAGTATGCATTGACTCATTGACCACTAAAATGATGACTAACAGGTTGTACAAGCAGAAACTTAGCCCGTTATTTGACTTTGAGAGAAAAATCATTTATGTTTGAGTTAAAAAGAATTAAAAAGAGAGACGGGGGTGAAAATTGTAAATTGGGGTTTTATTAGTCGCGGGGTTGTATAATTAATGAATGCGTGTAAAAGGAAAGCCAAGTTCGCATAGGAGAGCCCGATTATCTGGTTGGGCTTAAGTGGGAGGAACACTTGCGCGTGAATTGGAGGGTTGCGCTTAGTTTCTTTGAGAATTAAAAAAATAAAAACAAAAAAGGAAGCGGATAAGCGTGCGGCCCAACAACAGACCTAAACTAAAAATTCACTTGCTCTCCCTTCCATCAATTCTTTGCTGCTGTATGCGACCTTGAGATAGAGAGGGGCGCGATTTTTCGAAAATCGGGGAAAGAGGAGAGAAAAATCCGGCGGTGTTCGCGGTTTCATGAAAGGTGGCGGTTCGGATTACGAGGTTTGTTGGTGGAGGAGAGGCCGCGATGAGGAGAAGGCTTGCAAGGCCATGGCGTCCACCTGGCCGGAGAGTGCGGCTTGTGAAGCTTCGACTTTGGGTGAGGCGTTTTACGTTCTTTTTTTTTTTTAATGTTTTCTTCTTCTCATTTTGTTTTGATGAATCGAGAAAAGAGAAAACTAGGTCTCTAACCTTTTGAAATTAAAACTTTGTTTGTTTGAGGCAAAACATAATTAACAAATTATCTTTAACCTAACCCAAATCTAATTTTCAAAAGAAGTGATCTTTGTCTCTCTTTAGATTTTAATCTTTGTTTGCATTTAGATTTGATTCTTTTGTGGTTGTGATTATATTAGATGACCTCGTGCAAGCAGATACCTATTAATCAATAGTTTAGCAATAAAATGATAGTAAACACATCTTGCCACATTCGAGCATTTGGAGGCTAAGAGCGGATCGACATATTTCTCGAAGCTTAAAAAAAGGGCGGACATACTAACCTATTTACGCAAATTCGATTTTTATGTTTTGCTTTGCTCTTTATTAGTTTTTTGCTTTTGTATTCTTGATTGTGTTCCTGGCTGTTTGACTTTGCTTCCTTGTTTGACTCTTCTTTTTACTAGTGGATCAGCATGCTGACTTTCTTCCTATTGCTGCTCTGCTTGTCATTGTTGTGATTGTTGTATGCTACGGCTTCTTTCTTTAGATCTTAGACCTCAGAACAGTGTTTAGTGGATTAGGGTTTCGATGTGAAACTCTAATCCTATTTTTTGGGTGGTTTTAGCAGTAGTTTTCTGCCTTGGTTTTTGTGTGTCCTTTATTTGTTATTGAATTTGTTTATTTATAGTATAAAGCTAGGTCAAGGCATTTATTATTTTTAAATAGGCTTTGGCCCTATTTGAGTTGGAACCAGACCAGCGGCAAGCTGCGTGACTTGGAATCTTTGCTGGAAACCCTAAATTACTACTTACTATTTTATTTTTGATTTGTTATTTTTGTATTTTTAGTATTATTTATTTTTGTATTTTTGGACTTATTTGACTCTTAAGTGCTTCTAATTTGTAAATTAAATTAAGTAGAATTATTTTTGATATTTTGGACTCTTAAACACCTTTAAAGTTTGTAAATTATATAAAATAAGAATAAAAATAATAAGAAAAAGTCGGGCCAAATACAAAGAGCGAGAGCAGGCGGACTCAACAAATCGCCAAACTAGACGAGAATAGAGGAAATGGGCGCGTTACATTTAAACCACATTTTTGAGAACAATGACTTTAGGTAGACACTGCTAATGTGCGACTAAACCCGAATCTGAGACTAAATTGAAGAAGCATGCGAAAAGATCGATCATTGGCGTGCGTGCCTAATTTGAACAATGGTATTTTGATTTAATTGAGCGGGGAGATTGAGATTGGTTCGGGTTGGTAACTGAGACGCCATACTAATAATTCTCGTAATCATGCGACTTCAAAACACGCCCCTAATAAAAATAAACGACTAAAACAAGAAAAATAAGACGGACAAAATTGGGGTATAACAGCTGCCCCTCTTTATTAATATTTTACTAGAAAGTGCGGAGCTCTCGAACTTTAAGTAGTAGAAATAGGAATAAAGATAAGATAAACGCTAATTTTGTCCGTTTAAAGGAAGTGAAAGGTTTGAGAGATAAGAGAAGTGGTTAATACTTGGCGCATTAACCGAGAGCAAAATGAAGGACACATGTGATAGGAGCACCCTAAATCCAACACCCAGTCATCATCACCTGCAATGGTTGCAGTTGAGTTTGATTCAATCCTTTCTTCAATAGCAGCCACCAGAGCATCATCACGTATCACCATTACCACTTATTTGTAGCCGTTGAACCCAATTCAACCATTTCCTTATCAGTGATACCTAGCACATCATCCACTTTCATCTTGCCGGTCCCAGAGACACTCAACTTCACTTGTCATTGATAGTATCTTACGTATCCACGGTACCCATCATCAGCCATGTATAGCAGTTCACAACTTTCATAGCCATCAGAGGCTACAGAAGCACCGCTATTATCTTCCTTTTGATTACCCTTCTTCTTTTGTTCTTCCGGGGCCAGTTCCTTTTGAAATGTCCTTCTGCCCGTCACATATGTAGCTTTATTGTGCTTAGGTTTACACTTGGACCTAGACTTACCCCTTCCTTTTCCATTTTCCTTCTTTTTGGACCTTCCTCACAACCATTAAACTATCACCATGATTTGTTTCCTTTTGATTCTTGTTCTTGGATAATTCTTTGGACAGAGCACTTTGTACTTCTTCGAGCTTAAAGACTCTTCCATAGATGAGTGTATCGGCCAATATATCATAAGAGCTAGATAATGACCTAATCAAGAGTAGGGCTTGATCTTCATCACATATCTTAATGTCTATATTTTCCGGATCAAGAAGTGTCTGTTAAGCTCATCTATGTGATCAACTAATTGGCGTACTAGAGTTCATCTTGAAAGTGTATAATTTTTGTTTAAGGTAGAGTCTATTAGCTAGGTTTTTGTCATATACAAGCTTTCTAGCTTAGTAACCAGTTGAAGTAGCAGTCTTCTCCTTTGAGATTTCGAAGCACTTTGTCTCCCAAACACAAGATGATCGTCTTTGTGTGCTTTGTTCATGATCTCTTTCTTCTCTTTCTTGCTTAGGGTTTACGGTAATTTGCTTTTCCGCCTTGAGTGCTTCTTGATACCTTGTTGAACAAAATTGCTCTCATCTTCATTCGCGAGAGACCAAAATCGTTCTTCCCATTGAAGCATTCTATGTTGAATTTCGCCATCTCCATTGAAGCAATTCCAGCCGCAGGAGACTCTAGATACCAATTGTTGTGTAATTGCAACAACAAAGATCAAAAATTGGGTGATTCAAGATTTCCCCAAATTGAAACCCTAAATCCACGAACAAATTTGACAAAGATTGAAAGAAATTAAAAGCTGTAAAAACACAAGAAATGGTAACTTGATTCGGCACCAAATTGGTGCTTTACATCTGAGGATCAGTAAAGCTTGATTCCACTATATTGAATCAAATCGGATCAATGTACAACAAAGAACCCCTTGTGTATCCCCCTCACTCCCAAGTCCCACGGTTCCTGTGTATCACTCTCACACACACGAGAACTTTACAAGGAAATGAAAAGTACACTTAGTTAATTTCTCTTAAAATCAACCTATATACATGCGAGAGAAAGCGGTTTCGGAGAGAGCTTGAGTGTTAGTTAGCTTTCAACTAACTAAAACCATTCCCCTAGCCCGACTCTAATAGCTATTATTTCCCTTGCTTCCTTTGAATGCCACGTAGATCAAGCGAGTGTCCCACTTTGACTTGCCACTTCACCTTTAGTAAAGCCACGTCACATACATATATTGCACATGTGGATGCCACCAATAACAATCTCCACCTTGGCATACACACTTGCAAAAAATAGAATAACAACAGAACACAAAACAATATAGCAAAACCAAGCAGTAACAGAACCCAGCAACACAAATTTTAACCTTTATCCACATTTAGCAGATTCAAGCAGTGCTTGAACTTTGCTAAAGTCACCACTTTGGTGATAAAGTCAGTTGGATTGTTTGCAGTATGCACCTTGTGGATTTGCACACTACCTTGTGAAATAACATCCTTGATCCAATGAAGCCTTGTAATACATTGTTTGGTTATTTCGTGGAAAAAATGATTTTACACAAATGAATCGCGCTTTGGTTGTCTGATAGACCTTAACATGGTGCTTGTGCAACACTGGCTTCGATGACAAACCTTTTAGCCACAATGCTTCCTTCCGCGGCCTCTGTGGCGCCAATATATTCAGCCTGCTGTGGTGGAGAGAGCCACCGCGTCTTTGTAATGAAACTTTCGACTCACACACATTGCGAGCAGTGAAAGCATAGCGATTAGAGACCTTCTTTTGTCTCTATCACCCGGCAAAATCTGAGTCTACAAACCCGGTACTTCCACGAGTTTGTATCCTCTTTAGTGTATTTTAATTCTCTGAAGCGATGCCACTTTAAGTATCTCGTAACATGTTTAGCTGCGGACCAATCTTTGCCCAGTCGGGATTAAGCCATATACACCTTACGAGCTCATAGCATAGGCCAAGTCAGGTTTGGTGCACACCATTGCGTACATCAGACTGCCTACACTACTTGCATAAGGAATCTTGCTCATTTGAGCCCTTTCCTCTTCTGTTTGAGGACAATCATCTTGGGAGAGCTTAAATTGAGTGCCAATTGGGATGTTTGTTGCCTTAGCATCCTTCATGTTGAACCTGCTAATCACTTTCTTAGAGTAGCCTTCTTGAGCTACAATGAAACCATTCTCATCAGATCTCCTTCTTATCTCCATTCCAAGAATTTTCTTTGCTTGTCCCATATCTTTCATTTCAAATTCTCTCATCGATTAGTTGTTTAAGCATCGATCTATTTCATGTCCTTACATGCTATGAGCATGTCATCCACATAAAATGTGAGGTAGATATATAGATCATTATTAATCACTTTTGTAGTACACCTAGCTTATCACTAATGCATCTCTTGAACTTGATTTTTAACATGTGGTTGTCAAATCTTTTGTACAAGTGCCTGGGAGAATGTTTTAGTCCATATAAGGACCTTTGGAGCAAACAAACTAAGTTTTCACTCCCCTTCTCTACAAACCCCTTAGGCTGAGCCATATATATTTGTTCCTCTCAAAGTACACCATGGAGGAAAGCGGTCTTCACGTCCATTTGCTCAAGATGAAGATCAAACTGAGCCACAAGTGCCAAAACAACTCTGACAGAGCTGTGTTTGACTACTGGTGAGAAGATTTCATTGTAGTCCACTCCCTCTCTTTGAGTGTACCCTTTTGCAACTAGTCGAGCCTTATACCTTGGTGGATCACTCTCACGAATTTCCCTCTTTCCTTTTATATATCCACTTGCATCCCTCTGAGTTTGGCACTGCGAGTTTCTTGACTAGTTTCCATGTTTGGTTCTTTTGGAGGTGACATTTCCTCGACATTGCATTTCCCATTTTCCACGATCCTTGTGGTTGATGGCTTCATTATATGTGGTTGGTTCATCATTTAACACATCTTGTGATATTGAGGGCAAAAGCGATGTGACCTCATATCGAACCTTTCAGGTGGTCTTGTAACTCTCCTAACTCTGTCTCTACGGATGAGATAGTCTTCACGAGTTCTTCTTGTTCAATTTGGTTAGTCACTTATCTTTGGAATCTTCATTGTTGTTGTTCTCTTGACCATTGGCTTCCTCTTGCTCGACTTGCTTTTGGCGGTCTCCACTCGATTTGGAACTCATTGTTGCATTTCTCCACTTGTCAAGTATCTCCTGACATTCCTTTTCACTAGCCATATCAGATTCTTTGAATATAACATCCACCTTATAATGCATTTTCTATCCTCATTCACCCAAATTCTATAGCCTTTGACCCCATCACGGGTAGCCATGAACAATCCTTTGTTTGACCTCGGTTCCATTTTCCATCATTCACATGAAAAAGCGAACAACCAAAAACTTTTAGATTCTTAAGGAGTGGAACATTTCCAGTCCACACTTCTTGTGGAGTCTTAAAGTTTAAAAAGGCTGTTGATGGGCTCTATTGACAAGATAGCAAGTTGTATGCCTTGCTTCTCCCCAAAAAGTCTTTGGGAGTTTTAGGGGTGGCAATTTCTACCCACAAGTGGGGATCTCGCGAGGGCTTGCCAGAATGGGGCTCAGTGAAGCGGGGATTTTTCCAGTGGGGATGGGGACGGGGAGAAAATCCCCATGATCAAAGTGGGGATGGGGATCATCATACATGCATACATGAAACCCATGAATATATTACATAAATATTCTTATTTTAGATATATATATATATATATATATATATATATATATATATATATATATTATGTTATAAGTAATTAATTTTTAGTCTTTTTATACATGTTTTAATTTGAAATATTAACAAAATATTAAATTGTTCTAATTTTTATACTTTCTAAATATTAAAATATAAAAGTAAGACTAACATTTATTTTTTTTATATTAAAATGTTAAACTTTTGAATTTTAGTCTTACTTTTTATATATTTTTCTAATTTTATTATATTTTAATTTATATTTTTGCTAACTTTTAATAAACTTTTGAGAGTAGTGCGATTGATAACTCATTGAATGATTCGATATATAAAGACAGTGTTATTACAAGACATCGACAAGTCACAAGAACTATTTGGTAAACCATATACCTACAATCCCATCCACAAGAAAAATTACTATAGGAATTTTTTTTTCAAAACACTATAAAAATTACCTTTTATATTTATCATTTCTTAAAAAGAATTTTATTTTTATTTTTAGTTTAACTTGTTTTATTAGAGAGAAATAAATGGGATCCATTATAAAAATTGTGTAATAATATTACTAGTGGGCATATATACACTAGAAAGTCCCTTGGGGACATCAGATAAAATTGGAGCGATCTGAGAGATACTGTGGAAAAACAAACTATGTCTTCTTTTGTAATTATTATTATCATCATCATCACCAAACTTTCAAAAGAGAGAGAGGGTGAGAGTGGTGGTGGTGGTGTGGTGGTAGAGAGAGAAGGAGAATGAGAAGAGTAAGGGAGAAAGAGAGTGAGATCTATGTGGTGGTGGTGGTGGTAAATGGTGGCGGTGGTGGTCGTGTGGTGGTGGTCGTAGAGAGAGAAGGAGAAGAGTAAGGGAGAAAGAGAGTGAGATCTATGTGGTGGTGGTGGTGGTGGTGGTAGTGTGGTGGTGGTGTGGAAGAAAGAGAAAGATATGTGTTGGTGTTGTGAAAGAAAGAGAGAGTGAAGCTCGTAGGAGAGAGAGAGGAGTGAGAGGGTAACTACTTTGGTGGTGGTGGTGGTGGTGGTGTGGTGGTGGAAGTAAAAATTGGGAAAGTGGAAGAGAAGAAGAGAGAAAAGTCAAGAGGGGAGAGAAGAAAAGAGAGTAAATGAGAGAGAGAGTGTTTGGTTCGGATTATTATAAAAAAAATGACAGTTTGTGATGGATTTAGCGAGGGAAGTTCCCTCGCTAATTCTCGTGTTTCTCAAGCCCACACCTTAGCAGTCGAGAATCTGCAAAGTGTCTTGTCAATGTCGGACATTTGCGAGGACTATGAATTACTGTAAGCTAAATGTCATTGATTTAAAAGTGCGGACAATTTCAAATTGGCGTCTTGCATCTAGCGACTGATATTTCGTCGCTAATTACGCAATTTTCGTCGCTAATTGTCAACTTTTACGAGGGCCCTTATTCCCTCACTAAATCCGTCGCAAATTCCTTTTTGCGAGAGACACATGCTTCCACGCTGCGTCCTCGGAAATTGCCCCTTTTTGTTGTGTTAACAAACTCTTGGATAACAACCTTTGGAACCTTGAAGAAAGAGAACATATAAAGCGAGAATACTATTAAGGCGAGTTTATGAGAAACGTCACTCTACCCCCAGTAGACTAAAAACACCCACTCCACAACGAAAGTCTCTTTCTCACCTTATGAATAATCGAAGCCCAAATATATCTTCTTTTAGAATTGGCTCCCACTAAAATACCTAAAAATTTAAAAGGAATTGCAGTGGAACTGCCGAACAAGAAAGATTCACCAGCCTTTAGAAAATCATCATTCAAACATTAGATTAGATATTTATATGTTAGATATTTGCTAGCTATTTTTTTATTATTATATTAGATTATATTAAATGTTGAAGTAAACAGCCACCTGCTCCTCTGAACCAAACACCACATCGAATTAAATCTCTCTCTTTTTTTCCTTTCTCTCATCATCATTCCTTTAGATCCACTAGCCTCATCTACCGTCCGATTGACGGATTGTCTCACTAGTCACTATTGATAGAATGAATTACTTTTAAACAAAAACGGCAGTAACAACATCAAACAAATTATAAATATTAGAAATACATCATAGTTAAAGACAAAAGTCACACATATTAGATCAAGTCATAACACAAACAACTTAAAATTGGAGCATAAACAACAGCCTAATCACACATATTAGATCAAATCATAACACAAACAGTTTAAAGTTGTAACATAAACAACAACCTATAATAACATTATTTATATTTATCAAATGTAACTATAGAAACTTAACACATAATACAGTCCTACCCGGTTTGAGAGATTAGTCTCTAGAGTTGCACGTAGAGAATACCCGATTTATACCAAAAAATGTAAATTTAAAAACTTAACCCATAAAAAGAAAATAAGACAACATAATTAGAAAGTGAAACACATACATAGGTATCATGCAAGAGTTTGATTTAAAAATCAACACCAATTTAAATATGTTTCTTATAATACTTGTGGATGCAAAATTATCTAAATAAAGAAGAAAATACTAATTTGGACATGAAATTTTTTTTACTTTCTAAAGTACCCAAAACACACTGTCTAGAATCACACTTTATATGTATTTTGTCATGAATTTTTTTTCCATCAAACAAATTATTGAGGAACGAACTTTGCGTATTTGAACATCTAAATTTTTTCTGCACCCTTAAGTTCCCCAAAATACACGGTCAACATCGCACTTTACATATTTTGTCACAATCTTATTATTTTTACCAAATCGGTTATTTCTGAAGAAACTTCTAGTATTTGAAGAGTTAAAAAATTTACGAATCATAAAGTACCCAAAAACTGCTTGCTAACATTTCACATTCGCATTTTGCTACAAAATAAATTTTTCCCCATCAAGTACACCAAAACACACTATTTAGCAATGTTATTAAACCCGGACCGACCCGGTCGATCGGGCCGATCGGTTGTGAAAGCTTGATGCCTAGAGTCGATTCGAGTCACCTATTGGATCGTGGTTGTTCGGACCGTCGACCGGTGTGACCCGTGGCGGAAGGCCTCGACCGGTGCGACCGGTGTTGACCGGTCAGAGTTCTTGATTTGTGCTTGTTTTTATTTTTAAGTAAAATGGCGTCGTTTTCTTTGTTTTTTTAAAACAAAAGCTAAATTTGAATTCAATATTTTTGTTGATTTAACTTTAAGGTTTTTATTTAATTTACGATGCATCTTTTATGAGTTTTATCATTGCTCTAGCTTTCTTCAATCTTTCTTTTTCTAATTGGTTTAACTTTAACATTAAGGTTGTTATTCATCTTTCATTTCGGTTTAGAAAACCATTTTGATTTATCTTTAAGTTCTTTCATAATTTCAATTTTAAGTTATGTGTAATGTTAGAGTTGTTGAATGTAGATCTTTGAATCTTTAATCTTGAAGTTTGTTTTCAATGAAGAATGATATTTAGTTCTTTGTAGTTGTTGTTGAGTTGAATATTATTCAATTTTAAGTTATGTGTAATGTTGAAGTTTGTTTTCAATGATGAATGAGTAGTGAGTTTTTGGACAATTTTATTGTATGGTAAAAAAATTAATAGCTCTGCGATATGTGAATAGACAACATGTCTAATTTTAACAGGTTTTAGTAGTGTCACGGGTCATGCGGGTCAACTACTAACCCCTCGGTCCGCCCATTGACCCAGTGACCCAGTGACCCAGTGACTTGCTCGGGTCGACCTCCGGTTCGATTTTAATAACATTGCTATTTAGCATCTCATTTTACTTATTTTCTTACGAAATTAGTTCTTTTTTTCACCGAAAATTGTCATATTTAAATATGGAAAGTTTTTCGAGATTGTAAAATATCCCTTAGAATATAAAAAAGAAAAAAAATAGAAAACCTTCAAATATAAAAGAAGAGTTTTGGATGTGATAAAAACTCTGTTGGGATGGGAGAACCACGCGGACCAAAGCAAAGTCGGATACTTGTGGCGACGGACTCCCAGCGTAGATTAGTCGTTGTGAAAGCGATAAAAATTGTGTACCAATGACATGATAAAAAATAAAAAAGAACAAAATTAGTATAATTAGTATAATTATGGGTGAATTATAAAGGCCAAAAATGTAAGCCAAGTAGTTCGAGTGGTTGTTGAGTAATATAGTAGCAGTAATTGTATATGTCTGGAAATGACGGAAGACAATCCTTCTTTATAAATAGACTATCTACTTTAATCTTCATTCTTAGCTTGAAATCTTTTGTTACCTATAACATAATACATGTATGGCATACATTATGGCCATGTGTATGATGATGTTTGTTTAAATGTTTTGTGTGTTTTAATTAATATCGCATGTATTGTATGATGCATAAGAGAGACATTGGTATACTTCATCATGCCATGCATGCCATTGCTATACATTTAATTGAGGGCTTTTTTTCTCACCCCCTCATTATCAATCTCATCCCATAAATTACGTTTTGGACAAAAATGCTGACAATATATAAAATTTGAATTACCTTAGCGAATGGGTAATTCGGTAGAGAGATTAAGGTTTTTGGAATTACCAAAAATTGAGGTAATTCCGGTTCACATTTGTGAGCCGGAATTACCTCTTTTTTAATTAGAAAAAACTAACCCTGCTGAAATACCTAGTTTTAAAGGTATTTAGAAAAAAAAATTAATTAAAACAAATTAAAATTAATTAAAGGCGGCGTTTTCGATCGCGAAGCGATACAATACATGAAATTGATGAAAAAATAACATAGCATAACAACAAGCGAAATAAAAACACGGTAGAAACTAGTGAGATGGTGGTTGGAGGCGTGCGTAAGCGTGTCATTGCATCTCGAGTGGGAAATATCTCGGATATCGTAAAGGCACATTAAATCCATAATAATCATCTATTTAAAAAAAAGGCTTAAATATCATTTACCCCCACTGCAAATATCACCATAATCCATTTACCCCACTGTAAAAATAAAAGTTTTAAAATGCTCCTTACAAATATAAGCATTTACGGTTACCCCACTTCTTTGTTAGATTATGTTGTGACGTTAAGTGTATAATGGGTATAAACCAGTTTCTGAGTTACCCCATATGCAAAATATAAATCGTTTCTGGTTACTTGCACTTGTAGGGGGTAACTAAAACACTTATTATTTGCAAGGGGCTTTAAAATTTTTGTTTTTGAGGGGATAAATAGATTATCTTGATATTCTTGAAATAAATGATATTTAAGCAAAAAAAATTAAAATGTTAAAAAAAAATTCGGAAATACCTATTAAAAGGTATTTCATGAAAAAATCTAATTTAAAAATACAAAATTTGAATTACCTTTTAAGGGATAATTAGGTTCATCGTGAGCAGGAAATACTAATTTTATCGCTAATTAGGAAAAATCACCTCAAACTTAGAAAATACCTCGTTTTTGGTAATTCAGAGAATTTTTATGTAGGTCAGGTTCGTTTTTTTAAATGCGAGGGCATTTTTGGGATATTGCTATTTATGGGGTGGGATTGATGATGGCGGGGTGAGAAAAAAAACCTTAATTGAGGCGTTTAGCGTGGTGGAACCCTTGAGGGTAACATCCCTATTATATAATACACTAACGTGAACTTTAGCCATTTTGGTGAAAATTTTTCCCACCATTTACCAATATCCCTCATTTTGTCTGCATTTTTTACAATATCTACACTCTATATTTTTGGGCCGACATACACCCACTCTATATTGTGTGCCCCACCATTTACCAATATACCCCTCATTTTGTAACCCACTATTCTCAAATATCATTTATATATTTTGAGCAGAGATACTCACGACAAATTTTTATTTGTCCAACACTATTTTTATCCACTTTTGGTGGAAAATTTTATTCCACCATTTACCAATATACCCCTCATTTTGTACCACTCCAATATCACATTTCTATATTTTGGGTAGAGATCTCTGACAAATTTTTATTTGTCAACACTATTTTTATCCACTTTTGGTGGGAAAATTTTATTCCCACCATTTACCAATATACCCCTCATTTTGTACCACTCCAATATCCCCACTCTATATATTTTTGGGCAATGACATCTGCTGACAAATTTTTTTGTCCAACACTCTTTTTTATCCACTTTTGGTGTGAAAATTATATTCCCACCATTTACAAATATACCCCTTCATTTGTACCCCAACATTTACCAATATACCCCCCACTCTATATTTTTGGACAGACATACCCCACTCTATATTTTGTACCCCACCATTTACCAATATACCCCTCATTTTGTATCTCACTATTTACCAAATACCCCCCACTCTATATTTTTGGCCGACATACCACGACAAATTTTTTTGTCAACACTTTTTTTATTATCAAAATGTACCCCTCATTTTGTACCCCCTTTGTTTACCAATATCCCCACTCTATATTTTTGACCCGAGCATTGTTGCATCGTCACCAAGGGCAATTGTTGCCTCTTCGTCTTATATATATGTGTTGCATATTTTTATACCCCCTTATAAAATGTTGATGTTTTTGAAAGCTAAATACAGGCGCATTAATCAACTCCTCGTGTCCATTATTAATCTACCAAAAATTAATGTCCACTATTTTTTTCCAGCAATCATTGTTTTTATTATCAAAATGTATCCCTTATTGTTAAATACATATTATTTTGGTTTTTGTACTCCCCACTTGTTTTACCAATATCACCCCACTCTATATTTTTAGGCGGACATACTCGACATAAATTGAACCAACAGTTTATGTTTGTAATAAGTAAATCACGATTTATGTTTTTCAAGTCGTATTTACCTATATATCTGATTTCTCGACAAAAAACAAAAAATTTTAAAAAATGAATCCTATTTATCTCGAGAATAAGGTAAATCGATGCAATTTTTAAGGAAAATTTGATTTATATTTGATGAAGGTAAATCGACCTACTATTTTTGAAAGCACGGGAGGAATCGTATCTAGATAGATCACGATCACGAAATTCTTTGGAATTCGTATCTATCTCTGGAAGGTAAATCGACAAGCTCTAAATTATATATAACATACTTAGTTGGTTAGTTAATATCTACTGTGAAATTTCAATGCCATTTTTAACCAATAGTTGACATCCATTTTTTGACTATCTTGCCCTCATTATTGTTAAAGAGTGTTTTTATTACATTTCTCACATTCTAAATCACCATCATGCATTGGTTCGTATCTTATAAATATATCATAAATAAAGACAACCACATTAACATAAAAATTCTATTACATGTTTAGTTGTAAATTATCAATTCGTATCAACCGCTAAGTTTGTAATACATAATTTTTAATATTTTTTCACAACTTATAACCACATCACGTACATGCATCATGCAGTGTAGAATAGTCCTCTATATAATGAGCTTTTGGACACGCGCAAACACGTCATGAAAATTTATTGTTCTTGCTATTAAATCTATATATATATGTGTTGCGTATTTTATGCTTGCTAATAAATATTGATGTTTTTTAAAGCTACGTCTACAGCGCATTAATCGCACTCACTGCGTAAATGCGGGCGTGTGTCCTAGTAATGATAAAGTAAGAAGGTTGGGGACAATCTGATTGATATTAAAACCCCAAAATTTAAATAGATACAACCCCATAAAATTTATAATAACAATTGTAAAAATACAGGGAGACACGTTGCAACACACAAATGGAAAGGGACATACACGTTTCAACACACAAATGGAATTGAACAAAAAATTAGACGCTGAAAAAAATATTGAAGTGACAAGCCGCATGAGTTCTTTAGATTAAAACCCTGCACTCCCCTCCCATCATTTGAAGCGATGAAACTTTATGTATTTAGTTAACTAAGGGTCAGTTTGATTTACAAAGAAGATAATACTCGATTGGGAATTTGAATGACGTTGAGCAAGCTTTTGTTGATTATATTATTTGGTGAGCAATGGATATCATGAGCAAAAAAATGTAAATTTTTCTTATAATTGTCTTTCTAATGTTTATAACGATTTTATATAACATATATTATAATGTAATTAAATAATTATAAAGAAAAGCGTACGATGGAGACGATAGAAGAGAGAGAGAGAAGGAGAGAGATGAGGGAGAGAGGTCATGAGATGAAAAGATACAAGAGAGATGAGAGGTAGAGGGGGGAGAGAAATAGAGATGAAAGAGATAGGTCAGGAGATGAGAAAGTAATAGAGAGGTAGAGAAAAGGATAGAGAGAAATGGGCTAGGAGAGAGAGAGAGAGGGAGAGAGAGAGAGAGAAGAATGAGATAGGAGAGAGAGAGAGAGAGAGATAATAGAGGAGACAAAAAAATTATTGAATAAGAAATAAAAATAATATTATTGTATTTTTTTGAGTGATCAGAAAGTTGTATTGTGAGACATAAAGTTGTACTGTGGTTTTGTGAGGTACAGAAATTTGGGTCTTTGTCCAGTCCCTTGCCCTCATTTTTGTCGATCTTGTGTGGCTGTTTTGAATCGAATAAGTCTGTTAGAGTTGTTACTGTCTAATCTCTTCTTCTTTCGTGAATCAAGCGCACCATAAAATTATTAACATTAGAGAAAAAGTAAATAACAATCCTTAAATCAATGATAAGGAACATGGTACAAATGAATGAAATGACGATTGAGACCAAACTGACTATGCCAAACAAGACTCATAGGCAGTTTGGATTTATATACTAGAATAGTATACATTAGACTTAAATATGTTTTTGTCATATGAATATGTGGTGATTTGATTTTAGTCCTACAATATTTTTTAAAAAAGATCCTTGCAAAATCAACATTTTTAAATAGGTCATTCTGTTAGCATTACTGTACAAAAAAATCCTATGTGTCAAATAGAGTTATGATGTGTTAATTTTTTCATTTCTAATTTTTTTAAATGCTTATTAGCATGCCACATAGGATATTATATTACATTAAATAAAAAAAACCCTAAATTCCCAATTTACAACCCATCTCCTTCCCCATCTTCCCCTAAAGTACTCATACCTTCCTCTAATGTCTTTTATTAGTTCCAAAACATAAATCAAGAAGCAAACACAAGCTTAGCCATCATCAAAACCATGAATCACCACCACAAAACCTTGTTTCAGACCCTCAAATCACACCACCAAATTCATCCTCATTATCTAATTTCTCTGTGAAATCTTCCCCTAAAGTACTCATACCTTCCTCTAATGTCAGTGATGCTGGATGGAACTTTCCCACTCCACTGCTTTTGTGAACAACCAAACCTATTTTAAGACTCATAATGACACCACTCTCCTTCCACCACCAAAAGTGGCTGCACCACGGGATGAGACTTTCTTCTTCCCGGTGCATTGGTTGGTGGTATTGAAGAAGATGGGTCCTTCTTTATAAATAGACTATCTACTTTAATCTTCATTCTTAGCGCGAAATCTTTTGTTACCTATAGCATAACAAAAATGCTATTTTGACAAAAAAAAATTTGACAAATCGACAAATTCTGCGCCTCTGACACCAAATTAACTAAGTTTTTTAGAATATTAGCCAACCTCTTTCCACGATTTTGGCGTGGATTAAAAACTTGGTTAATTGATCACTTGGCCAATAGTCTAAAAAACTTGGTTAATTGGTGTTGTAGGTTGGTAACTTGTCGATTTGTCAATTTTTTTTTTGTCAAAATAGCATTGTTGATAACATAATACATGTATGGCATACATTATGGCCATGTGTATGATGATGTTTGTTTAAATGTTTTGTGTGTTTTAATTAATATCCGCATGTAGTGTATGATGCATAAGAGGAGGCATTGGTATACTTCATCATGCCATTGCTATGCATTTAATTGAGGGCTTTTTTTTTCTCACCCCCCTCATTATCAATCCCACTCCCATAAATTACGTTTTGGACAAAAATGCTGACAATATATAAAATTTGGAATTACCTTAGCGAATGGGTAATTCGGTAGAGAAGTTAAGGTTTTAGAATTACCAAAAAAGAGGTAATTAGGTTCTAAAATTGATTTTGCAAGGATCTTTTTTAAAAAAAAAAATTACGAGGGCTAAAATTAAATTACCCTATATTTGAAGGGACTAAAAACATATTTAAGCCTATACATTTTATTTTTGTCCCTACTAGATTAAGAAAATTTCAAAAGGGAAACCTTTGGACTACGTGATGAATCAGACCAGCAAAAGATTTGGGCCATGCATCATCTTTATCCAAAACCTTAAGGTGTAAGGTATATAGATCCCTCTCTTATCTTTCTTTCATATAGCTCTTTCTTATATCGATGTGGAATTTCTTATTTCATGGCTTGAAGTCTCAAAACACTGTTGGTCGATAGTCATAAATAAAATAGTGGATACATTTATTTATTCAACTAGCAGAGGAGTTTGTTCTGGGATGCCAAATCACAAATAATGATCTAAGAAGTGAAACCTCCATCTATAGCTATTACTTGCCCAGTGATGTATGAAGCGGCTGGAAGGCAAAGAAAAGCCACTAGAGCTGATATCTCTTTAGTCTCTCCCACACGACCAAGAGGTGATTGAGACACTATACCATATAACATCATCCCCACCAGAAGATTTCTGCAAGGAGTAAGTACTATGATTACAACATATGGCAAATTACATGCATTACCCTTAATGCCATTTTCACAATTTGATACACAAATTTTCACTTGTACGAATTTAAAAGGTCAATAATTATGGAATTAATTTTAACAACGGGAGGAGGTAACCAATGAATGTGTGAATTTAACAAGTATTTAATTCCATTTTCATAGGTTGTATATGAAGTGCTTCTTTTGCAAAAAATAATAATTGTGACTAGATCTGAACCATGTATTTATGGGATATGAATCGTATCTAGATGAACATTTGCTGAAACATTTTGGATTACTCTTTAATTACTAATATTTTCCTGTTATTCTAGCAATAGTTTCAATTTTTCTATCAATGGTGGAAGGGTTTGTGTCGTGTAGGGGGTCTTAGGGTCGGGACTGGATCTTGGATAAGTCTAAGTTGCAAGTGGGGGACGGTAATTCTGCTCTTTTCTGACACGACGTCTAGTTAGGTGACTCTTCCCTCATGTCTAGGTTTCATAGGCTCTTCTTAGTGACAGTTGACCCTGATGCCCTAGTTTGTTCTTGTGGTAGCTGATCTAGTGGAATTTGGGTCTGGGCCATTCCTTGAAGGAGAAACTTGTTTGCTTGGGAGGAGGTTCTCTTGGGAGACCTCAACCTGTCTCTAGGATTGTTTTATGGTTCAGCGACGATGGATAGTTGGGTTTGAACAACACGTGGTTTTGGATTTTTTTTTTGATGTCTTCGGCTTATCTTCTTCTCTCCTAATCGTCTTCTCGTGTGTTGAGGCTCTCTGATCAGGTGCTTGAGTCTCTAAATTTGGTTTGGAAGAGTTTAGTTCCTTCCAAGGTCATTGCATTTTCTTTGCGACTTCTCTTGGATAGAGTGCCTACTCGGACCAACTTTGTTTAGGATAGGAGTGATCAGCGACATTGTCGCTACTCTTTGTATCTGTGCGAAGATTTTGAGAGTCACCCACCCATTTGTTTTATAGTTGCATGTTTTATACTGCGTTTTTGTATGCTATTGTCGGTTGGTTGGAGTTACGATTTTGTAATATAGCGAGGATATACAATCAACTCATATAGGCGTGATTTTATGCTTACATGACACCTGACTCTCTATGTCATATGAGATATGAAGAACAAGCTGTATTTTCTCAGGAGAAGTACTTAATTTTGAGAGATCTTTTGACAAGATGCTCTCCTTGTCCGGCGTTGGCTTCATGACATGGATAGTTCTTCCTCCTATACTTTTTAAATGCGGTATGTTGATCCTATTGACTGTCAATCTAGGAGGTAGTTCCGTTTTCTGTGGTTTTTCTCTATTGGTGGCTAATTTTATTTGTTTGTATATGAGTTGAGCACCTCTTGTGTTCCGCTACCGCTAGTAATATATATTATTACGTTTACCTTTAAAAAAATTGCGGCAATTTCTTTATATTTTAAATACTCTTACATTTATCTATAAGTGCAGACAAATGAACAAAAGCATATACCAATATAGTTTCCAAAATTGGAGTCATGACAGGTCCAGGTGCTACAGCATTTGCACGAATATTATCCTTTGCCCATTCCAATGCTAAGTTCTTGGTAAATTGGTTAATGGCACCTAAATAAAATTAAGGAGTAACCTCATTTAAATTCATCAAGCTCAATCACAATAATTGGATGTAAACAAAAGGAAACTTAATTACCTTTAGTGGCTGCATAAACAGAAAGAAGAGAAATAGCTTTTAAACCAGCAATGGATGAAGTAAATACTATGCTCCCATATCCAGATTCTTTTAGAAGTGGGTGTGCAAGTTGACACAAATGATAACTCGCCTCAAAATTGGTACCCATTATAGTTGATATATCTTCAATAGTGTGATCTATTATTTTCTTCGACGTAAGTGCTCCAGCATTATTTACCTTACAAAAACCACTCATTGTTATATATAATTTAGCAGTTTCTCTTGTCAAAATAAATATTAAAAAAAAATTCATTCATTAAAATTGGGTATGATATGATACAAAAGGTTAATATGTTTTCGTTTGAGTGCAATTTTTTTTAACAAAAATGGGAAAGCGAGATTACTACACCAATTTCATTTTATTTGATATTTAAGGTGTGTTTTGGAAGCCAAGAAAAAGGAAGAAAAAGAAAACTACGAATGGGAAACACAATTTCCAAGAACTTTTCCACCCTATCATGAAGGAAAAGGGAAAAAAAGTAGTGAATCATGACAATGATGCATTCTTGTAAAGGATATTTAGGTAATTTCACGAAAACTACTTTTCTTTCCTCTCACATTTTCATTCATTTTAACTCAAACCAAACCACTAAGCAAACAACTTATTTTCTACTCATTTTCTCTTCTTTTCCCTTCCTTTCCTCTCTTCCTTTCCCTATCTTTCTTTCCTAATCCAACCACGGACTTAAGGTTTTTTTTTTTTTTTGCAAGCAGGCAAAAAGCGAATTTATTAAAAAAAAAGAAAATGAAAAAGCATAGAAAAGCGAAGGGGACTAGGCAAAAACCTTGCAACAAAGAAAAATAAACACTAATAGAGAACCCGAAGAGAGCCCACTAAAACACATTTGCCTCTGGGCTTTTGGCGAGTATTGTACCACGACCACTTGCTTTTACATGCGAATTTCTTCTTAGACTTGGACACTGTTGGTTCAAACCACGGCTATTCGAGTGGCGAAGTCACAGGATCACTGACATCATCGAAGACCCACTGAAAGCTTTCTTAAAATATTCATGTCAGATTCAACTACAGGGTTCGATGTAGCAACATGCTCACGAGGCTAGCATGGCGCACCCTCTTCACTGAGACATCCCCAGCTTCTTCCACTAAAATCCTCATATCGGGTACATCTACAGCGGAAGAGGCATGCTGGCCCAGAGTCATATGGGGTGAAGAAGAATGAACATCCTCGAAGAGGATTTGATGAAGAGGGGTCACCGACACCACAAAAGCGGGGGTAAGCACGGGAGAAGCAGGAATCAAGCTTTGGTGGTGGGAGGTGAGTGGAATCACTTCGATTTCGGCTAGTTGCGGATGTGCTGGCCGACCGAGAAGCACATAATCCATCTGTTGGGTCGATGGCATACCTACATCGCGATGGCAAGGCGGGGATAAGCGATTCATGTGTAGAATGTGTGACCTCGATCGGAGATGGATCCTTGTTTAAGAATGCGAGGAGGTTGTTCATTGTTAGTAGAAATCCGCTTGCTTTGATGAGTGCGAGGATCTTTGCTCATTATTAGAAGAATCCCCTTCTGTTGAAATTTGGTTTTCTGGGTAGAAGAATCCCGCATTCTTTGAGATTGCTCATTATTAAGAGCCTTGCTCTTGGGGTACATACACTGTTTTACTGATGAGACCTTCATTTAATTTACAAGCACTATTGGTATGACCAGCGATGTGCAATTCGAGCAAAAGGAAGGCAAGTTTTCATATTCGATGCCAAGCGAGAGAAAGCATAGCGACCTCTCGGCTTCGGATGTGATCACTAAGTTCGATTTTTGGTCTATATCGGCGATTACGTGTGCAAAGTGACCAAAAGATCTATCAAATGAGCTTTTACTTGTTGTATCGTCTAGTCTAAGTGGAGTTTCAACCTGACTAGCAATTGCAAAAAGAATCTCGGGTCTCCAATATTCTGAGCGATCACTGTAATCCTAATCCAACATTGAACATTTGTGTGTTTGATATTGGAGGGGTTAAAATCAGTGCCGGACAAACAATCGAAGTAGACACTGGCTTGCATTGCGAGGGCTTGTTTCTTTGGTGTTTTTAGCAAACAATCACTAGTTTTAAAATGTGAGTTTGTGAGATCAAACTAGAAAATCTCTGGACAATTGCCACTTGTGTTTTTGTGTTCTTTGTGGTTTAAAAGAAATAGATTGTATGAAGAAGCATGGCGAAAAGCGAAACAAAGCGAGAAATTGCAATAAATGTAAAAAACAAGTAAAAGATTGCATTTAATTGAAAAGAGGTGGTTCTGAAACACGTCTGATGAATCTGTTCACTCGTTTTCGCTTTTTATGCGGAAGTTGAGTTTTGAGTTCTTGTGTAATGTTGTGACCTCGAGTTTCTATTACAAAAGAGTATATATACTCCTAGAAACACACGTAAATTAAATAACTGTCTACTAAGCGTAAGAAAAGGTAACTGCCCATTAACTGCCCTTTTCCTTGACTTTCGACTAAACCGTTGTCACTTGCTTGTCGGCTTGATCTAGCCTTGTCGAAAGGTTGGACTTTCTCTTGTCGAAGTTTCCTTGCTCTGTGCATTTCCCCAGGCTACGAGTATCAGGCTTGTCGAAGTCCACTCATCTTGTCAGCACTTACAAACCTTTCCTGTCGAATTGATGGTGAATTGACTCGATGTTGACTTGTAGTTTCAAGACATCATTGATGGAGAGTCAAACCTATTTAAGTACTTCATTTAATGTCTTGTCAAAATTTTGAGGTAGCAGTTGCCCCCGAAAAATGTTTCTTTCGGCCAGTGATGAAAGAAGGTAAGAAAGGGCATTTTTGAATCTTTGTGCAACACTTTACTTTTCTGCCTTTTGCACTTCAGCGGTGAGGCGAGAGAAAAAATAGTCATCATTACTTGCTGGATAAAGTGAATCGTTTCATTGGCACACATAGTATAGTTGGTGGGCCATCACGTCCTCGAAAGTCGCAAATAATGCGAGTTATGGCGAGCGTGTTAACTCTTTATTCTTTGCGAACATATATAAGCGGCTAAAACCCTTTCATCTTCCTCTTTTACCCATTTGAAACTTTGTGAACAACCTCTTTGCATTCTCCGTCTACGAAGCTGCGCAAAAAAAACCCGAGAATCTCACGAAAGTTTCAAACTTTCACTCTTTTCTTCAATCGAGCCAGTTCGAACTTTGTGCTTTCCTTTCCATACTCGTGGCTTGACCTCTCTGCATTTGCGGCGAGACACGAGAGCTCGAGGAAAAGATGATTCGGAAAAACCCGGTCCATTGGTGGTTTTGTTGATGAACACAGCGTTCTTGTGGCGAACCATCCTTTGGCAAACTCAGTCGCGATTCCTTCAAGCTGAAATTTATACCACGCCTTTTTAGGTCACTTGCACTAACATTTCTTTGGAAAGCGATGAGGTTTGAAATTTCCCCAGATCTCTTCGTCTTGACCTAGGGTTTTGCTAAAACACCCTTCCACTTAGAATTTTGAACAATCCTCTTGGGTTTTTAGAGTGCGCTCCTAGGGTTGAACAACAAGTTTACCTAGAATGGCTTAACAAAATTGAAGCTAAGAAAGCCCTTTATCTGGAAACAACAAGGCATTTTCGACTTTATTCGGTTGTCAAGGTATGGGCCTAAGTATGATAGCACCTTAATCTTGGCGACAATGCGGTTGCAGGATTGCGCCACCCGTATAGCCTCACCTTAAGTGTGACATGTTATCTCCCACTCTTCTAGATGTTCTTTGTCATCACGGGTTTAAAACCTCTAGGTGAAACCTTTAACCTGAACTTCTGCTTATGATTATGACTTCAATTTCACTAATGCTTCTTTCGCCCCTTATACTAGTGACCATCGTAATGTTGATACTAAGGAAGTATCAGTTTAGAACATGTAGCTTTTCACAACCCTTTGGTTATCTCTTTTGTTTTTGCTCACGTTCTCTCCAAGTCTCCAAGTCTTACATCCCACTAGCTACCTGACTCCATGCCCAAGCAGAACATCAACCTTGCTAAATTGATTTTAGGATCTCTGCATCAACAACTCGACAATCTTTGTCATAGAGTTGAGGAAGATGAACCTCTGACCAAATTTTTAAGCCACGGTCCTATGTGTTTGTTGCAATTGTGGCTTTTGGCCACTTTTGAATCTAGACTTGGCTTGTATATTCCTAAAACAGTTCAACCAACTCTAGAAACAAGGAGGACTGAGGGAATTCGACTAGCCCAGTTGAAGCCCAAACAAATAAACCTTCTTGCACTGCACCAATTTCATAGACTCCATGGCTCCCTTTTTACAAAGACCTCATGGGCCTCATTGGTTTAGAAGGCCATTTCCCCGCTATTACATTGAACATCTTGAGAAACCAACCAAATTTGGCAGGCTTATCTTTCGCCAGCACTCCTTTCCACTAGCAAAAATAAAAATAATCTTGGGATCACCAAATATTTTCCAAGCTACTTTGCAAGGCAATTTGGCCTCTGTCAAATTCGGCCTGCCCCAGTGTGTTTTGTTAGGCGAGATTTCACAAGCCCAGAATCAGAGAAAGCTTATGAACAAGCTTTCAAGAAATTCCACTCTAGGGCTTTGAACTTGAACCAATCAATTACAACCCAAGGTTCTCGTGCCTTGCAAAATTCCATGAATGGTGGTCCCGGTATTATCTTTATTCTTCTTTGGAGAAGCCAATGATACCTTTGATGCAAAGCTCTTGAAGAAATTGGCGTCTGCCTTTCGCCGGGAAACACGGTACATACCACACCGACACTTAAAGTTTTCTAAGATTGAGACACTTGTAGTTAAATTTCATTGCTACTTGCTTACCCATATTTCGACATTAGAAAAACCTGTAGCGAAGCTAAAGGGCAAAGTAAGCAAGGCAACCACAACGAAATCTTCCCCACAAGCCAAGAAGAAGCAAATGAAAGCAAGTCCTACTCGGATCTCACTCCAAAAAGATGCGTTGTTATCCACTTTTACCCCAAGTTTTTACGAGTATGACGCTTTCGATCCGCGTCGAAGAATTTCTTCTTCGAGAAAATAACAAAAGCGACAAATCCTCCTCGGAAGATCAAATCGAAGGGAAAGTAGTCGTTTTTCGGTTAAAGTCTATATATACACCTCATTAATGCATGAAAACTCTTTCAGCACTTATCACTAGTGCGTGATATCACTTGCATTATAAAGCTGAATTCTTTTTTGGGGATCTTGAAAGTGATGAAGATAACGTTCCTCTCACTCGAAGATCAAGAAAAAGAAATCTACTTGATCCTCGAAAAGGGCAACAAAGGCATTGTTATTCAAGAACCTTACGAGATCGGACTCTCTCCTCGGCCAAGAAGCTTAAGGTAAATATTCTTCGAATTCATCTTGAACCTCTTTTGTTTCACAACTTTCCAATCTCAACATTATTAATACGACTTAATGTAAACAGGTAGATAACCAACCTGTTGTTACCCCTGCTGTCGAATCGTTGACTAAAGTTGCAGCACGAGAGTTGTCTTCTGCAAGATCCTCTTTGCCTTTGTCACCATGCGGTGTAGCTGCTGAGGAAATTCCCCAAGCAATGGTCGAATCTGAGCTTCCCATTGTTGATGCAACTGTCACAAACATTGATGGCGTCGAACGGAGGCCTTGGTTGAAGAAACTACTCAAGTTTTGGAACCTAGGGACCCAGAAAACGAAAGACAAGAAGCAACAGCTATTCTTGAAGAAAACCTCGACGAGATCATGGCTAACCAAGATAAAGGAGAGCTTGGAGGAAATGAAAGCGAAGACCAAGATATTTCTGCTAAGGAATCGACCAACGATCTTTATCGGTGACAAAGACTTGTGTGTGGCTTGAAAAGAAAGATCCTTAGCGACTTTGAAGGTTATGTTGAGTCTTCAAAGTTCGTCAGCGCATTTGGTCTGCAGCTCTTCCAACACTTCCCTTAGCTCTATCAACCAAGAGTCAAAGAAAGCTTGCTTTGCGGTTGAAGGCTAAAATCTTAGAGGGAATCTCGTGGCGAAGATTGAACAAGACTTTTAAGTACTTAGAAATCAAATCGCTCATTGAGAAAATAACCAAGTTAGATCCTCCTCAAGATCTTCTCACCTTCTTCATAGAGTTTGGTCCTCTCTTGAGCAACTCTCCCTTCTAATCAAACAACGGTCCCTTATTCTCAAACACAAAGCTCAAAAAGATCAACCGTGAGAAAGAACTTGCTTCTCTTAAATTTGCTCAAGATGATATCGAAGCTCTTGAAACCAAGCGGCAAATGACGAGAAAGCGGTTCTTGAGTGGGATATGAAGATCTGCGCTTCTGTAGAAGAGATAAAAATACTCGGACCAAATTGTCGAATCTTTGAGTATCAAAAGCTTGGTTGTCGAAAGAATGGGAATTCCTCTTCGTCGAACACGATAACTAAAGCGTTGCGACCATAGAGCATTTGGAGAAAGCCAACCAACATCAAGCTACTCTTCTTTGAGCTCGACGAGCAGATTTGAACCTTCTTGAGACTTCCATTTCCTTGAGTGCAAATATTCTTGAGAGGCTCAAAACATCATTGAAGAATTTCTGAGATTTTGTAATAGTTTAGAATTTTTAAAATGGCTATGTAATTTTAATTTTGCACTACGCATTGCCATTTGTGAACAATTCTCGTTTATTTACGTTTGTTCGATTTTTATCTCAGTCAATGTTGGCTTGTACTGTTTTAAGTACTTGCCATTTATTCTAAAGATTCTATTTTCGTCACCTAACTCTTCGAAATGGGCCTTCCCATCCTGGTGACCATTTGCCTAAAACTCTATCTTTTTTATCCATAGGCAACAAGACCTTCCACACTAACTCTCCTTCTTCGAAGGTTTTTAGCTTAACCTTTTGTTATATGCTTTATTACTCTCTCTCTTTTCGTCGAATGAGCATTTCTAAAGCCAACAACCTTTCTTCGTCTAAATCAACCAATTCATCAATCATCATATTCCAATAATGATCGGGAAGGATTTCCCTTTGTCTTTGAATTCTCGTTGATTGTAAACAAATTCGACGGTAACCTTTGCATCATGTCCAAATGTTGCTTTGTAAAAAGTGGTGTTGATAGATTCTTTAGGTGAAGTTCAACAAGCCCACGATACTTGGTCAAAGTACTATGCCAATTTTGGGTTTACGTCCAACATGCTTTTTAATCAAGTTAATAATGATTTTATTGGCGACTTCTGCGACCATTGGCTTGTGCGTAATATGGTGTCGAAGTTAATAACTTAAAACCAATTTGAAGCAAATTCTACCATTTTTCGACCGGTAAAAAGCGAGTACATTGAGTGCGTAGTAATGGGTTTACGGAACTCCATATCTATAAATGATATGATTTTGAATAAATTTTACTACTGCTTCTTGATCCACATTGGCTAAAGGTATTGCTTCTACCCATTTAGTAAAGTAGTCAATTCCTATAAGGATGTACCTATGGCCTTTTGATGAAGTTGGTTTTATTTCTCCAATCACATCTAAAGCCCATCCTCTAAATGGCCAAGGTTTCACTATAGAATGTAACTCATTTGCAGGCACATGTTGTATCCCAGCATGCTTTTGGCATTCTTGACAACCTTTAGCAAACTCTATACAATCTTTCAAAATAGTTGGCCAATACATTCCTTGTCGAAACAACAACCATTTCATTTTGTGGCCTACTTGATGTGAACCACATGCTCCACTATGCGTATCAGAAACTGCTAAGTATGCCTAATTCTCACTAAGACATTTTAATAGCACCCCTTCAGGAGTTTGCTTGAACAATTCATTTCCAATTATCACATAGCTTAGAGCTCTGTACTTCACTTTTCTATTGGTGTTTCCTGTAAGATTTTGCAAATACTCTACAATAGGTTTTCGCCAATCATTATCAATCATATTGTCAAGAGCAAAAATTTCTGCTAAGTCAATATTATCAAAAATGTGGCGTTTTTCGACAAATACTTCGCTTGTATTCATTGCCCCCCCAGTTTTTGGTGTTGACAATAGAATTGAAGAAGTGTCGTTATAAAGAGAGTCATTTGAAATGAGTTTGTCTTTTATCTCAATTAACTCTTCTAGGTTTTGCTGTGAAACTTTGTAGCCTGAAGCAATTTGTGCCAACTCATTTGCCACTTGATTTTCAATTCGTGGTAAATGTTCTAGGTGTACCCATGTAAACCTTTTTAACAAAGTATTGGCCACAATAAAATATTTAATAAGGTGTTCATTTATACACTTGTATTCTTTTGTCAATTGTTTGACAACCAATTGGGAATCACCTTTTATTTCCACATTACTTGCCCCTGACTCGAGTAAAATTTTAAGGCCTACTATCAAAGCCTCGTACTCGACTTCATTATTGGAGCAAAAGTCTCGAATTTTGAATCTATGCCGTTGGAATATTTTACGGGGAAATAATTAAAATTCCAATACCAACTCCCTTTTTGTGGCTTGAGCCATGAAGTCTGACTTCAGGGCGTATGTCGAGCGAATTCATCTCATGTTCGACAGCGGAATGATCTACTATAAAATCGCAACCACTTGCCCTTTGATTGATTTAAGAGGCTGATAAGTTAAGTTATATTCTAACAAAGCTAAAGCCCATTTACCAATTCTACTATGCAACATTGGTTTTGATAACATATGTTTAATAACATCAAAATGCGAATAAACATAAACATCTGCTTTGATTTTATATCTTGCTTTAACCGTACATAGAAATACAAGCAAAGGCATAACTTTTCTATTGGACTATACCTTGTTTGACATCAATCAAAACTCTACTAGGGTAATAAATGGCTCTTTCGACACCATTATCATCCTCTTGTGCTAACATGCTACCTATTGTGTTATCAGAAGCTGCTATATACAATTTTAGCATTTTGTTTCTAATAACAGGCAATAAAATTGGTGGTTTCATTAAATAAGACTTAATTTCGTCAAAAGCTGCTTGATGGACTTGTTCCCACTTGAACTCGTCTTCTTTCTTGATCTCAACAATGGCGAAAATGCTTGTGTTTTGCCACTTAGATTTGATATAAATCTTGAAGGAAATTGATTTTCTGACAATGGTGAAGTTCTTTCTTGGTTGAAGGAGCTTTTGTTTCCATAATTGCCTTAGTCTTATTTTGATTAATTTCTATGCCTTTCTTGTGTACTACAAAACCCAAGAATTCACCTGCACGTACACAGAAAGCACATTTGGCTGGATTCATTTTCAATCCATATTTCCTCATTCTTTCGAAAGAACGGTGAAGATGGTCTAAATGACCAATTGCTGAGGAGGATTTAACCACCACATCATCTATGTACACTTGCTTAAAATCATCAATAAAATCATGAAACATAGAATTCATTGCTCTTTGGTAAGTTGCACCAGCATTTTTTAAACCAAAGGGCATTACTACCCATTCATAAACACCTAATGCCCCTGGGCATCGAAAAGCTGTTTTCGACACATCCTCTTCAGCAATAAAGATTTGATTATACCCTGAGTACCCATCTAGCATACATTGAGATAATCAAATCCTGCTGCTGAGTCTATAAGCATTTCTGCTACAGGCATAGCGTATTCATCTTTGGGTGTTGCATTATTTAGATCTCTAAAGTCTACGCAAACTCTAAGTTTTCCATTTTTCTTCATTACTGGCACAATATTAGCTAACCAATCAACATACACAGCGATTCGATGAATTTGCTCTTGAAACGACCTTTCGATCTCTTCTTTGATTTTGGCCAATATTTGAGGAGCAAATCTTCTTGGTGTACCTTCTTGGCTTCTTTCTGGTCGAATAGGTATTTGCAACTACACTACTTCTCGACTCAAAGCACCGGGCATTTCATTATACTCCCAAGCAAAACAATCTTTGAACTCTGTAAAAGTGAAATAACTTGGGTTTTGAAGGTAGCATCAAGGTTTGCACTAATATATGTTGGCCTTTTAACCAAGCCATCTCCCAAATCCACTTCTTCTCTTTGGATCTTGAGCTTGCATACGTTTCGTCGAATCTACAGGATCCTTTTCAAAACCTAATGGTTCATCATCATAAATGCAATCAAGTTTCTCATCTATGATTTCACCATTTTCTTGAGACGAATATATGGCCGGCGACCATTGTTTGTTGAATTATTTCGGCTTCAAAGCCGCTTTTACTTTTTTTTCGGCCATGTAGGGCGTAATTCTATCCCGTGCATTGGGTGCGACATCTAAAACCTTTTAAAGTCGGTGTCCCATCTGTTGGAGAGTAAAACACGCCGGGATAAACACTCTTATCTTCCATTGTCTCCTCTCCCAAAGCGAAACCATGGGTTGGGTAGAGATGAAGCCCGAAGCAAGCAAATTGTCGAGAAGGAATATACGATTGATTGGAAGATGTACATGGCGCAATATTCGCCATCCGCTTCTCAAAATTTTCTTTTGTGACATGGTTCACATCGTGAAAATAACTCACAGTGAAACCGACATACTCCACTAGACCATCTTCTTTCCACATCACCGAGTCTTTGATGTAGGGTTGAAGGCACGACACCAACTCCATGTATCCATTTCCTACCAAGGAGCGGGTTGTAGCTTGCCTTAGAAGAAGCTATAACAAAAACATAGTAGTTCTTTTAACGATTGCCTACCATTATCTCAACCTCTATGGCCCTGACGATTGGCGGTTGCCTTCATAGTTAGTTAAGACAATGTTGTGAGGTTTAAGGTCTGTGTCGAACTTCCCTATTGTCTTCAATAAAACTTGAGGCATTAAGTTCACTGCAGCACCTCCATCCACCAATATTTTGTTAATGCCTACGCCATTAACTTTGGCTTGAACATATAGTGGCTTTAAATGGTGTTGCATGCCTTCATCTGGCTTCTCGAAAGTAGCCATTTGGTCTTCGACACATCCATTGTTCATAACATAATAGCAAACTGGCTTATGATTAGCCATATCTTCAGTAAAATTTTCTTCGATATCATTAGGAACTGTAATGACATCATATTCACTTGGTAGAATAGACACCACATTACATATGACATCAAAGTCACCCTCCGAATCTTCAAAATCTGAAGTCACATCTTCGTCTCAACATCTTTTATTTTCAAAGACGATAATGGTGGAAAGATTCTCTTTGTTGCAGGCCTTCTTGGCTTTTCTATCACAATAGCTTTACCTTTGGCCTTATCCCCAGTATTCACCTGATTTGCAGCATGTATGTTTACCTTCGTAGTTCCAGCAGTTTTGGCAGTCACATTCTTTGCCACCTTCGAACTTCCTGGGGTTTGCTCATTGGCAACAAGTGTTGCTTTCTTCTTTGAGCGTTGGAATCGACGCCATTGAGTCTTTGTCATAGGGTTTTTCCCTTTGTAATTGTTCCTGTAGTTGTACTTTGCAGCCTCATTTGTATTTGGCTTAACAGCTTCAACTTGTGGAGTAGCATTTTTGTAGTGTTTACAACCAGCATGAATCCACTTCTCATTTGGAAGGTTTTCCATTGGAACAAATGACTTGGCAGAAGCTGACAATACGAACTCTTTCTTCGTTGTATTCTTGTTAGCAAACTGTTGCTTACTTGTCGAAGGCTTGGTTGGACCCTTAGCCTTGTAAGGAAGATCTCCTTTTTTGAAATCAAATTTTGGCCTCTTATCTAGCCATTTTCTTTTGGTGGTTGTCTAACCCCATAACCGCCGACACTCTTGTTTGTCTCTTTGTCGAAAACAAACAACGCATCTAAGGCAAAGCATTACTTGAGTTTTGGTTTACATCTGTTGAGAAATCTATCAACTCTTCTTGACTTTTGGGTACCTGGCGCACTTTTCATCATACTCTTCTTGAGTTATCTTTTTGTGTAACACTTTGTCTACACGTCACGACACTCTTGAGTTTTTACGTAGGGACTTAGCTTTTTAGGAGAGCTACCATCTTAACCCGACCATGCTTACATTCATTTCGGCGGGTTACGCATACATGGCTTGACTTGATGGAGTTAGTCGACATCAATCTGCATTGGAGCTTTGTTCTTCTTATCACCGAATTTAAGCCTTCCTTCTTCGATTGCCTTTTGTACTATGTCCACGAAAAGTGCATAGCGGTCGTAGTATGTCCCAAAAAATTATGAAACTTACAATAACCCTTTTTCTTTCTCTGCTCGAGAGATGGTACTTTCAGGCCATTAGGCACTATTATTTGGCCATCAGTTGCTAAAAGATCGAAAATCTCATCACATTTAGTAACATCAAAAGTATAAGTTTTAGGCACAAATCTATCATTCTTAGGCTCTACAGGGTTATTCCCATTTGCAGGCCTTAATAGTTTACAAGAATAAGGAGGTCCAGGCTTAAGTTCAGCCACATCTATCTCCTCTGCATCGACATCGCTAAATGCAAAGTCGAACTCCTCATCAACATAGGCTATTTTTTCCTTTTTATGAAACCCCACTGAGTTTTCTTTTTTATGGAATTTGTTCACCCTAGATTTTTCTTCTTTAAGCCTCTCGACTTGTCGAACTCTATCGGCTAATTGGGCCATGTCTCTCAGTGAGATGTATCCAATTTCTTTCTAATTGAATAATCTAGGCCACGACCATTTACGACAAGTTCATGCTCGGACAACTTGTGTAAAACACCTAGCCTTTAATAGCCTAAATCTATTTAAATAATCATCAATAGCCTCAGGCACTTTACGTCGAACACTGGCCAATTCTTTGAGGCTGATTTTCGGTAGCCCATGTAAAAGCATTGTTCATGAAACGCTTTTTCCAAGCGCCCCCATGTGTACATAGAACCGGGAGGTAAGGTTGTAAACCAAGTAAAAGCATTCTTAGTTAGAGAATTTGGAAAATATTTCATTTTCAAATTCTCACTTTAAACTATATCTCTGCCTCAGTCATGTAACGGGCAATATGTTCGACAGTAGATTCGTTCGTGTCACCCCCAAATTTAGTAAACTTGAGAATTTTCCAACCTCTTAGCAACTCAGTTTGTAACACATATTCACACAATGGTGATATGAAATTAGGCCTATGTAAACCTATGTTAAGGCCGTTTTGTGCCATTATAGTTTATACCAGAGTGGCTATATTATCCTGAACGCCAACATTGTTTCGTCAGCGTTTTGGTTTCGTTTTACCATAACTACTTCAGGGACATGGTTTCCCATCCCTTGTTGTTACTTCTACAACCGCTGGGCTTCGGTATGGCGATCTACGTGGAGTATTAGGCGCATTATTGCCACAATTGGGTACTTGCCTATTATTTCCCGTAGGAGCCCCAAAGAAATCGGCAATTCTACCCATTTGGTTTGCTAACATCTGATAACTTGTATTGGTATTCTGAATTAATGGGTTAAAAACCGTGCCAATCTGTTTGGTCGACATATTAACCATATCATGATTACTTTCGTCTACTTGTTGTCTCAGCGCCAACAAAAGCGCATTGGTTAATGCGTTGGGATTTCGACCTGCATGCTCTCGGAAGAAACATGAGAAGGAGAAAGGTCGAAACATGTGGTATTCGGTGGGCATGCCATACATACGAAAAGGATATGGTGGTAAACTCATGTTGCAGGCGCGTCTCTAAATTATTCCCTGTTGCCATATAAGGGCTAGAAGGAAGCCACATATTTGGTGGCAAAGACATAGGCGTATGCGACCCGACGGTCATGACAACGCTGCGAGGCGGTTATTGATGTTGTTGGGGCTATTGTCCTACAACATTTCAGCCGCTTGCGCTTACGAGAATCCATGGTTGTTCCTTGCCGCGTGATACCACGGGGTTAGAACTAGATGCATTATTGGACTTAATGCGCACCATTCTTCCCACTCCTCAAGCGCATACAAATACATGCACTAATGAAACACAAAATCAAAGCGTGGTCCCACCGGCGTGCCATTGTTTTTACGGTGTTTTTAGCAAACAATCACTAGTTTTAAAATGTGAGTTTGTGAGATCAAACTAGAAAATATCGGACAATTGCCCTTGTGTTTTGTGTTCTTTGTGATTTTAAAAGAAATAGATTGTATGAAGAAGCATGGCGAAAAGCGAAACAAAGCGAAATTGCAATAAATGTAAAAAACAAGTAAAAGATTGCATTTAATTGAAAAGAGGTGGTTCACAAGCACGTACAATGAATTTGTTCACTTGTTTTCGCTTTTGTCTGGAAGTTGAGTTTTCAGAGTTCTTGTGTAATGTTGTGACCTCAAGTTTCTATTACAAAGAGTATATATACTCCTAGAAACACACGTAAATAAAATAACTGCCTACTAAGCGTAAGAAAATGTAACTGCCCTTTTCCTTGACTTTCGACTAAACTTGTCACACTGCTTGTCGAAAGCAGCTGATCCTAGCCTTGTCGAAAGGTTGGACTTTCTCTTGTCGAAGTTTCCTTGCTCTGCGCATTTCCCGAGGCTACGAGTATCGGGCTTGTGAAGTCCACTCATCTTGCCAGTAACACAAACCTTTCTGTCGAATTGATGGTGAATTGACTCGATGTTGACTTGTAGTTTCAAGACATCATTGATGGAGAGTCAAACCTATTTAAGTACTTCATTTAATGTCTTGTCCGAAATTTTGAAAGTACTTGCGAGGTTGCGGTGAATTCTTCGTAAATCATCGACACAAGAAAAGGAAAATTCATAATATCCTTTTCCCCGAAGAGGTAAGACCCCACTTACTGCTAGGTACACGAGAGAGCTTGAAGTTTGGCTCTCAATGCATCTAGCTTGATAGGAGTGTCTCCCTTAGAAAGTAAAATTCTTCCATGAAGGTGTGTTTTGCATTCTTCCAAACCTGTCATATACTCCTCTTCAAGAATTGAGATTGATAAATCATCTCCCTTAAAACACGGGTGAGGCAGTTGAAGGGCACAATTCTTATTTTCGGAACCCATCAAAATTTGAGCAAAAGATTTGACATTTATTGCATAATTGTGAGAGGCATTACAGTTGGCGACAAAAAGAGGACCACTGGGTTTTGCGGCTCCCAGCTGAGTGCAGTCTGAGCTCACGTAGTAGGCATCAAATCAGGAAATAAAAGCTGCAGCTCCGTCAAAGCAGAGGACAAAATGCCAACAGCAGGCGAGACATAACCTCTGGTGCAGTGGATCTGCGGCGATTGGGCGCGCGGCGCACATGTCACGAGAGGCAGTCGCGCTTTGTACCCATCAGGCGCACCATCATAATATTTCACGGTCTTGGCGCTTACATCGCGGTGCGGCGCTGTCGATCGGTGGCGCCGCGGATGATGTCGATGGGGCGAGGCGGCGACGTCGGTCCGTGAAACAATGTTTGTAGAAACCGATGTGACTGAAGTGCAGACCATCGCGTCAGGGACTGTAGGAGTCACACTCTGATCAGCAGTTGGTTGTTTCGCGTGCCGATTGGGACGAGAAGGCTGCAGCGCAATGAGACATCTCGAGGAACAAAGTCTGTCACATGGGCCTTGGCTGGCGACACGTTTCTCCAATCCGCCATGGAACGTGTGCGGCTGCGGCTACCCTAGCAGAGCCATACGCCAAAAAGCAAACTTAACACAGACTTAAGGTTGTGGTACACAAACTAAAAAAAATTAATAGTCCAAAATTCATGTTAATTATCTTACTTTAGAAATTTGGACAAAATATTTTGCCGGCCAGAAACGAACAAACCGTGTGAGAAAAAATTGTTCACGGGCTGATTAATGCGGATTAACGGGTTATTGGATTACTAACTTGGTTTCAAGTGGATAAATATGGACGGTGGTGGTTCGCATTAAAGCAACTCACCTGAAACCGAAACCGACCGTGAGAATTACTTTCTCTCAAATAAATCATAAAAATAAGCCCAAATAGAGAAGGCCAATAAAATTCTAGCCGTCCAAGTCTTGTACTTCCATCAAATCTAGCGGTCCAAGTACTCCCCTCTTTTCATTAAAGTAATTATTTGTAAACTCATTTACGAAACCTAGCTGTCATTAGCTTTTTCAATCAATTCTCACTCTTTCCATCAATTATAAGCTTCTCTATTCCAAAGCCTAGCTGTCCAACTTTCTCCGTATCCTCTTCCTCCAAGCCAAAATCTCTGGTTCACCTCTTCATGGTGGCTAAACTATCAACAGCAAGAATCATTTGGCCTTTTCAGATGTTTTTGATTGTAATTCTCTGGGTTTGCATATAAGTTTGCTGTTTATTTCATAACCGTGTCAATCCGCCCGTTCACCCGCAAAACCGCCAAATCCGCCACTGCCGAAACCGAAACCTCAAATGGTCGGAGATGGGTGACATGCTACCCTATTCGGTTTTGGTTGGATGGGGTGTTTTGAACCCGAATCCGACTTAACCGACCGATTGTCCACCCCTATCTTACTTTCCTAATATGTCCATTGTTGCTTAATCTATCGTTTAATATATAATTAAGTTTTGGTTAAAGAAAACTACATTAATACTTCAAGGTTATAATATGAAAAAAATCTATTAATGCTTTCATTAATGCTAAATAATGTGAGACAATTTTTTTAGCTAAAACATCAAGTAATAAAGGACAAAGAGAGTATTATAATATGTCTCCGAAGAGATTTGAACTCCATTATAAAGTCAAACTCTTACTAGTAAGCTGACATCTCCTTGACAAATTAGAAATAATTGTAGGTTAAATATGTTTATTCTCTCTAAAATGTCATCCTATTAAAATTAGTCTTTACATTATTTTTGTCTAGTCTTCAATTTGATCATTTCAAAACACTTAACATAAATTAAGAAAATTTCACCAAAATTATCAATATAGAGACTTAATATCAATAAAATTTTCATTTTTGCTTGTGTCAAATGCAGTATTCACTAAACGATGTCTTGAACAACGTGTTCTCCAGGTATTGTATTGTCAGGTCACGTGTACTATACTATGCGAATCGAACGGACCCAAAAAGTATTTTATAAAAACTATTTACTTATTCCAAGATCCCAAGTTCAAAATTTGGGTGCGAGAAAAGCTCTATCGGGATGAGAAAACAACACAAGCGGCAAAGCAGTACATGTGATCGGTGAGAACTTTAAAAGCGTAGATTAATTCTGGATAGAAGTGATAAATCTGTTGCACACCAATAACGTGGTGACAAAAACTAAACACATATTTAAGTTAAAAGACATGTGATTGTATTATACCAGAATGTTGAGCTTTCCATGAAAGATGGAGGATACATCTTCCATTAATGTTTTGCGCTGGTCCTGAAATAGAAGGTCACATACTGATCCTGTTACATTAAACCCTTTGCTTTTCCACTCTTCCAAACATTTGTTAATGTCTTCTTGATTACGAGAACATATATGCACAGCTGCTCCAAATTCTGCTAACTCTTCCACAATGGCATGCCTAAATCATAGTAATAATAAAATGAAAATTGGAAATTAACAAATATAGTAACTTTAAGATTTAATCTAAGATAACCAAACCAACCCTATGCCTCGTGTTCCTCCTGTGACTAAAGCAGTCATCCCTTGGAGTGACCATCTTTTGTCCTTGAAATTCAACTTTGTTTCAGTCATTTTCTTCCCTGATTTGGTTTGTGTGGAGTAGCAAGAATAGTACATATATAATGTACATCTTATCGCAAAGATCAGTGATAGACAGCTGGCAGTAACAGATTCAATGCATGTTGATGTGGTGAAAAGGAAAGTACTCTTCAGCAAATACAAAAGTTGGTGTCGTTCTCAGCACTATTGGAGAGGTCCACTCAATAATTCACACCACTATACAGTATATACACTTGGATATATTTTGAGACAAGCTAACTAATTGTGTGACTCACAATTTATCTAGAGCATTTGATATTTTGCTAGTCGCTAGAAACATGATTTTATTCTATCTTGTATTCTGGGACAAGCTGACTGTGTGACTCACAATCCCACTAAAATAACTTAATGTCGGGAGTTTGGGAAAGACCGACAAAGCAAAAGCAGTAATGAATCGAGCGAGCACCAAGAAACTTAGACGTCACATCTCTACCCAAAGCACAATTAAGGCGTTAGGTATATGGGTCTCTCTCTTATATATTCTTTATTTAGCTTATTCTATTAACTTGGACGTAGTGTAACCACTCACACTTCAATTCTCAACACTCTCCCCCTCAAGTGTGAATCACCCAACTTTCTAGCCTTGACCCAAACCAAGATCCACTACCACTCCCCCACCAAGCCGAATTGGCTCTGACACCACTTGTTGGGGAGTTCGGAGGAGAAGCAGCAAACACAGAAGCTAATGACCTAAACCCTCAAGAAACTGGGCCTTGGCGCCTCCACCCAAAAGTCTTAACACTATTGGAGGGGTCTTTCCCATTCTATTGCGGTACTCTTTTTCCCAAAGGGTTTTGACCTAGGGAGGTTTTAATGAGGCATTTCCCCCTTCCATTACATATTGTCGAGTAGGCCCGCGGCTGTGCGGTGTGCTGCCATGCTACGGGGCCCAAGCCCAAAGACATTTTTAGGGCCCCATTTTATTTTACCACGCATTGTTATTATATTATATGAAATAAAATGACTTTAGTTAACCATCACGAAGTTGTAAGCGCAGTGGTTGTTTTTCCGCTTTTTCAACTACAGGGTGGCGAGTTCGATTCTTGCAAGGGCTGTTTTTGTGTTTTTGCAATATTATTAATGGGATAAAAAAAGTTATTTAAAAAGCTGGAGCCTGGAGGCATGATTCGAAGTCGAGATCCCAAGGCCTCTATCGTTAAAGCATACCACTACACCACATAACAAATTATGCATATTTATTCATTAAAATATCTTTACCAATAAACGAGAAATTGTTATAACCTTCTAATGTTATTATTTTTCTCTTAACCTTATTTATTTATTTATTTATTTTTGAAATTAATACTCAATAAAAGTATATTGAGGGCCCAATTTTTAAATCTTGTACAGGGCCCCCAAATTGTTTGGGACGGCCCTACATATTGTAAGGGTTTGGCGCACCCCTTGTGCCCTCTTCAATAAATTGTTTATCTAAAAAAAAAGTCTTAAGTCATAAGGTATATGGATCCCCTCTCTTATATCCTCTTCATTTAGCTCATTCCAAGCCGATGTGCAACTAACCACTTACATTTTTTTAACAAAACTAACTATCACACTTGAATTCCCAATAATCTTGAATTCTAAAACATCTCTAGATGTCAAAAAGAGGTTTCAGAAGAGGACTTTAGTGTGTTGTATGGGATTTTAACTTTATTAATAATGGTAGAGAGCAACAAGGTTCTACTTTGGGGGCAACTTTTCTAGTCAATCGAAGAAGGTTGCGTTTAGAAGTTTCTTGTAAGAGCTCTACCTAATTGAATGTTTGTTCTAAAATGTGGAATAAATGTTCTCTACTGAATGTTTGTTCTAAATGTGGTTTGATGGCGAAACGAGTCCTTTGGAGAAATCTCATGATCTCAAAAAGAGGGTGACAGATCAAATGCACAAGTGACTAAATTGTGCATACTGCTTAAGTGGGCTTATCAGCTATTGATTTGTAGTTTAAAAAAATCACGTGGTTCAGATTTAATTTGGCAACTTAACACTATGTTTGGAAGACCAGAAAGTGGAGGGAAAGATTGTGAGGGAAGAGAAAGATTTTTGAAATGTGTGCTTTCCATTGTTTGGTTTATACAAGAAAGTGAGAGGAAAGATAGAAACTTGTGGGCTCCACCACAAAAATTGACCAACCCATAATTGGATGGAAACTTGACAGAGGTTGAATTTTATGCATAAATGACAGAATGACCCTCTCTTATTTAAACATCTTCTTTTTATATAAGGACATAAATGTAATTTACCATACTTACTACATTCTTTCCTCTTACTTTCTATTCTTTTTTCATTTCAATCAAACAACTAAAAAATCATCTCACTTTCTACTAACTTTCATTCCTTCAACAATCTTTCCTTTAACTTTCTTTCCTTCCACCATCCAAACATACCCTAAGATTCTAGTTTTTGATGTTGTATTCATTTATTGCATATAAAGTCTTCCAAAACTATTGTATCTTTAACAATTAAGAAAGTATTTATTTTATTTGTTAACTAAAATTGGACTATTGTTACAATTTACTCCACTTTTAACATTTTTTTAACTACAAATGATTTTTAAAAAATTAGATAAATATCTCATTTACTTTTTTAGGAAAAAATATAAGTCATTTGATTTATTTACATCAACCAATGATAATATTAACTAACATTAGCTATTTGATTTTGAAAAAAAATAGACAAACTGTCATTCTAGAATTTTCCAACATTAATAATTACCATGTACCTCATCATTTCATAAAAAATAAAAGAAAATCATTCTAGAATTCTCTTTGTTGGGATTAGAAGTAACTATACTTTCACTTACGTTTCATTTTGATTTATATATATATATATATATATATATATATATATATATATATATATATATATATATATATAGTTTTATGCATTGGTTTAGTGATTTACTCTTGTTCTTTGTAGAATAAGAAAAATGCGGGAATGGATTTTTGAAAATCGAAAAAGAAGCCGCCACCAAATTTTAGTTTAAAGGCAAATTCGGGAAAATCCCTTTTGGTTTAGGACAAGACAAGTTTAGGGTTTGGGAGTCGTTATGCGTGGGGAAGGTATTAGCACCCCACGACATCCTTTGTCTAATTAATTATGGTGTATTAATATTTTACCCTTTTATTTATAGAGAAAAGACTTAATTAAATTTTTAGTTTTTAGAGAGCTTGACAAGAGTAGACTCTTGCTCCTACGCACTCTCCGGATGCAATGGAGGAATCAAAGCTACGTAGTTCTTCCCTGAAAAAGGTTTGTTGGTTGGTGTTTTTTTAGTGTAGGGGTCCTAGGATTCCTTGAACTGCATAAATTTCATCGATTCTAGGACGACTAACTCGATTGTACAACCGACTTAGTCCCCTACTTTTGAAAGTATTTTTAAGGTTTTTTGAAAGAAGTTTGTTTGATGTGAGGTGAGTTGGTTTTAGAATAGGTATTCTAGAACTCACGAATCATGCAATTTCATTAGTTCTAGAACATTGACTAACTTAGGTTGTACAACCGACTTAGTCCCCTATTTTTAGGAAAAGTGATTTATTTATTTACTTATAAGTTTTTAGGATTCTTGAATTGTACAATTTCATTGGTCTAGGATGATGACTAACCTTGGGTTGTACAATGAAACTTAGTCTTTTATTTGATTTTTGAAGAAATAAACTAATTTGTGCATAAAAAAAGACAAAAGCGATAATTAATAAAGACTAGGCTAAAAAAATAAATAAATAAATAACTATATACATAAATAAATATGAATAGATATATACATAAACAATAAATAAATAAATAGATTATATTACAAATAAATGATAAATAAATATGTACATAAAAATAAACAAAATAAATACAAAACTAACTTGGACTCGACGAAGTGCGAACCAGGACAGAGAGCAACAAACCGGTCTCCAATTCGGTCTATTTTGACCCCAAGACCGCAAGAACCGCTTTGAGAATCGGAAAGCCGACTAAAACGCCCAAATGATCAAAGACAGGTTTTTAGTGAAATGGGCCGCGAACGCTTTGACAAAAAAAAAAAGATCACTTAACCCGCCAATGATCTCCTCCTCTAATCTTCACCTCTCAACCCCTTTTATATCCAATTGCTAGGGAGCTCTTGTTTCTTGTGAGCAATGTGGGACTAAAACAAGGTAGAGAAAGCAATCCCCCTTTAAAACACAATTCCGCTTTTTCTCAAACTCATCACCAGTAAAACCGCGATTCCGGATTTGTTAACCGTTTGATCGTCTTTCTTTTTTGACAGTAGGTTCGTGAGACATTTATCTACGCTTTCACCGTTCGGACCGTTGAAACGAGGTCTGATGAGAGAGAAATTGCCTTCGCAATAGCTGCAGCTTTTTAGTCCGTTTTTCTCAAACCTCTCATCGTAAAAGTGCGATTCCGGATTCGTTAACCGTCGGATCGTCTTCATTTTTTGACAAAGAGGTTCGTGAGACATATATCTCCACTTTCACCGTTCGGATCGTCTAAAAGAGTTCCGAGAGAGAGAAATTGCCTTCGCAATAGAGCTGCATATTTGGGTATTTCATCTTTTTGTTCTTATTTTGTAAGCTTTTGTGCTTTGCTTCACTTGCTTTTTCAATTACTCAAAGAGGGTCAAAAGGAAATAACATGTGGGATGATTGACCAAGAATCAAATCATGCATCTTTATTTCAATTTTATATTAATTGTGGTTGATATGCACAAGCTACTTATCTTTTACTTGAGTACATAGAAACGTTTGTTGCACATACACTACTTAATAAAATAAAAAAATATTACAATGATATAAGAACTCTGACAAAATCGGGTATAACATTCTTAATGCTAGTTGTAAATTGATCACCTATAACTTGATGTTAGATAGGATGTTTGATTGGAAAATAGATATTGAATCTTACTTTAGATTAAATCACCTAAAAAGCTAGATATCTAGAATGGAATTTAGTTTTCTAGTCATATAATCATCTCGAATTTAATGCTATTGTTTATTTAAATTGTTGTGTAATTGCAACAACAAAGATCAAAAAATTGGACCGATTCAAGATTTCCCCAAATTGAAACCCTAAATCCCATGAACAAATTTGACAAAGATTGAAAGAAATTAAATCAAAAACACAAGAAATGGTAACTTGCCAAAGACCAAATTGGTGCTTACATCCTGGGGATCAAGCTAAAGCTTGATTCCACTATATTGAATCAAATCGGATCAATGTACAACAAAAGAATCCCCTTGTGTATCCCCTCACTCCCAAGTCCCACGGTTCCTCTGTGTATCACTCTCACACACACCCAAAACTTTACAAGGAAATGAAAAATGCACGCACTTAGTTAATTTCTCTTAAAATCAACCTATATACATGCAGAGAGAAAACGGTTTCCATAGAGAGAGCTTGAGTGTTAGTTAGCTTTCTAATTTTATTATATTTTAATTTACATTTTGCTAACTTTTAATAAACTTTGGGGTCTCCATGAGACCGTGGGGATTGGATGGGGAGGAAATGTCCCCGAGGTGGGGAACGGGGATGGGGGACAATTTAGGAGCGCGGGGACGGGAGCGGGGAGTACTCCCCGCCCCACCCGCCCCTATTGCCATCCCTAGGGAGTTTAGCACAGAATAGCATACATCTTACTTTCTCCAATAGAGTCCTATTCAACCTCTCAGCTAAGCCATTTTGTTGAGGAGTTCCTCTAATTGTGAGATTTCTATAAATCCCATGTTGTTTGCAGAAATTATATATTGAACTCCTCATTACAAAATTCTAAGTCATTGTCAGTTCTAAGTGTTTTAACTCAAAGTCAACATTGATTTTCTACTTTGGTTTTCCATTCTACAAAGATCCTAAAGGCTTCATCCTTAGTTTTTAGTAAGTAAATCCAAACTTTCCTACTAAAATCATCAGTAAAGGTTATAAAGTATCTTTTCCCACCATGGGTGGGTATCTGTGCAGGCCCCCAGAGGTCAGAGTGAATGTATCCGAGCTTCTCAGTAGTCTTGTGAACTCTAGCTGAGAATTTGACTCTTGTTTGTTTGCCATACACACAGTGTTCACAGAATTCAAGTTTTGTGATCTTGTCTCCATTGAGTAATCTCTCGCTTGTCAAGCTCCTTGAGGTGTTCTTTTCACTCATATGCCCAAGCCTTTTGTGCCATATGAGTGTTTGATTGTCTTTTGTGCTAGCAACTTGAGCTTCTCCAACCATGGTGTTTCCCATGAGTACATACAAGTTGTTCTTCCTTCTAGCTCCTTCAATGTAACCCTAGACCCCTTTCATGATCTTTACAACTGAGTCTTCACCCCTAAAACTGTACCCTGCAGCCTCCAAAGTCCCAAGAGATATGAGTTATCTCTTAAGGTCAGGAACATGTCCCACATTTGTTAGCACCTTTATAGTACCATCTGCCAAGATGAGTCTTACATTCCCAATGCCAATGACCCTACATGCCTTGTTGTTTCCCATCATAACTTGACCACCATTGTATGATTTGTACTCAACAAACCATCCTCTCCTTGGACACATGTAATAGGAGCACCCTGAATCCAACATCCAGTCATCATGACCTTCAATGGTTGCAGTTGAGTTTGATTCAATCCTTTCTTCAATAGCAGCCACCAGAGCATCATCTGTATCACCATTACCACTATTTGTAGCCGTTGAACCCAATTCAACCATTTCCTTATCAGCAGTACCTAGCACATCATCCCTTTCATCACTGGCAGTCCCAAGACACTCAGCTTCACTATAATTGATAGTATCTTCTGTATCACATTACCCATCATCAGCCATGTATATAGCTTCACAACTTTCATAGTAAATCGGAGGCTATGAAGCTAATCGCTATTATCTTCCTTTTGATTACCCTTCTTCTTGTTGTTCTTCTCAAGACAGTTCCTTTTGAAATGTCATTCTTTGTCACATATGTAGCACCTATTGTGCTTAGGTTTACACTTGGACCTAGACTTACCCCTTCCTTTTCCATTTTCCTTCTTTTCAGACCTTCCTCTAACCATTAAACTATCACCATGATCTGTTTCCTTTTGATTACTCTTCTTGGATAATTCTTTGGACAACAGAGCACTTTGTACTTCTTCCAAGCTTAAAGACTCTCTTCCATAGATGAGTGTATCAGCCAGTATATCATAAGAGCTAGATAATGACCTAATCAAGACTAGGGTTTGATCCTCATCACCTATCTTAATGTCTATATTTTCCAGATCAAGAATTAATCTGTTAAACTCATCTATGTGATCACTAATTGACGTACTAGAGTTCATCTTGAAAGTGTATAATTTTTGTTTAAGGTAGAGTCTATTAGCTAAAGTTTTTGTCATATACAAGCTTTCTAACCGTAACTGCATTCAAGCAAAGAATTTCTCTCCTTCGAGATTTCCCGAAGCACTTTGTCTCCCAAACACAAGATGATCGCACTGTGTGCTTTGTTCATGATCTCCTTCTTCTCTTTCTCGCTTAGGGTTTCTGGTAATTTGCTTTCCCCTTCGAGTGCTTCTTAGAGACCTTGTTGAACAAGAATTGCTCTCATCTTCATTCGCCAGAGACCAAAATCATTCTTCCCATTGAAGCATTCTATGTTGAATTTCGCCATTTCCATTGAAGCAATTCCAAAGCAAATGAGCTCAAGATACCAATTGTTGTGTAATTGCAAAGATAAAAATTGGACCGATTCAAGATTTCCCCAAATTGAAACCCTAAATCCCGCGAACAAATTTGACAAAGATTGAAAGAAATTAAACTCAAAAACACAAGAAATGGTAATTCCGAGCCAAGACCAAATTGGTGCTTTATCTCAGGGATCAAGCTAAAGCTTGATTCCACTCTATTGAATCAAATCGGATCAATGTACAACAAAATAATCCCCTTGTGTATCCCCTCACTCCCAAGTCCCACGGCCCCTCGTGTATCACTCTCACACACACCTAACTTTACAAGGAAATGAAAATTACACACTTTGTTGATTTCTCCAAAATCAACCTATAAACATGCAGAGGAAAACAGCTTTCAGAGAGAGCTTTGAGTGTTAGTTAGCTTTCAACTAACTAAAACCATTCTCTAACCGAATCTAACACTATTAGTTCCCTTGCTTCCTATGAATGCCACGTAGATCCAAACCGAGTGTCGTCCCACTTTGACTTGCCACTTCACCTTTAGTAAAGCCACGTCACATACATAGATTACACATGTGGATGCCACCAATAACATAAATAGCTTATGATCATTGTTTAGGTAGATTAATTGATGATTTCACTTTGCCTAAGAAACTAGCAAAGATGGGAGAACTGATGATGATGATGATGATGATGATGATGATGATGATGATGATGATGATGATGATGATGATGATGATGATGATGATGATGATGATGATGATGATGATGATGATGATGATGAATCAATAAATGAAATTGAAATATGTATGTTGAATCAATAAGATACTTCTAAGTAAAGTTAGTGAAATCTAATCCCAATGCTTTTATTACTTGCTTACATCCTTATTTAAACTCTGTTTTTACAAGTTATATGAAAACAAACAAAACACTTTATCTTCACCGCTTGATATTATAGAATTTTGTTGAATTATCTGTGGATACGATACCTAATAATTTAGTATTTTACTGTTGTATTAGAATAGAAGTAACACTCACGAAAAAGTGTTTTCAAAATTTGGCACCGTTGTTTGGGGACTTGCGCTACATATTTTTAGTATTGCACCAAATTTTATGATTTTAAGAAATCTTATTAATATATTTGTCAATATAAATATTTTGTTCATCTCCTTATTGTTAAACTAATTTGTTTGCTTAGTTGTTGACGCTTGTTTATGCGAGGAAAGGTTCCAACTGATAACTTTTGTACAACCCAGAGATCGAGAAGATGACTAGGAAAACAAAATAAGAAAAGGGAATCAACAAGCCAAACTAAGGCAACAACAAGGAGACACTTCTAATTCAAACTCAACTTCATCTCAAATAGTAGAGGAAACCACTGTCGTCGTAGGTAATGGGGACCACAAGGAGCTTTTGCTTATAACACCCAAGGTCGTGGCCGTCCCAAAGAATTGAGGCCCTTGTGCAAATTTTAAAATTGGGCCCCTACTTATCAAATTACACCACTCGGTGACCGAATTTTACATAATTTATTGTGGGGTTAAAATCATCAATGAGTATATTTTTTAAAAAATAAATGTAAATATAATTAGCTTTGGTTTTAAATTGCTGGACTTATTTTTTTTGCAAATTTTCAAATATTTTTCAAAAACACATTTGCTAAAAGCTATATATTTTTTTGTTGAATACATTCCAAAATTATATAATATATTTAATTATTTTGTCAAATCATTGAAAAATAACAAAATGGATCTATAAAAAAATGAGGTGCATTCCCAAGTCAAAAAAAAAGAGATGCAGAAGAAACAAAAAAGGCAAACTAACCAAAAAAATGGTCAAAAAAGAGAAAACGGAGGGGCCTTGTCTTGAACCCGCGCTTCCCAATGTTTCAAAACCCTATCAATTTCCCACTTGCCACTAGAACGCGATAACATTTTCGTAAATACTCGAATACAAAGAATATATAACGTGTTTTCTTTTTGGGGCCCCTAAAATCATTATTGGGCCCGTAAGTCGTGTTGTTGCACATCTTGCACATGTGCCCAAGGCCGACTTCTCGCCAAGGCATCCTCGCAAGACTAGAACTCAAGGAGGACTAAAAGGAAAATAAATGAAAACATGTATTCTTTGATTTATTGTTTGCTAACCCTTTGTGTGTCTTGATCACTCAAGACCCATATGCTCATTTGATTAAATTCTATGAGTTATGGGGAGCTTTGGGAGCAAACCAAGATGAAGAGGAAATCAGATTTCGAGGCTATTTCCTTTTCACTAATTGGAAAAGCAAAATATAAAAGCAAAATATTGGTTCCTAGATCAACTCACTACGCTGATTTGTTTAAAAAGGTGCCCCTATAACCGGCGTGCTTTAAAAAAATGTCGCCCATCGCGTAGAACGCGTGAGCCTTACCCAGCGCTTTCTTTAAAAACGCCACGCATCTCACATGCGTTCTCACCATATAACCAGCGTTTCTTTAAAACGCTACGCATCTCACATGCGTTCTCACCATATACTCAGCTGCTTTCTCTCCAAACGCCGCGCATCTCACATGTTCTCTACACATACTCGGCGCTTTTACACCCATTAGAATGTGGTTTTAGGCCTAACTCAACCCCACAAACCGGCTTGTAAGGTGAGGGTTGCCTCTTCATTATAAACCCTCTAGAGACCTTATCACTAGTCAATGTGGGACTTGGGATTTTCCCCTAATACACCCCCTCACGCAGCCTCTTTTTATTTTTATTTTTGGGCTTGTAGCGTGTCTTTTTTTTTTTAATGGTAGGTGGTCCGATAGATCTATGATAAGCTCGATACCATCTTAGAATGTGGTTTTAGGCCTAACTCAACCCCACAAAATCGGCTTGTAAGGTGAGGTTGTCTCTTCATTATAAACCCTCAGAGACCTTATCACTAGTCAAGTGTGGGACTTGGAATTTTTCCTAATAAACTGCAATGAGACTTTGTCAAATTGGAACCAACCGGAGGACAAGTTTATGGCCTTGTATTTTCCTCAATCTAAATTAATGGATGCTAAGACTACCATTTGGGCTTTATTCATAGGAATCAATGAGACTTTGTGTGAAGCATGGAAAAGGTAGAAATCATTCACGAGAAGATGTCTAAATCACAAATTTGACGAACAAACACTAGTGCACATCTTCCGAATGGATCGCAACAACAACCAAGTTATTGCTTGATGCTATAGTTAGAGGTTCCTTGATGGCAAAAATTTCGCAGAATCAAATTCAAATTATTGAATCAATGGCCACAAATGAACACCGTGAGTCAACATAACAGAGGTCCTCAATCTAGAAGAGAAGTCATTGAACTGGGCACAAATGATGATATTCTTTCCCAGAACAAGTTATTGAGTCAATAGATAGAATAATTGACAAAGCAGATGGCCACACTACCACAACAACTAATAGGAATGCAGGTAACCATGTATAACCAAAAGAATACAGAAGCTTCCTTTAAAATTCTTGAAATGCGGGTTGGGAAACTAGCTAAACAATTATCCGAGTCCTTACTTGCCTAGTCACTTAGCCATGTTGGCATTACTTGGACTAGATATAAATAACTGTTGTAAAGTCAAACTTGAACAAGTGAATGCCATTTGGATATAACAGTTGAATATCCATTTTCTCGCTTTCTCTCCTTTTCTCGTTATAACAAACTTGTGTGTGAGGTGTGATGAACATTGAGCAGATTTGCTCTTAGATTCATAGAATCAGTGGCATTTGATTCATCCTGTTCCAACAGAATTGGCATCTAGAGCTAGGTTTCAATTCGATTTCACGACGGCAATGGCAAATTCTGGTAGCAACAACGGCCAATTTCCGGCGAAGTTGCCGATACTTGATGGAAAGAATTATGACCGATGGATCATTCAAATGAAGGTGGTGTTTCGTTATCAAGACGTTCTTGAAATTGTTCAAACGAGATTGGTGGCTACGGAGGAGATGCACTTCGCGATCAACAAAAGAAGGATAGTAAAGCATCGCTTTCGATTCATCAATGTGTAGATGCGTACATTTGAGAAGATTTCGCAGCAAAGATGAGACAAACGAAAGAGGCGTGGATGCGTTAGCCAAAGCGCATCTCGTGACGCCACATTGAAGAAAGTAAGATTGCAGACAATCGCGCGAGAATTCGAGTTGATTCAAATGGAGGAGAAAGACTCAATCGCCGAGTACTTCAATCGATTGACATTGTTAACAAACCAAATGTGTACCAACGGTGAAGCTATTTCCGATCAGAAGAAAGTTGAAAAGGTACTTCGAACTCTAACTCCTAAATTCGACTATGTAGTGACTGCGATTGAACAATCTAAGGACCTAGACACGATGAAGATAGAGGAATTGTTAGGTTCGTTAGAAGCAAATGAGTCTAGAATTAAGGAGAGATTAAACGGAAAAGAGAAAGATAAGGTGATCGAGAAAATCGTTGAAAATGCATTAGTAGCAAAATTTCAAAAGGGAAAGGGAAGTTGGAACAAGAGTGAAAGTTCGGTTAAGAATGAGAGTAATGTAAGTGATTTCCAGAAAAGGAAGGAGGCATGGAAAAATAAAACACAGAAAAGGAAGTTTAACAAGAAGGAGGTGCAATGCTATAATCGTGAGAAATTTGGCCATTTTCATTGTTCAATGTAGATCAAAAGACTCATTAGAAGAAGCACGCTTCATCGATGATGAAACAGATAGTGAGGAAGTTGTTCTCATGGCGTAAACCGTGGGAAGATGATGATAGTGAAGTGATGTGGTACTTGTACACACGGATGCTCGAACCACATGAGTGGAAATAAGGCCTGTTCATCGATTTAGATGAGTCCGTGAAGAGGTCTATTAGATTTGGTGACACTAGGTGGTGAAGTCGTAAGGAATTGGTAGTGTGAAGATCCGTAAGAGTGATGGAAGTGTGTGTACTATCACCAAGCGTTGTTTTGTTTCCTTCTCCAAGAGCAATTTGATTAGCTTGGGTCAATTGCTGAGAAAGACTTCTCAATGATAATGGAGAGCAAAGAATTAATCGTGTTTGATTCAACAGCAAGGAAGTGCTAAAGGCATCCCCGAACAAACACAGTAACCTTCAAGGTAGGAATGAATGTTGTAAAGCGGTGAGTGTTTGAAGGTCTGCGTAAGGAAAATCGACATGGCATGAACGATTTGGTCACTTGAATTTCGTGGATTTAAAGGATCTTGAAGCTCAAGAAATGGTATTTGGTTTGCCAAAAATCAAAGTACCAGATGGAATATGTGAATAAAGGTCTTTGTGAATCCAAGAAAACCGAAATTTTTACAATGCCGAGTTGAAAACCAGAGCAACAAGGAAGTTAGAAGCTATTCACTCGCATGTGTGTGGTCCTTTTGAAGTAAAGACATTGGGAGGTAACAATTACTTTGTTTCCTTCATTGATGAATTTAGCGTAAAAATGTGGATTTATTTGATAAGTAGAAAGAGTGAAGTATTTGATGTGTTCAAGAAATTCAAGATCATGATTGAAAAGGAGAGTAATCGTATATTAGTAGACTAAGAACTCGATGGAGGTGGAGAGTATACTCCACCGAGTTCAAAGAATTTCGTGAGAAGGAGGATTAAGCATGAGATAACAAAGCACCATATACTCCCCAACACAATGGCATCGCAGAAAGAAGAAACCGGACCGTGTTAAACATGGTGAGGAGCATGCTCGTATGCAGGCATGCCTAATCATTTTCGGGAGAGGCAAAGATTCATCGCAAATCCATATACTTATGTAAGTCCAACCAAGAGGTTGGAAAAGATCACACCAAGAAGCATGGTCCGTGAAAGACCAAGTGTTAAGCATTTTAGAGTTTTGGATCGGGCCATATAGACATATACCGATCAATTGAGAAAGAAACTTGATGATAAAGGGAAGCAATGGTGATGCTAGGATATCACACCACCGGTGCCTACAAACTTTATGATCCTAGGAGGAACAAGGTGGTGATTAGTAAGGATGTAAAGTTTGATGAATCACAAAGTTGGAGCTGGGACAACTCGTGATTTCGTAGCCCCAAAGGATCGTGATGTTGGAGCCGCAGAAAAGTGAGGTTGAGCCTGCGTGTCTCTGCGGAAGGCATTGAAGAACCCACTAGACCTAGAAGGGAGAGACAACCTCCCGCTAGGCTCAATTATTTTATAGTATTTCCAGATACACCACCGATCAAGATGTTGATGAGTTAAGGCAGATAGCTATGCTTGCGTAATGCACTAGTAACAATGGAGGAAGCACTCAACCAGCCTCATTGGAAACAAGCAATGATAGAAGAGTTGAAGTCAATTGAAAAGAATGATACTGGAATCGATCGCTCTACCACCTCGTAAAAGTCTCATTGATGTTAAATGGGTGTTTAAAACAAAGTCAAAACCAAATGGTGAAGTTAGCAAATATAAAGCAAGGTTAGTGGCAAGGGATTCCTTCAAAACCCGGCTTTGATTACAATGATGTGTTTGCACCCAGTAGCAAGAATCGAGACTATAAGGATGATCAGAGCCATAGCAAAATTCAACAATTGGGCTATGTATCAACTTGATGTGAAATCACCTTCTTAAATGGCTATTTGGAAGAAGAAGTGTACGTGAGCCAACCACCGGGTTTGTAGTAAAGTGGTCGAGTGACAAAGTCTACAAGCTCAAGAAAGCCTCTATGGGTTGAAACAAGCACCAAGGGCATGGAATAAGAGAATAGACTTATTCATGCTTCAACAAAGATTTACAAAGTGTACTAATGAGCATGGAATCTACACCAAGGAACTTGATACTAGTCACTGTTTGATAGTATGCTTGTATGTAGATGACATGATGTTGATCGTGCAAATGAAGTCGATATGGAACAATTCAAAAGGAGCATGATGACAGAGTTCGAGATGTCCGATTTAGGAGTATTGACATATTTCCTTGGGATTGAATTTACTACAATTGATGGAGGACTCGATGTTGCATCAAAGGAAGTATACGCCGTGATGTATTAAAACGGTTTAATATGATCGATTGTAATTTCGCAAAGAACTCCTAAAGTGACCTCGCAAAGAAAGCTAGTTGCGTAAACCGATGAACACAAAGTGTTGATCCAACTTTGTACAAGCAAGTGGTGGGATCTCTCGAGATATCTCTCGCCACACCAGCCCGATATCTCATTTAGTGTCGGGTCTTGTTAGGGTGTTTATGGAGAAGCCTTGAGTGTCTCACTTGGGAGCAAATGCAAGAGGATCTTGAGATACATTAAAGGAACAATGGATTTTGGTCTGCTTTTATCCAACAGAACCAAAAATTGAGCAGAGGTGTATGGTTTTTCGATTCGGGACAAAAGTGGAGACGCGGTGATAGAAAGAGTATCGCCGCATACATATTCATGATGGTGAAGCTCCATTTCATGGAGCTCTAAGAAGGAAAGTGTGGTGGCCTTGTCATCTTGTGAAGCCGAATACATTGCCGCAGCCTATGGTCGCTTGTCAAGCGCAGCGGGTTAGAAATGCTACTCACCAATTGAAGTTGAAAAGGAAGAAAGTGGACGAAGTCGCTGGTAGTAATCAATCTGCAATTGATTTAGCAAAGTTTCCAATTGGTAAGAGACCAAGTGACCGCGTGTTTCCACTTCAGAGCACCGCAGAATCGAGGAAAACTTGGCAGATATGCCGACAAAACCGATGAAGATCAAAAGATTTGAAGAGATGCGCAACAACATTGGAATAAAAGGTTTATCAAGTATGAATTAGAGGTGTGTCGAGAGTAATTCATTCTTGATGAATCTCAGAGAACTTCTGCTTTTTACCTATTGTATTTCACTCTCATTTCTAGTCCTTACTTGCCTAGTCACTTAGCCATGTTGGCATTACTTGGACTAGATATAAATAACTGTTGTATGTCATACCCCAATTTTGTCCGGCTTAGGTCAAAACCCTAATTTTCAACTAAAAATAAATAAATTAAAGCTTGACATGCATTTTAGAGTTTAAAAGTCATTCAAGGGTTTTTAGGATTATGTTTAGGGTTAAAATGCATTTTTGGACAATAAACAAGTTTTTAGGTCAAAGGGTATTTTGGTCAATTTGCCAAAAGGGTAATTTCTCAGAAAAGCCATGGACCATGCATTTTTGAGTCCTAAAAGTCATCTCATTGTTTTTAAGATGGTGTTCTGAGTTGGAAGACATGTTTTATGCAGAGAGTTGAGTTTTGGGGCAAAATTATTGCTTTTTTGGACCAAAAGGGCATTTTGGTCATTTCACTAAGACCAATAATTTCTCAGTAAAAACCACTATGCATCTCTTTGGGAATTTATTTGGGTCTAAAAGGGTGGAGGTTGTGCATTTTTGTACACCATTGAAATATTTTTGGCATGAAATTCAAGTTTTGAACAAAAGTGGCAAAGAGGTCATTTCCTTTGAGGTGGGGTCAACAAAATCAACTTTGGGATTGGTGAGGTCATAGAATTCAGAGCCCAATCATTGGATCATGGGACATGGCCCAAAATGGAAAGAATTTAGAAGATTTATCTTAAAAAGAATATTCAATAATCTTTTGAATTTTGAAAGGTCACAGAAGACAAAAGTACAAGGCAATTCCACTCACTCTCCCACTATGTGTGCTGCGAATTTCACACATTTCCAGCCCATAATTCTTCTTTTTTTTATTTATTTTAATGTATGTTAATCATAGCCACTCATTTGAACTTCAAATGCAATCCTAACCTTTCATTTAAACCAAAATGGCATCCTTGTAATAACTTCCACAAGAAAATACATGTTAGTAATTCATTTTATCCTTCACCCACTTCATTAACCTACACCCTCAGCCCTCTCTCCTCCTATTTTACCCTCAATCCATGCCATATTGAATCTTGGCCTTCGATTCAAAACTTTGAAGCAATCCTTGAAGCCTAAGAGAAAGTGAGTGACCTAAATGCCCCTAACCCTAAAATAAAGCCTATAAATACATCCCATTCCCATGCATGAAGGGCCTTTTTGCTCATTTGCTGATTCCTCACACCAAAACCCTTCTCAAGCTCTCCTCCTCTCCCCTCCATCAAACCCGTAGCCTTCCCCTCTCACCAAGCTCTCATTTTCTCACTCACTCTCAAGAACTCTCTCCTCCTCCCCTCCCTCTCCTAAGGCCAAGCCACCACCTCCCTTCTTCTCCTCCATTTTTCAACTTTCATACATCAAACCACCTAAAAACCCATCCTTCTTCTATAAACCTTCACCTATTCCTATTTTGCTAAATTTTTCATCACCAAAAGCTTGGTCATTTGAGGTTTTATGGGAGGTTTGGAGCTTTCTTGAAGGTTTTGAGTTGATTTCTACTTCTATTCCATTTCTACTTCAATCTAAGGTAGTTTCCTAAAACTCTTTGCATTTTCATCAATTTCCTTGCATCAAAACCTTTTTCTTAAAACTCATATTTGCATCCCGTAATACCATTAAAATGTAGATTAGGGTTGTTGTTGGGTGAGTTTGGTGTCTCACCCACTAAATAAATTGTTGTGTTGATGATTGTATAGACTTTGTTGTTTTTGTGTAAAATAAATTTGTGTTTTCAACACTTGTATGTTTCGTGATTTTTGATTAAAATGGGTCATTGTCCTTTTTTTTTTTTTTATTTTAGCTTGTTTAATCTTGTTTTTAGTGTCAAATCATGGTATTAAAAATGTTTTTGGTCTATGGTATGTTGATGATCTTATTTACTTGATTTTCCCTTTGTGTTTATGACACTTTGATTCAAGGGAAATGATTGTAAGATAGGATTCAACTTGTGTTTAAAAATTTTTTTTTTTTTTAGTATTTGCTTATTGCTTGATGATCTAGCCATATGAACTCTCTACTAGTGCCTAGAGCACTTTGACTTAAGTAGAGAGGATGGTGGGAAAGGATTCACCTTTATTATCTTTACTTTAAACTTAGTTTACTAGCTTATGTTTTTTTTATTTTGTTTTTTGCTAGTTGTTGATGATTTAGCCAAATGAATCTCTATTAGTGCCTAGAGCACTTTGATTTGAGTGGAGAGATGGCTAGAAGGGATTCAACCAAGTTTCTTTTGGTTTTATGCATTTTTTATCTTGTTTATGTGTCTTATGTTGATGATGGAGTAAAATGATTTTCACTTGTGCCTATGGCACTTTAATTTAAGTGGAAAGATTACTTTACATGATTCAAGTTGTATTTAATGATTGAAAGTTAAAAAATGGTTTAATTTAGGGGCTGTAGTGGTTCGGCCTTAGGTTAGAAGTTAGAGTCCCAAAATTTTGTTTGTTCATCCCATGTATCAAAGTTGAGTAAAATGATGTATGTGACCACAAGAGGTTTCGCCTCAAGCATTTCTTTAGTGGTTCCATCACCTTTCGCTTCTTTCGATTTTGTGTGATAAATAAATGAGGAAATGACAACTATTTGAGTGTGATATGCATGTGTAGACTTTAGGGTTTATGTATGTATATTTAATGATGTGATTTGGTTGCAAAACTTGATGAATTTTATGCCTAAATGCCTATGCATGCTTCGCCCTATGCTCTTTTTTTTTGTGACCAATTCTTTTGCTCAAGTTTGTTGTATGTGCTTTCGCCTTACCATTCTTTATGGCACACTTTCACACACTTACACTCAAATAAAGAAAACTTATTCACCTCTTGCTTACTCACTTGTTCATGCTTACCTAATCTAGCAAATCATAATCACATGTTCATCCATTTAACTTAGACTATTGTATGCCTATGATCGATTGTCTTCTCTTGTTGAGGATGCCACCTAAATGTCTTAATTGAATTGTGTACAAATACCTTTCATGTGTATGACCTCATAGTGAAGATGTAAGACTACTCACGGTTGTAGCGTAGAGTCACTAGGGTAAATACTCTCCTTTCCTCCCTTTGTATGACATCCTCTGGAGATGTAAGTCTACACGCCGGTTGTAGCATAGAGCCATTAGGATAAATACAAACCTCACACACACATGCACAATTGTTTTGAGAACTTTATTTTGCATCATTGACAATTAAATCTCTTGATTGTATTGGCATGTTTAATCTTAGTTAATGATCAACATGATCGTGATTGTTAGATTATTTGAATATGTTTAAATCCCATTCATTCATTTGCATTTGGTTATGGATTTAGAATTGATTTGAAATGTTCTACTTTTTTTCAAAAACCCGCTTCCTAAAATCATTTCAAAACAAAAAAAAAGAAGAAGGAAATCTTTAGCTCCAAAGCATAAACAACCTTTTTCCAAAACTCATATGAGGCAAGCCTGACGATTTACGGCAGAAAGAATCTAGCGCCCTAAGACCGAGTCAGACAAAATTTCAAATGTCTTAGGATACTTATGAGAAATAAACAAGTAATTAACAACTTCAAATCCTTTTCCAAAATGAGTAAGGTATTGATTCTGATGTACTCCGATATTGGTTAGCGCTTTTAGGTTAGCGAGTCAGACAGCTCAGGCGAGCCTAAGATACTTGCTCAAATAAAAGCGGCCAACTTCACAACAAACCTTTTTCCCTAAGAAAATCAAAAGATCATTTTTCAAAAGTAGCGGGCACGCTGTCTCAGACAAAGCGGGTCGTCTTTGTTCTAGGTCTATTGGACTGCATACCTAGGACCGAAAAACCCCTACACTAAAAAAACACCAACACACCAAAGTTTCTCGACAAAACAAGAACTACGTAGCTTTGATCCCTCCTCACATTGAGGGTAATGTAGGAGCGAGCCATGTTCTCGCCAAGCACACTTTCAAAAAAATCTTTGTCTAGTTCCGCTTTTCAAAGATACCAAAAAAAAATATTCTTTTTCCTCTTCTGTTTTCAATAAAACAAGAATTCAAATAAAAAGAAAGAAAAGAAGTAGAACGATTGTTTCAAATCAAACATTTCAAAACCACACATCAAATTAATGGTTCCTTTTCAGTAGAAAGGAGGCACGGGTGCTAATACCTTCCCCATACCTAACCGAATTTCCGAACCTACATCTCTTGTTTTCAAAAAGACCACCCGCCTTGTATAAAAAGACGTTTTTTCAATGTTTTCGTCTCAAAACTAAAATATTGGTGGCGGCTTCATAAACCTTCCCACGTTGTACATCGAGAAGTCCAAACCGGATTTTTCGGTGGTGCAAATACCGCGACTTCATCTGGGGACAAGTTTTTTTTTTTAAAAAAACGAGGGTCAAGTTTAATTAATTTGGTGCGCGGGTTTAAATCGCTTGATTTGAAAATTTTTCGTTCTATCTTTTCTTTTCTTTTCTTTTTCTTTTCTTTCTTTGTCTGTAAATGCTTGATGGCTTCTCTTGCATCATTGTGTACAATTGTGTTGCATTCATTTCTACACTTATTTCTTGTTTCTTCTCCTATCCCTTTCTTTCTTTACTTATGCATCATATTCCCTTATCTCACATGTCCCCCTCTTCTTCGCTCCCTTTCTTTGGTAAGTTCATGCATTTTTCCCCTTCTATTATGATCCTCTTCTTAGCTCCTCTTCTTAAGGTAAGTAGAGTTTTAGATGTTTGTTAATACCTTAGGTAATTTCTTGCTTAGACTTGAATGATATGTGCAAAACCCTGTGGTAGACGCATCATCTTTGTCCGGATCAAGCTTCTCGATTTTCTTTGCAGTGGGGGTATATGCATCATTATGCTCCTACACACACTTTCACCGCTTTTTTCCCCTTGTGTGACTTTTTTATGAGACATTTCTATACCCGGCTAGAGTATATCTTAGGCTAGAACGGTCATTAGTGGTCGCACACATCGACGACGCTCTTTTCGCGGTGGTCGCATAAGACTTCACCCAGAGTTTGGCCTTGTTCGGGCGGCTCATCACTGACGCACGCCCCCCGCCGACGGCGGCACTCCTGATAAGGTCGCTGGCTCTAGGAACCTTATTTAGGCTCTCTTGTTAGTGCTTACCTTGAAGTACCCCTAAAAAGCCTTAGATCCTCGCTCTCTAAGAAACCTCAGAGGACACAAAGGAGCTTGCATACCCTCAGATCGAAATTTTTGTGAAAATAAACCATGTGTTTTTCCAAAAATGTATAAATGTCCAACTTTTGAAAGTCGTTATGTTGAAATTCAAACATCATGCATTCATGCATTCATGCATTCATTTCGCATGCATTCTCACCTGCGCTGTGGAATTGTAGGTATATAAGTGGAAAATGGATCGAATTTGAAAAGAACCTCAAGTGGAATTTCAAGCAACAAGATGTCCAAAGCTTGGTCAAGCTCTCGCAATCGCTTCCTCGTGGGCGAAAAAGAGGCTTTTCGCATCATGTATGGCAATCTTCTAGACTCGTTGAGGTAAATGTCCAAACAGTAAGCCCTCACCGTGATTGGCCCAAGATTTCGATCCCGAGTATCTGTTTCACTTTCCAAGATTACCGCTGGTCCCGAACCCTAGAAGAATTTGAAAAGATCTTGGGCTTTCCTATTGCAAACCGCAAACCGTATTCTTATGTGGAGAAGTACTCATTAGTCAAAGCTCTAGCTCAGATCCTTCAAGTCAAGGAAGAGGTCTTGGCTAAAAATGTGGAGGTTAAGTGGCCGTAAATGTGGTTTATCAAGGAGATTCTTAGAGGTCGAGGCGTAAACCTTGTTTGCAAAAAAAGATTGGAAAGCATATTCTGGATGTGTTAGCTCGCTTCATTTACTGGTGGTCTTGTTCCCAAGTATTGAAAACTTTGTTGATGCACGCAGCCATTGATGTCTTCCTTGCCTTTAAAAGCCGGGGTCTAATCCTACTCACCATTTTAGTCGATCTATTTTACTCCCTTTCAGGATCGCCATTCCAAAGGAGGGGGTATGGTTATGTGTCGCTTACCGTTGTTCTACAGTGGTTTGTCTCTCATATGTTTAGGGACACATCAAAGAGAAGAGTAAGGATGAATGGAAGCGCTCATTGCTAGCATGAGAGGGGTTGACATTCGTGGTGTACCTTGGCACGGACGATCGATGTTATCTATGAGCTTAATGGTTTCCCCAACGCCCCTCTTATGGTACTGCAGGATGTGTCACCCACAACCCCGCTTGGCATTAAGGCGCTTAGGGTACACGATGACCACCCACCCCATCCGAGTCTTTAGTCGGTTTTGTGTCGCTCGATGAGGTTCAGAAACTGGGTTTACTAAGGAAAATTGTCCGCGCTGGGACAAAGCCCAAGAAGAAAAGGTCGTGGTTGATCCGGGATGCAGAGGCACGAATGTGTAGAAGGGGATTATCTCGCAAAGGTCCGACGTCGTTCGCATAGCTTAAATTGCCTTTCAAAGTTGTCCTCTAATTGAAGTCAAGTTCCCACCTGCTCCTATCCCTAATGAAGAAGTCAAGGACTTAAGGTTGCTTTGCTCCAATCTCAAAGCAGGAGAAGCAAGAGTTACAAGTGCAAATAGAAAAGTTGTTGCAAGAAAAGAGGAGTTTAGAGCAAGAAAATGAGCTCAAAGAGAAGCGCTCGTCTGATTACAAAGAAAAGGTTGTTACTGGAAACCAAGGCTAGCCTGAAATGCAAGGTAGCCTCAAGAGTGCCAACAAGTGAAATTCAAGTTCAAATCGAGATAGGACAGAGCATTTGAGGATGCCAATGCATGGAAAGCCCAGCTTGAATGTTTCTAAAAAGTTAGAAAAGAGCTTCATGGGCCAATTGAGGGAAGCAAAGGCACACCAAGGCCCTCACCGCGATTATGAGAAAAGACTCCAAGATGAGATGCAAGCAAAGGAATTGGTGCAGAGAGGCTTGAGGATTTCAAGCAATGTTCCATGGGGAGCTCAGAGGTCCACAACCTTGAAAACCGCAGAAGACACCGTGGATGGCTTACTAGAGAGGTTCGGGCTGAAATGGCTTATCTCAGTGGAAGAACACCGTAGGGTCGGATGACCATCGCGGATGCTTGCAAGAAAAATATGCCTACTTATCCAAGTTATGTTATGATATCACATGGGCCTTAGGCGCTGAGGATGCCGAGCGCATATAGATGTATTCACTACCCCACAGAGGTTCAAGCTTCATTGCATATGTCGAGGTCCGATTCAGAAATGAGGGGCCTGGGCAGATCGCCCTTCCACTTCGAGGAAGAGAAAGAGAGATCGCTGCATGGACATAGCCGTTGTTTGAAATTCCAGCTTGTTGTAATTTTCTTTTAATGCTTTAAGAACTCTTTGTAATGTACTCTTATCTTTTCAAAGATGAATGAATGAAAGAATTGTGTGTTTCAAATTTTAAGTATAAATGTATGGTTCGCTTCATATTCTCGATCCTCGTTGCTTGTCAAAAAAAAAAAAAAAAAAAGTGCCCGCGGCAATTCCCGTGGCACCACGTGAGAGAAACGCGATCCACATTTCATGCGCATATATTTATGCATCCATTCATTTCACGATTCTCGCACTCATAAAAACATTTCTTTCTAAGTTCAGAGAAAAAGGCAAGTCGGGTTCGCCGACACCCAGATTTCACCCGCTTACAAGTTTAGATCGATGGTCGGAAATCAAGATTTCGAGATCAAGACCGGGTCAAGAAGAGTGGGTGTAGAGATCCTCAACCCCGAGCACCGCTCAGAGAATCAGATTTTGAAGACAAAAGTCGGGGCTATGGAAACCTGGATGGCCGAGATAATGAGTATGTGCTATGAGTTCGAGGAGTGGGGTTGTCGCCGAGCCACCGCCGCTGTGAATCCCGGCGGGTCAGCATTTTCGCTGTTCTCCGGTGATCTCTCGGTTATGATCGCCACACTTTTCCCACGCCCGGGTCGGGCCACTCTCTGTGGGCGAAGCGCGTAACAATGCACAAATGTACTCGGGAATGCCCATTGGTTATATGTCGTCCGGCCGCCGGTTATCCTCGTGGTGCCAAGTCAACTCGCTATAGTCACACCTAGTGGAGCTAACATTGACCGCAAGTTCCTCGCTCGGTCTTGGTGTTATACCGACAATGAGTTCGCCCAAGATCGCTCCGGGTTACCGTGGAATCCTCGTAACATTGTCCATCCTATGGGAAGCCCCGCCGCATGGGGTTACCATCACACTGGGAATTATCACCGGTCATTTGTTTGAGAACACCCAAAGATAAGGATCGTGATCATTTGCTCAAGAACGCTTAAGAGTCAGAGAAGGATCAAAAGCAGAGCTAAAGATGCCCGCGATTTGTGCCTTGTCCGCATGTTGTCGCATTCTCATAAATTCAAAGCACCGACTTTGATAAGTATCGCGCGCACCGGTGTCCTTCTAGCCATTTGACGATGTATGTTAGGAAAATGGCCATGTATGCTCATGATGACAAGGTGCTCATTCACTACTTCCGCAATGTACCGACCGGGGCATCGTTAGATCGGTATATGCAAACCGCAAATATCCGACATTCACGCTTGGAAAGACCTTTCAAGCGCTTTTGAAACAAAGATCAAAGATAATATGGACCTTGCTCCCGACCGGCCTCAAGCATAAAGACATGAGCAAAGGGATAGAGAGTCCTTCAAAGAATATGCTCAAAGGTGGAGGAGCATACCGCCAAGTAAAGCCGCCATTGATCAAAAAGAGATGGTGTACATGTTTATGGAAACTCTTCCGTGGTCAGATATGACAGTTGGTGGGGAGTGTCTCATCCAGCTTTCTCGCACATGGTTGTCATCGGAGAGCTGCTAGAGCATGGATCACAGAAGGGAAAGATTGCCTGAGGATTTGGCAATTCTAGTGGACCAAAGAAGCCCTTTTCCAATTTCCCCAAGAAGAAGGAAGGGAAACCAATGCTATTATCGCAGGGGAAGCCCATCTTTCGCTTCTCTCAAAGAAACAAAGACCACTAGCCGCCTCACCAACCCACAAAGAAAGTTAACTCAAAGCTATAAAACCTGTAATTATCAAGAGAGAAGGCGTGTTAGCTTTGATCCAATTCCAATGACCTATACGGAATTGTTCAATCACCTTATTGCAAAGAATTTGATCAAAATCCGCCCCGAAGCCCATGCAACCCCTTTCCTAGGGATACAATGCCGATGCCACCGTAGCTTTCATAGCGGAGGAGTTGGTCACACGGTGGAAGACTCGCAAGGCTTTCAAGCACGAGTTCAAGATTTGATTGATGCCAACCGCTTTCCTTCGCCGAATACCCAAGTACAACCATCAATCCTCACGACACGAGGCACCATCCACTAATGCAAAGAGAAGATTCTCGCGGAGGCGCATAATGATAAAATCTGCTGAATGTATTCGCACTTCTCCGAAAGTATACATGCTGAACTATGCCGCTGTGGGGTTATACAGAAGCGGTGTGTATGTGTTGATCCCGTATGTGTAGGTGTTCAGGAAGTTTTCAAGTCGGGCTTTGCAAGACTGATGGATCGTTATGTGGTCCAAGTGGGGGTGTTTGAAAAGGAGGAAAGTGTGTTGATGATTAATGATGGCAAAGAAGCTAGGAAGCCAATTGAGATATGGTATGATCCAAAACCAGCCCAAGTCAAGCCTCACCGGTGGTTATTCAAGTCCCCGCTCCATTCCCTTATGAGAAGGATGTTATTGCAGGCCGTGGATTTATAGCACCGCTCTCCGGTGGAGGTTTCTCCAAACACTTCATATAAATATAATCGGGACAAGTGGCATGACAAGGAGCGGCCGGATGTATGCTCCCGAATCCTCCAAGGAAGCCAAGATAGAGCCCGTAGCGGTAAGGAAAGTGGAGGCAGAGAATATTCGTAAGGAGGAAAGTGGACAGAGCGTAAAATGATGAATTTCTTAAGATAAGGAGACAAAGTGATTATAAGGTGGTCGATCGATGAACCAAACTCCCGCAAAGATCTCGATGTCGTTTTGTTGATGAGTTCGTAAGCACATAGAACCGCCTCATGAAAGTGTTGAATGAAGCCCATGTTGCTCGTAATAATATTTCATGGGCGCTTTGATTAAGTCGTTGGTAATATTTGTACCGCTAATCACCGACCTTCATCGATGAGGAGCTTCTTCTGCAGGAAGGAAGCACAATCAAGCATTGCACATCTCTCACAAATGCGGGATTTCGTGGTTGGCTCTGGTCTTGATTGACAACGGTTCATCTCTCGAATGTGATGCCCAAGTCAACCGTAGCAAGCTAGATGTTGATCGCCTTTATACGGCCAAGCTCAACTTTGGTGAGGCATTTGATGGATCAAAGAAGGAGGTGATAGGGAGATGGAGTTCCCATTCAAATAGGTCCGTAAACATTCTATGTTAATTTTCAAGTCATGGATATTTCTTCTTCATACACCGCTTACTGGGAGGCCATGGATCCATATGGTCGAGCTATTCCTTCCTCTCTTGCATCGAGGTTAAGTTCAGAGTCAATGACAAGATTGTGGTGGTGTACGGAGAAGAAGAGATGCTAGTTAACAAGCCTTCCCCTTCCGTTATGTGGAGGCAAATGAGAGTCTCTCGGAAACTTCTTTCCAATCTCGAGATAGCCAACGCCGTGGTTTCGTGGATGTGGATTGTCATCACCCGTGATAAAGTCACAAAGAATGGAGAAATGGTCGCAAGAATCATGATGGACCAAGGTTACCACCAGACGTGGTCCGGGAAAGGCAGAGAGTGGAATCCTTGCCCCAAAGGCGCTTAAAAGAGAACAAAGACCGCTGTGGGCTTGGGTACCGCCTAGTGAAGGTGAAAGAGGAAAGATGGCGATGAACGAAAGCGTAGATGGTTGGGCAAGCCGAGAGGTCAAGACCCCGGTCAAAGAAGGTTCCAATTTGTGATCTCTACCAGAGTTTCGTGGAGTGCCAGATGTCAACCCGATCGATCACCGCTATTGAGGATGATTCAGAGAATGAAGAAGCGCGAGCCGCTTTAGTCCGCGCCGCAGCCGCTACAAAGGAGCTCAAGAATTGGGAAGTCGTTGACTTGCCCATTACCTTTAGTTCAAAGTAATGATTGTAATGCACACCTTTGGCTCTCGCCAAGGCCTTAGGGTAGCTTGTTAGGGCATGCATGTTTTTTATTTTCAACAACATTATCATCAATAAAAACGCTTGTTTTGAATTTCATCAATAAAATTTCTTTTTCTTCATTTATCTCTTTATTTTCTTTTCGCTTTGTTATGTCTGCTTTCGCCATTCTAGTGTCCGCTTTCAATGCGTATCAAAAGTAATTATCTCTCAAAATAATAAAAGCAACAATTCCAATTATGACTTTGATCATCCAATTAACCAAACCAAGGGGATGTTGATGAAAATCGGGAAACTCCTCCTAATTAATGAGATTAATAGAGCAAGAAGAGAAGATAATTCAACCTCATGGGGAGTCGATTGAGATCGCCAACTTGGGTACGTAAGAGGATAAAAGGGAAGTTAAGGTTGGTACCGCCATGGAAGATGGTGAACGCAAAAAGTTAATCCAATTTCTTGCATGATTACGCCGACGCCTTTGCATGGTCGACAAAGATATGCCAGTGGCTAGATAATCGACATTGTGGAACACAAGTTGCTTGTTAAACCGAGTGCCTCCACCAAAACGTAAATTAAGAAGAATGAAGCCGCAGATGTCACCAAAAATCCGGACGAGGTAAAAAGCGCTTTGACTGGTTTCTAGCAGCTTGCAAAGTACCCACAGTGGGTAGCCAATGTCGCTCCTCGCCCCAAGAAGGATGGCAAAGTCGAATGTGTGTCGACTACAGAGACCGAATAGAGCTAGTCCCAAAGATGACTTCCCCCCGCTCACATTGACATTCTAGTAGACAAGATTTCAAAGACTCATTGTTCTCCTTCATGGACGGGTATTCAGATACAATCGATAAAAATGGCTCCTAAGATATGGAGAAAACCACCTTCATAACTCTTGGGGCACATTTCGCTACAAAGTGATGCCTTTTGACTCAAGAATGCCTGAGCAACTTATCGAGGGCAATGGTGACGTTATTCCATGACACGATGCACAAGGAAATTGAGGTGTATGTGGATGATATGATTGCAAAGTCCAAGACTCGATGAGGACACATTGTTAATCTACTGAAACTCTTTCGAGCGCCTACTAAGTTCAAGCTCGACTAAAACCCAAGAAATGCACCTTCTGTAAGATCCGAAAGCTTTGGGATTCATCGCTACCAAAAAGGAATAGAAGTTGATCCAGATAAAGTTAAAGCAATCCTTGAAATGCCAAAGTACAAAGATCAAAAAGAGGTTCGTGGTTTTTCGGGAGATTGAATTACATCTCGAGGTTCATATCCCAATTGACCGCCACCGTGAGCCTCTCTTTAAAATCATGCAGCAAGAATCGTAAAGCGTAATGGAATGATGATCGCCAAAAGGCCTTTGAAAGAATTAAAGATTATCCAGTAACCCGCCATTTCGATGCCACGGTGGTCGGTAGACCGCTTATCTTGTATTTAATCGGCTGGACAACTCAATGGGGTGTGTATCGGGACAAAGATGATGAATCGGGAAAGAAAGAGCATGCCATCTACTATCCGAGTAAAAAGTTCACCGATCGCGAGACGAGATATTCGATGCTTGAAAAGACTTGTTGCAGGCCTTAGCCCGGGCTTCCCATCGCTTAAGACAAGATATGTTGAGTCATACAACCCGTTGGTATCTAAAATGGATCCGATCAAGTACATTTTTGAAAAGCCACCACAGACGGACGCTTCGGTGGCGTATGTTATTATCGTAATATGATATCCTCGTATGTCACGCGCAAGCAAAGCAACCGGCGGCGCGCACTTGCCGAGTATTTAGCATGTCAACCAATTCAAGATTACTACCAATACAAAGATGATTTTCCGATGAAGATATCATGGCACTATTCGACGAGGGGAAGTCTCAAGAAAGTGAAAGGTGGAGAATGATTTTCGATGGCGCATCAAATGTATGGGGACACTGAGTCGGGCGTGTTGATTTCCCCTAATAATCGCTTTTGTTCCGCCATCGCCGATTGAGCTTTTATGTAACCAATAACATCGCAGAATATGAAGCATGCATCTTAGGCATGCAGCAGCCTCGAATGGAAAGTTAAAAGGCTAGATGTGTACGGGATTCACCGTTATTCATCAAGTAAGAGGCGATTGGGAGACCGCAGATCCCAAACCGATTCCTTATTGTGATTACATGCAAGAGTTGATGAAGTCTTTTGACGAGATCACCTTCAACCATATCCTCGAGGTGAAAATCACTTGGCCGATGCATTGGCAACACCGCCTTCTATGTTCAATGTTACCGTGACAAGAGCTTCGCCAATATCGTAATTCAACATCGGACTTGCTCACAGATCACTATCGCACAAAGAATAGATGAGGAGCCCGGATGAGAAGCCTCGTATCATGACATCAAGCAATACATCACTAATCAAGAATACCCACCTGGGCATCGAGAATGACAAGAGAACTCTCGTAAGATTGTCAAGGAATTTCTTTTTGAGTGGTGAAGTTCTCTACAAAAGAAACTATGATATGGTTCTCTCGAGGTGTGTTGCCAAAGAAGAAGTCGAAAGAATCATGAAAGATGTACACGGTTGTTCGCTTTGGAACCCACTCCAAAGGGACACACTATGGCTAGAAAGATTTTGAGAGCCGCTATTACCGGGTTGCGGATGGAGTCCGATTGCTACGCTTTTGTGAGGAAGTGCCACAAGTTGTTGCCGATCTATGCCGATCACATTCATGTACCGCTCGCTAAATTGAATGTCTTGATCGCATCTTCGCCGTTCTCAATGTGGGGCATGGACGCCATAGGTCCAATTGAACCCAAAGCGCCAAACGCATCGCTTTCATCCCGTCGCCATTGATTATTTCACAAAGTGGGTTCAAGTCGCCTCATATTCAAGTATAACCGCTCGTTGGTTGCTAAGTTTGTCAAGAAAGATCCGACCGCTGCTACGGCTCTTCCCAACAAAATCATCACCGATAATGGCAAAGAATCTTGAACAAAGAATGATGAAGGACCTATGCGCCGAGTTCAAGATTCAAAGATCACAATTCGCCCCCGCATCTGGCCCCAAGATGAATGGGGCGCTTGAAGCGCCAACAAGAATATCAAGAAAATAGTGCGTAAAATGGTGATAACCTACAAAGATCGCACTAAATGCTCCTTTCGCTTTGCATGGCTATCGTGATTTCAAATACAGACATCGATCGGGCAACCCTTTCTCCCTAGTATACGGGGTCGGGCGCTGCTTCCTATCGAGGTTGAAATACCTTCCTCGGGTACTAATGGAAACCAAGTTGGAAGAAGCAGAGTGGATGTGCTCGCCTCGATCGGGCCTAAATCTCACTGAGGAGAAAAGAATTGCAGCTTTGTGTCATGGGCAATCAGACGCAGAGGATGAAAATCGCCGACAAGAAGGTTCGCCCCGAGAATTCAATGCAGGAGATCTAGTACTCAAGAAGATTCTCGCCAATTCGCAGTGATCCCCGTGGGAAGTGGACGCCACCTACGATTTTGACCATACGTGGTCAAGAAAGCTTTTTCCCGAGGAGCGCTGATACTCACAAATATGGATGGCGAGGATCTCAAGAACCCTACCAATTCCGATCAAGTAAAGAAGTATTATGCCCGAAAGAAATAAGTAAAAAGAGAAAGATAAGCCCAAGAAAATAGCTCGCTAGGTTGAAAACCCAAAGTGGCGGCCTAGGTAAAATCGTGAGCGACCCTGGATTGAAAACCCGCAAAGGGCGATCCAGCAAAAATTAGGGTCGTAAAACCGGGGCATGAAAAGTAGACAAAGGCATACAACACCCAAGCGTCCGTTAAGAGGGTGGTCAAAGTCATGGAAACAAATAGTTGGCACTGCTCCACGAGATGGACAAATGTAAATTAGCTTCTCTCTTTTTCGTGTCTTTTTGTAGTTTAAACTTTCAAATGTATTGAATACTTCACAGAACCTCTCAGACGACCGGTTTCTACATCAATAAAGTTCAATCTTTCTCATATCCGCTTGCTATCTTTCTTGTTTTTCTCGCTTCAAAATAAGCGCTTTTATGATGATGATGACATTGATCCAGAAACATGTGCATAAATCATAAAGCATCACAATCATTGCGTAAATTTCTAAAAGTCATGGAAAGGAAACAACTTTTCAAAGGCAAATTAAGTTCGCAAGCAAACAATTACGCCGCAATCATCCTCAAATGGTAAAATTATAAAGCAAGTCCAGACTTGGTTCATACGCCACCACAATCCTAATCGATTCTCATGGTCATGTCACGGGTTGGTCGAACCAAAGAAAAAGAAAAGCCAAAAGAGCAAAAGAGCAAAGGAAAATAAACGATCGTAAAAAGGAAGTCGATCCTAAGAAAATCATTCAAGGAAAAAAAAAACAAAAGAAGAAACACACAATGTGAAAAAGAAGGTCGACCAAAGAAAATTAAAAAGATGAAGAATCAAGAATAGCATCTCACCGCATTCATCATTCCACTAAACCATCGCACCACATGCATTCGCATGACATGCCCTCGCATAACATGCCTTTGCATAACATGCATCCATATCCCATACACCATTCTTTTTGCATCACCGACGATGCAGAAACCTCAATCTAGTGCGGCAAAGATTGATCATTTCAACCAACCAACCAACAGATTCGTGGAATCCCTTCAGACTAAGTGTCCCTTCAGACTAAGCGCCCCTTCGTAACCCAAAGTGTTCCTTCAGACTGTGTGTCCTTCGACTTCACCTCGTATTCGAGCCGCGAGTAAGTCCTTCGCACTTATGGGTCCAAATAAAAGGATAGCCGTGGTCGGCCCAAGACGAGCGCAATCCCAGAGAAGTATCGAGATCTAGACTTGGTATTGTCTCCCTGGCCGCTTGAAGACCACCTCGCCCGCTGGCAAACTCCTGATCGCGGCGCGGTTCGTTAAAAGGCTTTTTAGCAAATTTCCAAAGGTTTGCCATCGAGGACCGATACCTTCTTTATCGCTTTATCGCTTTATCGCCTTATTTCGCTCACTGGCTTACCGAGGGTTGGCACCAATTTATTTTCGCTCTCTGGCTTATCGAGGTTAGCACCAATTTATTTCGTTTTCATGACTTCATCAAGGTCAAGACTTATCCTTTTTAATAATAAAAAAAAAAGAGAGAAACGGGGTATAATTTCTCAATTCTTTATCTTTATTTTGTCTCTAATATGTTTCTACTAATTCATATTCCTTTGTCAAATCCGCACAAAGAGTAAAGAAAGAGAAAGAAAAAGAAAATTCGGTTTTTCCCTAAGTTGACAAAATCGGTATATTTCTGAATTCTTTATCTCTATTTTGCCTCTAATATGTTTCGCCAATTCATATTCCTTGTTAAAATCTAGATAAAGAGGGCAATTGCCATACCCCAATTTTGTCCTAGCTTTAGGTCAAAACCCTAATTTTCAACTAAAAATAAATAAATTAAAGCTTGACATGCATTTTAGAGTTTAAAAGTCATTCAAGGGTTTTTAGGATTATGTTTAGGTTAAAATGCATTTTTGGACAATAAACAAGTTTTTAGGTCAAAGTGGTATTTTGGTCAATTTGCCAAAAGGGTAATTTCTCAGAAAAGCCATGGACCATGCATTTTTGAGTCCTAAAAGTCATCTCATTGTTTTTAAGATGGTGTTCTGAGTTGGAAGACATGTTTTATGCAGAGAGTTGAGTTTTGGGGCAAAATTACGCTTTTTGGACCAAAAGGGCATTTTGGTCATTTCACTAAGACCAATAATTTCTCAGTAAAAACCACTATGCATCTCTTGGGAATTTATTTGGGTCTAAAAGGGTGGAGGTTGTGCATTTTTGTACACCATTGAAATATTTTTGGCATGAAATTCAAGTTTTGAACAAAAGTGGCAAAGAGGTCATTTCCTTTGAGGTGGGGTCAACAAAATCAACTTTGGGATTGGTGAGGTCATAGAATTCAGAGCCCAATCATTGGATCATGGGACATGGCCCAAAATGGAAAGAATTTAGAAGATTTATCTTAAAAAGAATATTCAATAATCTTTTGAATTTTGAAAGGTCAAGTGTAAAGACAAAAGTACAAGGCAATTCCACTCACTCTCCCACTATGTGTGCTGCGAATTTCACACATTTCCAGCCCATAATTCTTCTTTTTTTTTTATTTATTTTAATGTATGTTAATCATAGCCACTCATTTGAACTTCAAATGCAATCCTAACCTTTCATTTAAACCAAAATGGCATCCTTGTAATAACTTCCACAAGAAAATACATGTTAGTAATTCATTTTATCCTTCACCCACTTCATTAACCTACACCCTCAGCCCTCTCTCCTCCTATTTTACCCTCAATCCATGCCATATTGAATCTTGGCCTTCGATTCAAAACTTTGAAGCAATCCTTGAAGCCTAAGAGAAAGTGAGTGACCTAAATGCCCCTAACCCTAAAATAAAGCCTATAAATACATCCCATTCCCATGCATGAAGGGCCTTTTTTTTTTTTTTTGCTCATTTGCTGATTCCTCACACCAAAACCCTTCTCAAGCTCTCCTCCTCTCCCCTCCATCAAACCCGTAGCCTTTCCCCTCTCACCAAGCTCTCATTTTCTCACTCACTCTCAAGAGAACTCTCCTCCTCCCTTCCCTCTCCTAAGGCCGAAGCCACCACCTCCCTTCTTCTCCTCCATTTTTCAACTTTCATACATCAAACCACCTAAAAACCCATCCTTCTTCTATAAACCTTCACCTATTCCTATTTTGCTAAATTTTTCATCACCAAAAGCTTGGTCATTTGAGGTTTTATGTGGGAGGTTTGGAGCTTTCTTGAAGGTTTTGAGTTGATTTCTACTTCTATTCCATTTCTACTTCAATCTAAGGTAGTTTCCTAAAACTCTTTGCATTTTCATCAATTTCCTTGCATCAAAACCTTTTTCTTAAAACTCATATTTGCATCCCGTAATACCATTAAAATGTAGATTAGGGGGTTGTTGTGGGTGAGTTTGGTGTCTCACCCACTAAATAAATTGTTGTGTTGATGATTGTATAGACTTTGTTGTTTTTGTGTAAAATAAATTTGTGTTTTCAACACTTGTATGTTTCGCATTTTTGATTAAAATGGGTTGCTGTCCTTTTTTTTTTTTTTATTTTAGCTTGTTTAATCTTGTTTTTAGTGTCAAATCATGGTATTAAAAATGTTTTTGGTCTATGGTATGTTGATGATCTTACTACTTGATTTTCCCTTTGTGTTTATGACACTTTGATTCAAGGGAAATGATTGTAAGATAGGATTCAACTTGTGTTTAAAAATTTTTCTTTTTTTTTAGTATTTGCTTATTGCTTGATGATCTAGCCATATGAACCTCTACTAGTGCCTAGAGCACTTTGACTTAAGTAGAGAGGATGGTGGGAAAGGATTCACCTTTATTATCTTTACTTTAAACTTAGTTTACTAGCTTATGTTTTCTTTTATTTTGTTTTTTGCTAGTTGTTGATGATTTAGCCAAATGAATCTCTATTAGTGCCTAGAGCACTTTGATTTGAGTGGAGAGATGGCTAGAAGGGATTCAACCAAGTTTCTTTTGGTTTTATGCATTTTTTATCTTGTTTATGTGTCTTATGTTGATGATGGAGTAAAATGATTTTCACTTGTGCCTATGGCACTTTAATTTAAGTGGAAAGATTACTTTACATGATTCAAGTTGTATTTAATGATTGAAAGTTAAAAAATGGTTTAATTTAGGGGCTGTAGTGGTTCGGCCTTAGGTTAGAAGTTAGAGTCCCAAAATTTTGTTTGTTCATCCCATGTATCAAAGTTGAGTAAAATGATGTATGTGACCACAAGAGGTTTCGGCCTCAAGCATTTCATTTTTTTTGTGGTTCCATCACCTTTCGTTCTTTTCGATTTTGTGTGATAAATAAATGAGGAAATGACAACTATTTGAGTGTGATATGCATGTGTAGACTTTAGGTTTATGTATGTATATTTAATGATGTGATTTGGTTGCAAAAACTTGATGAATTTTATGCCTAAATGCCTATGCATGCTTCGCCCTATGCTCTTTTTTTTTGTGACCAATTCTTTTGCTCAAGTTTGTTGTATGTGCTTCGGCCTTACCATTCTTTATGGCACACTTTCACACACTTACACTCAAATAAAGAAAACTTATTCACCTCTTGCTTACTCACTTGTTCATGCTTACCTAATCTAGCAAATCATAATCACATGTTCATCCATTTAACTTAGACTATTGTATGCCTATGATCGATTGTCTTCTCTTGTTGAGGATGCCACCTAAATGTCTTAATTGAATTGTGTACAAATACCTTTCATGTGTATGACCTCATAGTGAAGATGTAAGACTACTCACGGTTGTAGCGTAGAGTCACTAGGGTAAATACTCTCCTTTCCTCCCTTTGTATGACATCCTCTTGGAGATGTAAGTCTACGCCGGTTGTAGCATAGAGCCATTAGGATAAATACAAACCTCACACACACATGCACAATTGTTTTGAGAACTTTATTTTGCATCATTGACAATTAAATCTCTTGATTGTATTGGCATGTTTAATCTTAGTTAATGATCAACATGATCGTGATTGTTAGATTATTTGAATATGTTTAAATCCCATTCATTCATTTGCATTTGGTTATAGATTTAGAATTGATTTGAAATGTTCTACTTTTTTTCAAAAACCCGCTTTCCTAAAATCATTTCAAAACAAAAAAAGAAGAAGGAAATCTTTAGCTCCAAAGCATAAACAACCTTTTTCCAAAACTCATAATGAGGCAAGCCTGACGACACGGAAGAAAGAATTAAAAGGCCCTAAGACCGGAGTCAGATACAGCTCAAATGTCTTAGGATACTTATGAGAAATAAACAAGTAATTAACAACTTCAAATCCTTTTCCAAAATGAGTAAGGTATTGATTCGGATGTACTCCGATATTGGTTAGCGTTTTTTAGGTTAGCGAGTCAGATAGCTTCAGGCGAGCCTAAGATACTTGCTCAAATAAAAGCGGTCAACTTCACAACAAACCTTTTTCCCTAAGAAAATCAAAAGATCATTTTTCAAAAGTAGCGGGCACGCGCCTCGACAAAGTGGGTAGTGTCTTTGTTCTAGGTCTATTGGACTGTACAGTCTAGGACCGAAAACCCCTACACTAAAAAAACACCAACACACCAAAGTTTCTCGACAAAACAAGAACTACGTAGCTTTGATCCCTCCTCACATTGAGGGTACGTAGGAGCGAGCCATGTTCTCGTCAAGCACACTTTCAAAAAAATCTTTGTCTAGTTCCGCTTTTCAAAGATACCAAAAAAAAATATTCTTTTTCCTCTTCTGTTTTCAATAAAACAAGAATTCAAATAAAAAGAAAGAAAAGAAGTAGAACGATTGTTTCAAATCAAACATTTCAAAACCACACATCAAATTAAAGGTTCCCTTTCGGTAGAAAGGAGGTACGGGGTGCTCATACCTTCCCCGTACCTAACCGACCCCCGAACCTACATCTCTTGTTTTCAAAAAGACCACCCGCCTTGTATAAAAAGACGTTTTTTCAATGTTTTCGTCTCAAAACTAAAATATTGGTGGCGGCTTCATAAACCTTCCCACGTTGTACATCGAGAAGTCCAAACCGGATTTTTCGGGGTGCAACAGCGTAAAGTCAAACTTGAACAAGTGAATGCCATTTGGATATAACAGTGAATATCCATTTTCTGCTTCTCTCTCCTTTTCTGTTATAACAAACTTGTGTGTGAGGTGTGATGAACATTGAGCAGATTTGCTCTTAGATTCATAGAATCAGTGGCATTTGATTCATCCTGTTCCAACAGTGGCATTACAATTGGTAAGGTTATTGGAGATAATTTGGCTGTGGAAGAAAGTGTAGTTGAGGAAATTTAAAAAGAAAAAGAATGAGATGAGAAAGAGAGTGAAGAAGAAGGAGAAACTAATAAAAATAAGAAAGATGTAGAAAAAGAAAAAGAAAAATATAGTGGAAAAAAAGAGCAGGTTGAAGAGAAGAAGAGTAAGCATGAGTTGGCTAGGGAGAAGAGTGTTACAAAGAATCCACAGTCAAAAACTTACCTTATTCTCATGCCCGACCAAGAAGGACAAGGAATGGCAATTTGCAAGGTTTATGGATATTTTCAAAAGACTCCAAATCAACATCCCATTTTCTTGAGCCTTATAGCATATGCCTACCTATGCTTAGTTTATGAAGGAACTACTCACCAAGAAGAGGAGATTCATTGAAAAAGAAGCTATAGAATTGGAGGCTGGGTGTAGTGCAATAATACAAAAGTTTATACCTCAGAAGTCAAAGGATCCAGGAAGTTTCACTTTACCTGTTACAATTGTAAGTCTATCAGTAGGTAACACTCTTTTAAATCTTGGAGCCAGCATAAACTTATTGCCTTTGTCTATGTTGGAGAGAATTGGAGACTTGGAGGTAAGGCCAAAAAGAATGACATTGCAGCAGCTGGCTAGTAGACCTATCAAATATCCCCATGGTGTGGTGGAAGATGGGAACAACAAACCAGTGATTGTGAACACCAAATGAGAAGAAGATAGAGTTAAAATTAATTCCATCTCATCTTAAGTATGTTTTCCTGGAAGATGGGAACAACAAACCAGTGATTGTGAACACCTAATTTTAACCAGTACTTTGATTGTTTTTCCTTTAACAAAAAAAATATATAATAAAATAAACTGTTTTTGCACATATTTAATTTTTACGTGTGTTCATCGCGTCGCTATTTTAGCGTTATCTCGTTTTTAGTCAAGCACGATTATTTCTTTTTATTTTATTATTATTAATATTATTTAACAAAAAACTATGTGTGTGTACTATATATGCCAAAAAAATATAAAAGAAGCCAAAATTTCAATTTTAGTGTCCAAGTTTTTTTATAGTTTAACATAAAAAATACAAAAAATTAAAATATATAAAAAACGAAACTAAAAAAAATATGGAGTGCAAGAAAAAATTATTACAAAAAGAGAGTGTCCATTTGCATGACTTGGCCCAAAGAATGCCAAAGGTACAAAAAAATATAAAAATAGACCTGAGTAGGGCCCAAAAAACAAAAACAAAATATAATACGATTACAAAGAAACCCAAGCTGACAACAGCATCATCCACACGCCCCTGCCTCAGCTAAGGGCAAGGGCGAATCTACGTATAGGTCGGAGTGGTCACCCTCGCACATCCTGAAAAAAATATTATTAGTATCAATACTCTTATTAAAAAATGTTATTAGCAACAATATTCAATTAAAAAAAATATTTTGCACACCTTAGAAATATTTGTTTGCATTGAAACTCCTAGTTTTGCACCTATCTAATACACCATACTGATACAATTACTCACACTCTGACACATTTCTAATTTTTTCTCTCCTTACGTTTTCTCACTCTCGAGCATATGTTCTTCTTTCATCTCTTCCTCCTTTATTATATTTATAGCAATGCGTGTGTTTAAAAAATTTTGCACACCCTTACTCAGGGTCCTAGATACGCCACTGGTTAAGGGGTCTTCCTTCCTCCAACCCTAACCCTAATCTTGGTGAACAAGTCTTCCCTTCTCCAAACCCTAATCTTGCAGAGAAAGAAACACTACAACAGAATTAGTATATAGGCAGCGCTTTTTTTCATCCACGTAGGCGTGCTTTGAAATACTGCATAACGCATATTGTTGGTATTCCACTCCAACAATGGGCAGCGCTTTTTAAAAAGCGCCACCCATTACCCAAACACGTCCTCAAATAGGCAGCGCTTCCTAAAAAGCGCTGCCCATTTCCCAAACACGTCCTCAAATAGGCAGCGCTTCTTAAAAAGCGCTGCCCATTTCCCAAACACGTCCTCAGATAGGCAGCGCTTCCTAAAAAGCGCTGCCAATTGCCCAAACTTGTCCCCTATAGGCAGCACTTCCTTAAAAGCGCTGCCCATTGTTTAATTTTTTTATTTTTATTTTTTTCAGTTTTTGTGTATTTTCCTTTTTATATTTGCAACAAAAAAAATTAAATCATACATCCAAAATATTTTTTAATAGTGATATCTATGAATTTGTTATATTTAAACCTGAATTAAATCATACATCATAAAAAAATTAAATCATACATCCAAAATACATCCAAAAAATTAAATCATACATCCAAAAGTAAAGTAATAACTCATTAACTCCTCTTTCTGAAATTCACAAACTCATGTGAAATTTGAAATGAAATCAAAAAGAAGTGGCATAAAGATTGTCTAAGGTATCACACAATAATAATTATGCAAAGAAGCTATCCCATTACATAATAATTTAGAAAATGGTCCAAAAATTACATTTTAAAGCTTTTACAAATTGCTCAAGGGGCATCCATCATGAAAGATACATTCCATGCAAACCAGCAAAGTGCTACTAATAGTGAGTGAATTTATGGTTTCTCACTTCTTGCCTCCACCAGAAACATTGAACTTGAAAAATATAATGTCCCCATCTTGCACCACATACGTTTTCCCTTCCTGTTTATATTTTCCAGCAGCCTAACACACAATACAACATATAAATGGTTAGCTCCCTAAATAATAAACTAATAGCATAAATATAATACAATAAATACAAGTGAATAACACCTTCAAATCAAGTTTTTGAAATTTAAGCATAAATATAAAATCTCCTAGCTAAGTGATCCAAGATTAGCCACAATTAAAACTAAGATATAAGACCTGAAATGTTATCTTGAATCTTTGTTTATTACCCAGTTATTGATTTAATTTTGGCCTCCTCTGACAACATTCTAGGAAGCAATAGCAACATAGAAAGGTTACATATAAAGAATAAGTACATACCTTTACAGCTGACTCAGAACCAAGTTCCTTTAGATCATCAAATTTCATCACCTGAAACAAAATTTGCAAAGCACCCATATTAGTGGTTGAAGGATCAATATCATGATAAGTTAAACTACATAGCAAGTGAACACATATATGCTGATAAGTAGAATGGAAGCGAGTCATTTTAAACAATAGAAACTATGAGGTAAATCTGTCTTGTTAGAAATTTTAATCCTAACTTTTATATTGATAATGTTTTGACTTTCGATGTCATAACTCATAAAGCATCTGCCCATACTAGGGAGTAAGGAAGTCTTTGTAGACAATTTAATTGTATAAACAATAGAAATAGAACAAAATGCTAACACAAAAAGTTCTATAGGAGGGAGAATATGGCTGGTCAAGAATTGAGAAATGTCCCAAGCCCAATATCAAATCATTCTTTTATAAAAAAGACAAATCTTAACATGAATGGATGAAGGATCCTGGAAAAAGAAAGAAAGATTACCCAAATGTTCCTTCTATTGGACCAATTGAATGATGTGTCCATTGAGATGGAAGCCATTTTGCCAGTCCAAAATCAGATATCTACCACAATTAAAACACAAACTTTCATAAATAAATAAAATAAACCCATCAAAAAACACTATTTGATACACTGATTGACTATAATTTATAAATACCTGTGGTTCAAAATCTTCTGTCAATAAAATGTTTGATGCTTTGATATCCCTATGAATGATCCTCCTCTTACAACCTTTGTGTAAATAATGGCATATCTCTTACAAAAGTCATATTTTAGAATAAATCAGTATTTGGCATTCAGTTTTTTAATTTACTTTGTTTCTCAACTTCATGATCGAAAGTGGCATAGAATAAGGTTTTTCTGGACCACAATAGTTTCTCAACTGTATTTATACAGTTCTACACAGAATTAACAATAGAAATTTAAAATACTCTTACCCCAAAACTCATCTACAAAAGAGAGTATAGTACATAACTTGGCAACTTACATACTTACTTCACAAAGAATTCAGAAAAATCAAAATCAAGATGTTCTTTTGGGTATCACAACTTTTCCCTATCAGTTTGAAGCCATAATTATACTGGCTTTAAAATTTTCCATACGTTAGAATGAAAACACACTATGAAATGGCAAAAAACAGAAAAAAGAGGGAAAAAAATTACTGCTTCAGGTTAGTACCTCAAATGAAATAGAGCATCCAAATTTCTTATGCACAAACAATGCAAATTATCCCAAGCAAAATATGTTGGTGCAGAAAACTTACTTACAACTTGCACCGTCCCTTGAAAAAAAGCAGAAACAAATGTGTAATTACACACATATCAATACTTTCCTTGGGGAGGACCAAGTTTAATTTCAAAACTTTTCATATCAGCACCATGAGCAAGTGGTTTCTTCATGTGTACACCTCTCACTGGCATTAATACGAGTTTTTGAAATTATGATATTACTTGTTTTTTGCCCAAAGATTTAACCATGTGCACAATCTTTTCTTTGTTAATCTTTTCTTTTCACTGCTCTTGGGATTGCAATCTATCAACAGTTGAGCTCCTGAAAATAATGAGCATCTTTGAATATCAAGTGACATAATAATAACAAAAACATATGAAAAACAGAACATAACTAGATATAGTGACTAGAACATTTGCAAGGAAAGGAACTACTATCAATTTAAACAACACACACAGAGAGAGTTGGATAACTATTGCATCAAAAACAAGTTCAATACGGATTCACTAATTGTGTTCAAATGATGGTTCTTAATTTTTTCTGCATCAAGCATTCAAGCTTTCCTTTTCAACACTTTGAACAACAATGGTAAGGAAAGGAATACAAAAAACAAGTAATATCATATATATTAGAATTATATTCATGCAAAATTAACAATCTTTTTGGTCTCATCAGGCCTTATTGCTTACAATTTGAAACTACTATATGGCTATGTGTATATCCCACGGTAGTTGGGTCAAAACCCACATGTAAGAACGGGAAAAAAAACCAAAACTCAGACCTAGACCCTAAACTATTGCAGAAATAAACTGAAAGATAAACCAAAACCCAAAACAAGATCTTAAATAACAAAGATAAACCCAGAGCGAAATATAAGGAAGTACCTGCTGTGAAAGCTTTGAACCGGGAGAGATGGAAGGAAGTTGCAGAGAAATGGTTCTAGAAGAAATAAAAGTAGAAGATTAGAAAGAGAGGTAGAAAGAAAAAGAGACCGAGAAAGAGAAAGAAGGAGATAGGTGTACCTGTAGAGAGAAGAACGCGGCGATTGGAAGACCGATTGGGGGAAGAAGAAGAGATCTGGGTTATGCGATTGGAGGAAATTAGGGCTCGAGAGAGAAAAAGAAAATGAAGCTATAAAAAAAACTTAAAGCAATGGGCAGCGTTTGGACCCCAAAGCGCTGCTCATCACTATATGCGCAGATATCAATCGGCGCGCTTAAAAAGTCACGCTTGGCTAACATAGCTCGGTGTTCACAATCGCGATAGGCGGCGCTCTATCAAAAACGCCATTTGGGATGCTGCATCTCGTCCTTCTTCTATACGCAGCGTTCTTTAAAATATTTGAGTATATGCCTATCTCGTCCTCTATATACGTAGCGTTTATTAAAAAACGCTGGGTATGTGGCGCTCTTTTTTAGTCATTCTGGCGTAGTGAAAAGGATTAGAAACATAAATTATTGATTTTGTTTTCACCTTTAAAAGAGAGCGCGAAAATCACATTAGACAGAAAAAACAGAGAGGAAAAAAATTCGAAAAAGGGAGATTGACTACTAGATCCTTATTGGCAGCGAGAATTAGTTTAGAGGCTGAACATAACACAACTTGCCCTTTTTGATTCAGGGAGGAGGAAACATTGAGTCTTTGATGTACCTCATGAAGATTTTTTGAATATATAACTTTTTGCAGTTTGGCAGACTTACCTTCGGTAAAAGGAAGAGCATAGTAAGGTATCTAATTTGGTTGGTGAAAAGTTGAACTATTTGGGGATCAAGAAATGATGTGGTATTAGGAATAATTATCGATAGCAAGATAATTTTTAACTGTATTGTAACTATGGATTAGCAGTGGTTTGCTCAAAGGATAGACAGACATAGATAGTTTGGTGTTTTTGAATTGGCGCGGTTTTATATTATCATGTCTCAATTCGGTGTGACAATCAACGGTTTGCAGGTGGTGGGCGCAAGTCTCAACTGTGATAGTGTTGGCAAATTTTAAGTGTAGAATGTTGTAATTATTAACGTCGTCATATCTCTTTTCTAGGTACTCTTTTTCTAGAGAAGTTTTAACGAGACCCTTTATGTTCGAACAAACACAACTCGTTTGTTCTCAACATTAATACTCCATTTTAGAGCGAATTCATTCTAATAGCTAACTTGGTCATACTCCTATTCCTAAGACGCACAAACACAACTCGTTCATTCTCAACATTAATACTCCATTTTTTTCCTTTGCCACCGCTGTGCTCAGCCTTGACTGACACTGGTAACTATCATTCGTTTTGCTATGCAAATCAACTCACCGACGAGCTTATTTCTGAGTACAAAGAAGTCAGCTTGTTCAGCTCTCTCTCTCTCCCTTCCTCCCTCCCGTTTTGTATTTGGGAATTATGGTTATTATTATTGATATTTTTAGCTTTTAAATAGATTTTTTCTATTATCTTGTTAATTTTCTATTGATTTTGTTTTGTAGATTATGGTGAGCGCTTGTTTGTGCATTTTTCCAATTTTTTAAATTTCAGAATGTTTTTTTAAAATATATTATATTATATAACAAAAAATAGTTGTTACTTTTTTAAAAGAAAATTGTAACGTTGAATTTTTTTGCATGTAAAGTTAAAATTAAAGATTCAGATTATGTTAATAATTACAAAATCTCGTGTATCTTTAATTAATAAGGAAACAATCATATGAGTTCTTCTAATTAATGACGTAATCTATATAAATTGTTGATTTTAATCTAACAGATATAATTAAGAGTTCTCATTTTTCATGATAAGAACTAAATCTTATTTGATACTCTCTCTCTCTCTCTCTCTCTCTCTCTCTCTCTCTCTCTCTCTCTCTCTCTCTCTCTCTCTCTCTCTCTCTCTCTCTCTCTCTCTCTCTCTCTCTCTCTCTCTCTCTCTCTCTCTCTCTCTCTCTCTCTCTCTCTCTCTCTCTCTCTCTCTCTCTCTCTCTCTCTCTCTCTCTCTCTCTATATATATATTCTTTTCCAATTAAAAATTAATGGTGAAAAACAATTATATGACCTTGCCTTATGAGATAAATAAAGGAACTTTTGAAATTAATGTCTACACGTATGCAGATGAGAACGACATTAGTTAGTTTGGAAATGGTTAATTACTTAACTTTATCGATTAAAAAACAATTGTATAGATAATTATTTATTTAACGTGAGTTAAGCATGAATACAAGATAAATGTCCCAGAATGGTAGCTCAATTGAGTTAAGCGAAAGAGACATCACTGGCGGACAAATGTTGGCGTACGGGGTTCAAACCCCGCTCCCCCTTCCCCTCTAACAACTAATGCACTAATTACTAACCACTTTGCCTATAAAAAAATGTATATAAAATAAATAAATGAATATGTAATTCTTTTTTACGCACTATTTTACTTTGCTGGACCATTTGTAATTAACATAAGTAATTTCTACCAAACTCTTAATAAAAATGTATAATTTTCTAAATCGCGTTATTCTACTTTTTAAAGTGTTACTTAGCAGCCGCCCATAGGTTTAAATTTTGTTATATAATATATTGCGTATCAACTAAAAAAAGACCAAAGGCCCAATTATAATTGTTTCTTAAGTTCTAACTGAGAAATATTAAATTCACTGTAAAAAAAGAAAGAAATTATATTCCTGAAGCATAGGCAGGGTTAACTAAGAATAAGTTAGCTATAAGCCTAACGACAACAAAATTTATCACTAATCTTTATAAATAAAAAAGGCTACTTATAGTGATAAAATGGTAAAATCTAAAGCATTTTAATATTCATTTTAAAAAAAAAAACTCTACCAAAAAAATATATTCATTTAAAAAATACAGACTTCAACTAAAATTTGGTTTAGGTCGGCCACTCACCATAAGGCTTTTTGGGCGAAATAGGATAATTTAGATAGTTTTATTATAGTAATAAGTAAATATCTAAGTTTAGTTTTAAGGATATTTTTTGGTGAATTATCATATTTCTTTGCTAAACCAAGGCATCATCTGCATGCAATTGTAGAGATTAATCTCTGAGATACTGAGATCCTGTGAGGAATTGACGTCTCTCACTAGGTATTTTTTGTGTGAATGATATTAGTGCTAAATTTGTTGGTTTCTAAAAATAACGAATCTTATATTAGCCCTTAAAGAACTGCAAATATCAATAATATGTTGATTTTTTTTTTTGAGATTATAAAGTTTAGGTGAGTTGGGCTCCCGGGCTCACTGAAGTAGGAGAGCAAGCGCCAGGCGCTTTGGCGTACTGAGATATGATTTTACTGGATCACCCACCAAAGAGGTCTCACATCGGCAATGAGTTGAACCCACGACTTGTGAGCCAACTCCTTACACTGAACGTATTAATCATCGAGAATTTCATAAATCTAATATTTTCGTATAATTCTTGAGCAATTCTGATATATTGTTATAAATCAATATGTTGTTGTGGTTAACTTTCTTTAAAGAAATTATACTTTTTTCTATGGTTGGAAGCGGTAGTAGAACTTAACAAGATTTGTAGAAAGGCTAAAATAATCAACTAATAAACTCTATTATGAAATAAAAATAAAATAAGTAAATATAAATCAAAAATATTATTTTTTAAACAAAAATAAATTACTAAAATAATAATTTAGGAAGTGATTTTTTCAAGTCATGGCATGCGAACAATAATACATCACTTTCTTTCCATAATATTTGTCCTGTATATATATATATATATATATATATATATATATATATATATATATATATATATATATATATATATAAATTATAAAATATTATTTATAAACAAAAGTGAATTACTAAAATAATTATTATAGGAAACTGGTCTGAACCACCAATACATCACTTTCTTTTCCATAATGCAAATATTATAAGTTAATAGCTCATACATTTTTAACCTGAATCAATAATAATTTAGTTCAGCGGTGGTGGTCTCAGATCTCCCCTCCCCACAAGGTGTTGGTGTTGGGTCGAATGTCACAGATGACAAAAACTCTATTGAGTGGAGAAAATCACAGAGACACGTAAAATCGGGCGTACACATAACCAGTAATACATAGATTAGTCACCGGTAAGTTGATGCATACTGCCCACTAAAAATACGGTAAATAAAAATACATTTCTAACCTGACGGCATGCATAAGACGTACGATCAGATCACAACTGATTCAATTTTCTCCAATGGACTAGTAACTCAAAACTCAATATATTATTAATTAAAATTATTGATATATATCATCCTATGATATCGTTGTATTATCTGTCTACTATTTCTCAAGCATTTGTCCCCTTTTATATTAGTTGTTTTTAAATTTTAACCAATAAGTGATTTTATGTTGTGGAGTCTGTCTTTTATTTCAACCAAAGTACATATATTCGATGTGTATCTCCAACAGTCTTAAATCTACATTGCAAAGCAACTAATTTAAAATACACTCATGCATGCCTCAACTCAACCTTACTTAATTTGTTACATCATTAGCCGTCAAATTTTTTTTAACTTTTGAAATATAGTATTAATATAAATTTATGTTAATCAACAAGAATTTGTTTGAGCGGTAACTGAACTTGGATCCCACTTAAAGGCCGGTCTCAAAGTCATGTCTGGGTGTAGCAAACACTCTATTGCAAGAGAAGATAATTAACCATATATGGACGGACAATGTCAGGTAGTAAGATTGAAGCATACCAGCCTAAGGTGAGTGATGTCTAAATCAAAATTTAAGAGATACGTTTTATTTTAAGTGAAAAACTTTTTGTTGGACTTTTTTACTCTTGTTTGTAGCTTTTTTCTTTATAAGAACTAATAGAAAATAATTTTTTGGGTAGGCCTAAGATTAAGACGTGAGACTTTAGTTTCCCGTCGACACTGGTCACCTTAGCAGAGAAACCATTTCCTGTATATTTAATGTGTTCCACCACATCTAACATATTACACTCTCTTTTTGAGAAAATACATCCACGTCTTTTTTTTGGTCCAACACATCCACGTCTTTACACTCTCATGAACAAAGAATTTCAGACAAATATAGATAAAAACTAATTCATAACATCAATTAATCAAGTTTTTAGGCTATTAACCAAGTAACCAATTAACCAAGTTTTTAGTTAATGGCTTAAAAAACTCTGAAAAGACGGGTTGGTTAATAACCTAAAAAATTTGATTAATTGGTATTCTGAATTGGTTTTGTCTAAATTTTTTTGTCCAAATATCATTACTCTTTTTTTACCTATATTACCACATCTCGCTCATTTTTTATAAATAATTATTAAAGATTATTTGGCTATTCTAATGAGAGTGTATTATCTTTGAGATGTATTTACCACATCTCATCCCCAACGACCATTGAATAATGTGATATTATCTTTGAGATTATATATATAAAATTTCATTAAAATCTGAAATTATTTCACGGTCCATCACACTATTCTATTTTGATGGCTAATATCCTATTTAAAAAATAAACAAAAAGATGTTGTTAGATAACACACGTATGCTATTTTGAAGTTATCAATTGGTGTAAGTCTTTAAGTTTATATATATATATATATATATATATATATATATATATATATATATATATATATATATATATATATATATATATATATATATATATATCAGGATGTCATGGAAAAATGATATGGTCGGGGTTAGCATATAGTATTGGCACATAATCATAAATAGAGTCTGAAAGATAAGTTATGAATAAATAATGGAAGATATGAAATAATTTAATTTAACTTAATTGTAACATGTTTAAATTGAGATTTACCTTATCTAATTCTCATTTTTTTTACATATACATGAATCTTAGTCCTATGTGTTTTTCTTTTGTATATTTTTGTGTACGCTTAGATCTAGCTGAGGAGCCCTTTATAGCATAGCGTGGTGCTTTTTCCTTCATCATATTAGGTGTCAATGGGGGATGCCAATGCAATATGATAGAGGAATTAGGTGTCTCTTTAAGAGAACCCGTGTTTTGTTTAGCCACGGTATCAATATTTGGAGTCTTGTCAAGATAGTTATTTAACTGACTTTGTTTTATACTCTTATTTATCCCCTGTTTTGTAAAACTCTAATATGTGTTTGAGTGGCTTTAGTATAGTCACATCTTTGGTAAAACTCTTAATTTATCGATGTGATGCATGTTCAGTTATATAGTTTTGATAAGTTTTAAATTTATCTGTTTTTGGGGTTAAAAGGTAAGTGTTAAGGGTTACTATATATGATGAACGCGAGAGTCGCCTCACACACAACACACAAATTGTAAAAACAAGGTCGGCCTATTCTTAGCTATACGAGAAGCCCAAATATTATAACAAAAAATAAATGGAGTGAAACTAGAGGCATAACATATAACCTAGGCAAACCACTTGAATACAACATACCAAACCTAGCTAGAACGCGAAATCATAGAACTCCTAAGTTGGGATTCTTCACCACGCCTCACCTCCTATAATTAACAAGAAAGAAACCCCCCTACTAAGTTATAAGCTAACCTAATAGACTTTGATTCAACAATATGTAATCCTTAACCCCAAATACTTGTGTTTTTGTAACACAATAGATGCATGGAATGATAAAAGTAGCAAAGGAAGCGATTTGTGTAACCTTGTTAATGAATCCTTAATCAAACTTTGTACACCACTGTAATCAGTTATCTTTTGTTTTTAATTTTATTGTGCACTCTGGTAAATGTGAATATATTATTGTTTGATAAAAAAATTGTCTTAAGTTTTAATTTTGATATTAACTCGTGCCTTATCTTGGCCGGACATTACACATTTCGTGTCTGATTAGCTCACCAAAACGTTCACCGTCAAAATAGAAAAGGAGTGAGATGGTCCTCTAGTTTGAGGTCTCATTGAACATTCACCATTTGGGTCAGGCTTCCATTTACAAATACTGATAGATTACCCGTGAAGACACATGCCCACATCTAAACTCTCCACTTGTCATTAAAGCGAATTTGCCCTAGCTTATAGTCAAGGAACCCTCAGTTGAAAGATCAACCATTCCTTCCCATTTTATTTATAAGGTCCACCACCTTATTAAGGGCCACGACTCCATCCACAATCTATCATCCTTAGATGACTTTTGACTAGTTATCCATGATAATGGAGTCCATAAGCTTAGCAACCATATCGGTTTAAAACTTTGGAATCAACTTGTACAAAAAAACCAAGTAAGGAAATGGGCATGTAGTCATCCAAAGAGAGTGGGCTATCAACTTTAGGAATTAGAGCAATGAAGTATGAGGGAAAACACTTGGGAAGCTTCACAGAAGAGTAAAATCCATTAAACAAAATCCCTTCTTCATCTTTGATGAGGTGCCAAACAAACTTTAAAATCATCAAGTTGAAGTCATCTAGGCTCGATCCTTTATTCTCCTTACTTGAAATCACAACCTCCTCAATTTATGCAAGAGAGAATGGAGTTGTTAGATCCTTTAGTTAGGTAGGAGATGCTAATGTTGTAGTAAAGCTGATAAGAAAATCGTGTATTTCTCATTGATTTCCATAGGTTATATATGCAATACAAAGAGAGTTAGTTCCAACTGAAATAACAGATCAGTTGTATTAACTAAAACTGATGTTGTGGCTAGCATTCCCATTTAAACACTTAAGGGCCCAAATGCTAACAAATTCCTCCCTTAAAATTAAAATTACATTTCTAGTTTACAAACAACAAAATCACATTTCCTTCAATCCAAGTTCTCCTTGCAGGCTCCGGAATGTCTATGTTTTCAAAGGTTTTGTCATGATATCAGCAACTTGGTTCTCTAATCTGCAGTGAGTCAAGTCAATTACTCCTTTCACTAAGTTTCTTTAGAAATGGAATCTCACATTGATGTGTTTTCTTCGTCCATGAAGCACTGGATTCTTAGACAGCTTTCTCGTAGAGTTGTTATCACAATATACTAAATCTCACATTCCTCAACCCAAGCATCGCCCCCCTTTCAGTTGAAGATACTTCTTACCTATTTTTATGGAATTAATGCATGCATAAATCTAGGTGAGGCCTTGGATTGAACAAATCTTGAGAGAAGGTGTTATGTGTTCCGATGTATCTAAACAGAACTGTGGTCTAAATATTAATGGAAACAAATCATGGGATGAGTCTTCTAACATACAATTTTTGGTAGGTATTAAATGGAGATGAGACCATAAAAAATGTGGAAACAAATCATCAAAAGAAACCCATGTGTAATTTTTGTTATGTACAAGGTATTAAAACGAAGCTGATGCCATATAAAATTAATAAGTTATATATAGGGTTAATTTTGGTGGGGTGGATGTCTTAAACAAGGCTTTAGTGGCCTCCTCCATGGTCGGACTTGTAGGGCAGTCAGAAAGGGCCGCTCAGTCCAGCACACTGGTGAAAACACAAAAGCAGATTAATCTGGGAAAGCTCAACTGTCTACTAGTGGGACTTTGTTGTTGTAGCCCATCCCAACCTGAAACACTAGGTAGCAAAGCTTTTGTTACGCAGTTCGCTTAAGCCTTCCTACATATGCGGGCCCACCGATTTAAAGAGTCATGTATCCGGACTCCCCCTAGACCTCTGACTGGCCTAGGGAACTTCTCTAAGCTCAAGAGCTCCTGTCTCTCACTTAAAGCTAACACAACTTAACTTTTTAGAAAAGAAACAACAAAAAGTATAAATAAATAAAAGCATAAAAAAGTGTGGCAATTGGCTTTGCCAAAACAACCCTATTTTTTTATGGATTTCTATTTAGCCAGACAAGCTCAGCTAAGAACACTAAACCATCAAATCAACCCATTGAATTAGGCCAAAATTAACACATGTACATACATAGTTGCACTCACCCTTCCTATATATATCAATATCACAATCTTGGGTACCATAGGTTTGCCTGTATACTCAAAAGGACAAATCAAAGATGAGTGTTTTAGATAGGTTTGTTATACAATTTCTAGAATGCCATAGCTATCGTCATCATATCACAATAATAGATTTTTCCATGAAATCGACTGTACACTTATCTGCCCCGAAGTGGTAATTTTAATAAGAAAGTGAAAGATAATGAGGTCAGATATATAAGTTAAATTATTTGATTGAAGAGACTATAACACCGTTACACCGTACAAACGAACCACCTAATTTAAATATTTAAACTTATGTAGTACAACTTAAAGATTTGTCCATATCAAAATTAATTAAAAAAATTGTAAGAAAAAAAAAACTTAAAGAGTAAACTTTATTAACAATAATGTTAAAGTTTCAGCTAAAAATAGATAAAAAATAACTTACAATATTAATTAACCAAATTTTTTGGACCATTAACCAGTCTGTTTTTTCACAGTTTTCTAAGTCATTGACTAAAAACAGTTAATTGATTCGTGACCTAAAAAACTTGGTCAATTAGTGTTGTAAGTTAATTTTTAGCTATTTTTGACTGAAATGTTTTTGGCTAAATAACATTGTTGCTTTATTAAACGTTAGGAAAAAAAGGTAATGTTACGTTTTCTATTACTATGCAACAAAGAGTCCCTCAAATTTTATTTTAATAAAAAATTAAAAAGGAAACAAAATCCCGAGAGATAAAAACCAAAATTCGGGCAAAAAAAATCCAAAACAAAAAATAAAAGCTAAATTACACGAGAGATCCTTTAAGTTATTTAATTGTAACAAGTTTGTCCTTTGAATTTTTTCGTACCACTTAGGCCATTTAAATTATTTAATTGTAATAAGTTGGTTTTTAAGTTTTTTGCGTACCACTTAAGTTCTTTAAGTTACGGAAAGCGGGTTAAAACAAAAAATGTCGTCTTTTACTCAAAATGACATTTAACTTTTTACATGTAAACAAAACCGTAAAAAGAATTTAAAAAAAGACTAAGGATGTAAACATTTTGTAACTTAAAGGACTTAAGTGGTACAAAAAAATTAAAAGATTATTTGTTACAATAAAATAACTTAAAGGACCTAAGTGGTACAAAAATACTTAAAGGATTGAATTGTTATAATTAAATAATTTAAAGGACATCTGGTGTAATTTAGCCAAAACAAAAATAAACAATATAACAAACAACTATATCTAAAGTTATGTTTTCTATTTATCGCGGTTTATACTTCCAAACTTTAGATGTGACAACTATGAAATTCTAATCAACCTTATCGGAATTATCAACAATATCTAGATTATTCTTTTCAGCTACTTCATCTCCTTAATATTGTAAAAACTTTAAGTCAGATTTCACACTGTGGAAAAAAACTTGTATTATTTATGGTCCCGTTTGGATAGACAATTTGATTAAGTGTTTATGACATAAACATTTATCGTATAGGAGCTTATGCATTAGCTATATCTATAATAAACGATAAAATAATCTTACATAATTTTTTTTAAGTTTGTTTTCATAAGTTATCGTGGGAACTTATGAAAATTAGTGAAAACAACTTATAAACATATGTGATAACCTTTTTCCATATAAGCTCTCTCAAACAGTCTCACAAATAATTATGCAAGTTGAGGAACCCAAATAAGCCGATCCAGATAAACCCTAAATCTTTTCTAGGGAGTCGAGAAAGGAAACACCTTTGTCTGTTTCTATAGACTAAACATCTACGGTACATAGCATCAATTCGTATAGGAGAAAATAATGGTACATATGTCTACTATAATTTGTTCTATTTCTCCTTAATTTATATATTTTCCCGTATTTTGAATGAAGAGTCCATAAGGCATAGCACAACTGACAAATTGACATTGTTAGGTTGGACATTTTCTGTGGTTACATAGGTTTAATTTGCATGTATAGGTTTAAGAGTGATGTTTACCAACTCGTCCCGCGAGGAGAAAAAACGAGTTTAATACAATTACAAATGGGCCAAAAAGTTTTAAAAATGTCCATATCTCAAATCACTACAACAAATTTAAGGATTTGCAGTGTTTTTTTTTGGCATTGGTAGCGTTTTAAAACGCTAGAAAAGCTGGCGCTACGGATGCGTACCCCCCATTAGTAGCGTTTTAAAAACGCTAGGGATTGTCAGAAATGCGTAGCGTTTTGAAATAAAACGATGCGGATCTTCCTTAGCGTGTTTTGGACATACGTAGCGCTTTCTCGCAAAAACGCTAGGGATCCTCTAGCGCCTTTTGAAATGAGTAGCGTTTTCACTAAAACGCTAGAGATCCTCTAGCGCGTTTTGGCCATAACTAACGTTTTCCCTAAAACGCTAGGGATCCTCTAGCGCATTTTTCCCATAGCTAGTGTTTTCTTTAAACGCTAGGAATCCTCTAGCGCATTTTGTCCATAGCTAGCGTTTTCTGTAAAACGCTAGGGATCCTCTAGCGCATTTTGTCCATACCTAGCGTTTTCTATAAAACGCTAGGGATCCTCTAGTGCATTTTGTCCATACCTTGCGTTTTTTCTATAAAACGCTAGATATTGAATGATTTTTTAATTTCATTTCTAGCGTTTTCTCTATAAAACGCTACATATTGACTGATTTTTTTTAATTTCATTTGTAGCGTTTTTCTTTAAAACACTACCTATTGACTGATTTTTTTTTTTTAAATATTTTTTTTATTTTTGTTTATTCTCCCTTTTAATTACAAGTTATAAATTCATTCCCTGCCAACAAAGTTCATCCAATATCATTCCAATCCAATATAGATACACACATATGTACATATCACCAAAAGACCATATTAAACTAACAAGTACTTACAACATAATATATATCCAAATCATATATACAACATATATAATAACTAACTAACATTATGAAACTCAAAAGTTGCTACAAAAAGCTAGAAACATAACGACACCACTCCCGGCCCCTTACTGTTGTAAGTTGTTCATCAGAGTAATGCTGGATGTGTTGACAGTGAGGAAAATACTGAAAAATAAAATGAAATAAAATTAGAATTAAAATGGTTATTAAATGTGAGTAAGTATTATAATATCAATATAAAAAAGAAATATAAGTAGTTACCTTGATTGGAATTACTACTTTGTCGTGAGTGATAATCTCTCTCATATATCTCATAGTATAGTACCCACAATCATTGTTATTTGGCTGTTTAGGACACTACAAAGCAAAAGATTAGTTAATTAATTGTCACATTTTTATGACCCAAAACAAAATAGCTAACAAGTTACATCATCTAATTAATTTGTCCAAAACTAGCTAGCTAACTTAATAGTATCCAAATCAAACTCTAAAAAATGAGAGACATATATCAAGACAATCAGGACAATTTTTTCGAGAAATCATACTTTTATTTGCATCCTTACATTTCAAACTTTTTTTGACAATGATTTTTCTGTTTCAAACTTTGGCACCTTCTTTTCTAGAACTAGCATACGCCCTTGCTTTGATTATGAAGCGGTTTCTTAGTTAAACACGCAAGGAATATCAAATTTCAAGATAAGCAATATAAAGTACATAATTACACTCAGTTGAAGATCCAAAACCAATGAAAGCAACTTTCAAGATAAACACAAGAAATTTTACCTTAATTATCTCTAACAACCTGATCAACCCCATCCTCTCCAGAAACAATGGTGCAAAGAAAATAACATAAGTCCGACATAAGTCATAGCACTTATGCAATAACTTCAAGTGGTTCAGTATCCCCTAAGTGAACAAATCCAACAGATTTGTCATCTCAACTAGTACACCGATACGAATCAAAACAATGATAGCAGACTTTTAAGTATGAGCTTTACAATTAATACAATAGCAACATATTAGTAAAGAACACTATAAATACATATATAGTTAAGCATACAATCTGAACACTATTATAACACTATTCTGATCACTATATGAACACTATATGTATTCATATGTATGTATTCTTGACTTTACAGAATATAGCTTTATCATAGTGTTCACACTATCATAAATGAAGTCTGAACATACTTTCATATAGTTAAGTGTTAAGAAAAGTGTTATAAATCAACACAAGAGGGACAGGATGTAAATATTAAAGAGCCACAAAGACGAATCTCCAACTTTGTTTGGTAGTTTCGTAGTTGCTCGTGCTCCACAAGACAAAGAAACCAACTTCACCATGTTTAGCATCCATGAAAATAAAAAAACGAGGTCAAATTAGTAAAGATAAAACTAGTAAAATACCAAACCGAAATAAACTAAAATAGAAAAAACTGAAAGTGAAAGCAAAAGAGTTAACTAGAAACTAAAATCGAATAAACAAAACTTTTATAAAAACCTAACACTAAAAGCAGATTATTACAAAACCCTAATAAAAAAGTCATATCACGAAATAAAAATTTTAAGCGAGAAATGAGAGAACAAATAACATTTTAACAAGTATTCGGTTTATACGCCCAACTCGAAAAGAAAAAAATTACGCACTTGGTTTGGGCATTTTAACAAACAGTTGATGTGCTACTTGAAACTTAGTTTAGGCAAATTTACAAACAAATTTGGTGTGCTAAACTTCAAATAAGAACATAATCTAACAATAAGAAGAAGAGGAACAACCCTTTCAACAATCATCAGTTCAGAAAGATTCAACCAAAAAAAGAATATGTTTTTCAACAAAATGCAACAACATAGAATGCTCAAATCTGTTACTCACTTGCGATGGAAGGAGAGAACACGAATCCGTGCGATGGTGGTGCTGACAACGCTGAACATGAATGAGAGATGAGAAAAAAATAGAAGGCAGAGGTTGAGGGAGGAGGCAGAGGTTGAGAGCAAAGAAGTGGTTGTGTGAGGGTTTGAGAGAAGAGAGGTAAGAAAGTGATGTGTGAGAACGCGTGACCCAATACCAGCGTTTTTAAAAAGCTACTGGGTATTGGGAGAACGCGTGAAGCCATACCCAGTGTTTTTTAAAAAGCGCTGGGTATTGGGAGAACACATGACCCAATACCCAGCGTTTTTTAAAAAGCGCTGGGTATTGGGAGAACGCGTGAAGCCATACCCAGCGTTTTTTAAAAAGCGCTGGGTATTGGGAGAACGCGTGAAGCCATACCCAGTGTTTTTTAAAAAGCGCTGGGTATTGGGAGAACGCGTGACCCAATACCCAGCGTTTTTTAAAAAGCGCTGGGTATTGGGAGAACGCGTGAACCCATACCCAACGTGTTTTCTAAATACCTAGCGTTTTGAATAAAAGCGCTAGGGATCTATCTAGCGTGTTTTCTAAATACCTAGCGTTTTGAATAAAAGCGCTAGGGATCTGTCTAGCGTGTTTACTAAATACCTAGCGCTTTCTTAAAAACGCTAGGGATCTATCTAGCGTGTTTTCTAATTGGCTAGCGTTTTGTATAAAAGCGCTAGGGATCTGTCTAACGTGTTTTCTAAATACCTAGCGTTTTATAAAAACGCTAGGATCTATCTAGCGTGTTTTCTAATTGGCTAGCGTTTTGAATAAAAGTGCTAGGGATCTGTCTAGCATGTTTTCTAAATACCTAGCGCTTTCTAAAAAACGCTAGGGATCTATCTAGCGTGTTTTCTAATTGGCTAGCGTGTCTAGCGTGTTTTCTAATTGGATAGCGTGTCTAGCGTGTTTTCTAATTGGCTAGCGTTTTGTATAAAAGCGCTAGGGATCTGTCTAGCGTGTTTTCTAATTGGCTAGCGATTTGAATAAAAGCGCTAAGGATCTGTCTAGCGTGTTACCTAATGGGTAGCGTTTTACCTTAAAACGCTACTAATGATGTAGCGTGTTATTAAAATGGGTAGTGTTTTTTAATAAACGCTACTAAAGGTGACGTTCTCTTTTTACAATTATGGCGTAGTGAATTTTGTTGTTCTCTACCAAAAACCATTGCATAAGACAACTATAGAATGTGTTAGCTATAGTTTTCTTATAAGCCATATTATTGTATTTGCCTTCACCACACAAGCAACAAAGAGTAAAAACCTAAGTTAACTTTTCACCCATATATAGGGAAAAGAATTTTTAGCTTTTCACAAAGCCTAAAAGAGCACAAAATAAAAATCATATTAATCCTTTTAGATCCTCTCAAGACAATTCTGAAAGGAAGATGTCTAATAGAATCACTGAATGAGTAAAAAAGATATCCATCAAATATTTTATTCAACAAGTTTTAGGGTGCTCTCACCTTTTTTAATACCATTCATGTTAAGCTATAAACTAGATACTTAAGCTAGCTTATTAAAATAAAGGGTAAAACACTCTCACTTGCTTGTCTTATGTAGTTGTCCATGACTATAAATTTTGTTGTAGCCAATCTTCTAATTGGCACAAGTTTTATAACACACTTTTTTACATTAGCAAAATTTATGTCTTATAGCTACTTCCCTTTACTTGCCAAAGGAAAATGGATTTCAATACCCAAAACTCAAATAAATCTGAGCAAATAAGATGGAACTCAGATGATCTAAGTGGTCCAGGACAAGTTAGGTCTTATTCTTGTACATTTTGCAAGAGAGGGTTCTCAAATGCTCAAGCACTAGGTGGCCACATGAATATCCATAGAAGAGATAGAGCCAAGCTCAAACAATCTTCTGAAGAAAACTTGCTTTCTTTGGATATTTCAACCAATAATACAAATGATACTGAGCCTATTGATTTGGAAGAGAATCATGAACCTAAAGGCAAGTTTATTAGCACTAGAGAACTTCCTTATAGTTCTTCATTTATTGGCACAAAGGGTGGTGCTCTAGCACATAGGATTGAAGAGAAGAAACCTGAATTAGACCTTGAACTTAGGTTAGGTTTGAACCACAAGGGTCATCAACACTGAGCACCAGATCATTCTTTTGAAAAGCTTTTCAATTGGAAAAATTCAGTGAAAGGTCACTTTTTTGGTACCTTCTTCCACTTCCAATTTGATCAAAGTTACAAAATATGAGAATTTAATTTTAATGTATTGTTAGGTTAAAAAAGCTTTACATTGTTATTTAATGATATGTTAGTGCATTATTTAATGAATTTGACATCTTATATATAATTATTGATGTTGTCAAATTTATTAAATAATGTAATAATATATTATTGAACCAAATTGTACGAGTTTTTTAGACTAATGCTACATCAAAACTAAAACTCTAAATATATATAATATCATGTCACTCCAATAAAGTACTTTTATGTTAAAGTTTCTTGTATTTTTCAGCTATTAGCAGATAAGCTGTCGATTATTTTTATTTTTTTTTGTGATTTTGTAAAAAAAAGAAAAGAAAAACATTTTATTTGCTTTGTAAATTGTGATCTTATAGTTATTATTTTGAATGTGGCTATTATTCGAAGTGACTGTTTGGTGTACTATGTTCGGAACATGATTCTCCCATGCAATTAATGATTTTTTCCAGATTATTAAATACTTTATTCGTTTCACAAACATGTCATTTTTAAAGAATTATTTTGTTCCATTTTATTTATGCTTTCAAAGTCAACGCAAAGATTAACTATTGTTTTGTCAATAATACCTTTAACTATTTATTGTGGAGAGAGAAATATGTGGAGTGAAATAATAAATAGTTAAAAGTATTCTAGTAAAAAGATAAATACTTTCATCAAAAGAAAGAAAATTTATTAGTCTTCTTGGTATGTGTAAACTACCTTAAAACTAGATTATACGTTCCAATCACGATAAATTTAATTGTTCACAATGACAATTTTTCTTTGTTTTTAGGAGGCACCAATTTTTGCTTATATAAAAAAAAAAAAAGAGGCAGCAATTTTTTTTGTATTTATTTTAACACTTGCATTAAAAAAAATTATGTTACATAAAGTCACCATAATATATATATATATATATATATATATATGAATCTGACACCTAGGCATTCACCTAATCAGCCACGTCAATAAATATGTCAGCACCAATTAAATCCACCTCAGCATGTTATTTCGAAATATATCAAAAAAGTAAGTTGGGATCGAACCCATTCCCCCACACTGTCACCTCCTAATGCTGACCATTTGAGCTACCACAATTTCATATTACTAAAGCATATTACATAATGTTTATCCTATTATTTCTTTTATTGCAAAACTTTTTACCTACTTTTTATATCTATTTATTATTTATTTTGATACATGTATATTTGTTATTATATATTACATTTATATATTATATTTATTTACCATCTAATATTTTGTATCACATTCCATAGATTTTATTCTATATATTTACTAACTAGAATATTATTAAATATGAGTATTTTTTTAACAAACGGACAGATTGCCCAAATTTATTAATAAAAAAAAGGAAAAAAAATAGAGAAAAGCGAATGGGGGGGGGACTAGACCAAAATCCTTGCCAACAGAAAAGATCAGCATGTTATTTCGAAATATATCAAAAAAAAGCAGAAGATGGGGATCGAACCCATTCCCCCACACTGTCACCTCCTAATGCTGACCATTTGAGCTACCACAATTTCATATTACTAAAGCATATTACATAATGTTTATCCTATTATTTCTTTTATTGCAAAACTTTTTACCTACTTTTTATATCTATTTATTATTTATTTTGATACATGTATATTTGTTATTATATATTACATTTATATATTATATTTATTTACCATCTAATATTTTGTATCACATTCCATAGATTTTATTCTATATATTTACTAACTAGAATATTATTAAATATGAGTATTTTTTTTAACAAACGGACAGATTGCCCAAATTTATTAATAAAAAAAAGGAAAAAAAATAGAGAAAAGCGAAGGGGGGACTAGACCAAAATCCTTGCCACAATGAGAAAAGATCAATATTAAATATGAGTAATTTTATCCATTTCAACCTTTTTAATTCTCATCTTATAAATAATTTTATATATTAAAAATGTTTGTCACATATTTTTGTATTCAGCTTGATGCACATACAATTAGAATCAATATACAACTTTGATCGATCAGTATATTTGTAGTTTATAACGTTTGTGCTTAATATTCTTCTATTCACTACGCTGCACTTAGAAAACAAGTAGAGAGAATAAGCAAGATGACAGAGAACATTGATCCTACGGTTGTCAACGTCAATCAACTTAGTCAAAAGCAAACTACATGTCCTTATGTGTAACATCCCTAATTTCGTTAATTTCAAATTAAGAAATTAACGAGTGATTTATTATCCGAATAAATAATAAATCAAGTTTGGATGTAAGGTTGTTACTGAAAGCAATTTATAGTTGCTAGAGGAAACTATTTAAATGCATAAGCGAGTGGAAATTAGTTCTCTAAGGGTATTTTAGGATTTATACCACTTAGTTAAATGATCTCAGAGACATCAAAAATATCCAAACACTCTCTCATTACTCACTTGTGTGAAATAAAGGGAAAATAAGTGAGAGATAAAGTGAGAGAGAGAGAGAAAAGCAACGGAATAAAGAAAGAGAAAAGGAAGGAATAGTGAAAATAAAAAAAGAAGAAGAACGTGAGAAAGGAGGAAACAGGGACCGTGAGAGAGAAGGAAGAAAGGCGATGGAAGGAAGAAAAAGGAGCTCGATCTCCTTCAATCCGACCTCAAGGTAAGGGGCTTTTATACCATCCTCTCTCATTTTTCCTCATCTTTCCGATGGTGTAACTTTCGTTACACGATTTCTACTTATTTTCGTTCCACCATTTTTGACCCATTCGAGCTTAAGTGGAGAAAAATGGAAGTTGAAGCACGAAAATCAACCCCGTTCTTTGTTGGTTCGATTTGGGTCGGTGGGAGAGAGTATTGGAGGCTCGGTTCGGTTTTGGAGCGGATCCGAGCGTGTTCGTGAAGTTTCAAATCGTGAGCTTCGGAACGATTTCGATTTTGTGTGATTTTCATCACACGAGGTGAGTTTTACTCACGTTAGGGAATTTCAAATATTGTTTTCGTGTTATGTTTGAATAATTTAAAAATTCGAGTTTCGAGAATTTTAGAGTCAAAAACAAAGATTTTACGAGATTATGTGTTTTTGAAACATAGAACGAAACAATATGATTTTGATTGTTGAATTGAGAAGTCCGGACTGGTTTTTCGGTGATTATTATTTTTGGGATGTCCAGTATACAGAGGAAACTCTGCGAATTTTTGTTAGACATTTTAATACAAATTCAAAGTGGTTTTTGAAATAACGATTAATATTATGATTATTTGAAAAACCGGCAAATGTAGAAATGCGTGTGGGAACCAAATGTTTTCTAACTTGAATGTTAAGCTGGGACGGCTTTTCATGAGCGTGTGTGTGTAATAATATGTTATTGCAACATATTATGTATTGAGTTATGTTGGTATATGAGTTATATCGTGTATGTAAACGCCCTATGTGGGTGTGATATAAAAATTATATCGAAGTCGGGGTGACGACACTGTTGTATTAGCATACTAGGCGGGAGGTCATATGCCCCTAACCTAGGCCCCATAAAATAATTTCCATGTGTTGGAAAGGGGTTCACGGGGTTAGCATTGTGTATGCAGTCGGTGTTATGCTATGAATTCACAAGGATTTGCATTGTGTATGCGATCGGTGATTAGCACTGTGTGTGCGATTGATGGTTAGCTCTGTGTGTGCAATTGATTATGTGCGTGGTTTATTAGTTAAACCACGAAGTAAATAAATGTTTTTATAAATGGACCGAGTGATAGGTAAGGGGTCGCGGTAAGACTCACTGAGATATGTTATCTCACCCTATCATATGTTGTTGTTTTCAGATAAACAGGGAAAGAAGAAGGTCGTATGGCACGAGTAGATGGCGTGCTAGAATAGAAGATTAAAGATTTAGTCTTCCTTTTGTCTTTAGGTTTTCCTTGTTATTTTTGTATCAGTTTATAACTTAAATTTGTTTAAGTTATTTATTGGTTTTCTGCTATTCTTGTAAGGATTGTAAATCTAAGCAAGGAAATTTATACTCTGATGTAAGCTAATTTGTATGTTTTGGTATTTCTATTAATTAGAAATACTAGGGTGTTACATTTTGGTATCAGAGCGATTCGACTAGTCGGACGTAGAGACCTTATGGTCAAAAGGTTAGATTGTGTCGGCTTAGGATTTAGACAATTAAATGTCGAACCTTTCAAGATATTACGTGAAGTATTGAGTCAGGATCCACTCAATGTTTCATGTGAGTTACTGAGAATTATGACAGTTAGTTGCCTCGGCCCCGAAAATGTCCAAACCCTACACCATAGGAATTTTGGCCTTCTCAGTTTATCAGAGCACGCAGCGGAAGCAAAGGGCTACAGTTGGTGTTCTGAAGCAAGTAATGGGCAGCCAAGTTGGTTCGAGGAAACGGTGGGCGAATGTTCAATCGGTGAACCAGGTGCAATTGTAGAATTGCAGTGGAAGTTATTATAGGTCCTACAGGGAACTACAATTAAGAGAAGCCTTTAGGCAGTAATAATGACCGTATTGTAAGACCGATTAAGGTTAACTGGCACCCCGAGATCCTGACCGTTGATTAGTCAGTCTAGCAGTTATGGAAACATTATTTCATAGTTAACATTACCTTATGGTTAGAATAAACCCCAACTTAGATCGCAGTTAGAGACATTCTCCGGATAGCTGCGAGTCTTGACCATGTTCTTTTTCTCAAAGCCGCCTTATGAAATGCTATGAAGACGATATATTAAGCTGTAGTGCAATCTCAGTATTGGCTACATAACCCAATGCTGATAGAATTAGTTCTGATCACGGTTTCAGAACCAAGTCTCCATCAAGAGGAGATCAGTAGGTGACTTTGATGGTGACATGTCTTTGGGATTCAAACATTTTCCCGCTATGGCAATGTTTGGAAGGAATGATTATTTATTGAAAGACCGCACCTATATTGGATTATATTGTTAAACTTTTAGATGAGGAACTTGAGGAACATCTTTTCAATCTATTCTGAAAACTCGCTTTCAATTAAGTTATGCAATGGACCGTTAATTGATTCTAAGAAATGAATGCGATAAGGAAAATGAGATGTCACATGTGAGGAAAATATATTCAAGCTTATTGATATATAGTATGAACAAGCCAGTCTCGGTATGTGAGAAAATTTTGATAGTTCTCTGATTTGTTTATTCATAATTATTAATACGGAATTCAGATTTTTATATTCCATGATGCGTTGGAAGGCTAACGGAAATGTCTGCACATCCGAGTAGGATTTGAACTAATTGTTCAATGGTATTCTGAAATGTACTTCTACTTTACCCAATTTGTTAAATTTTGAAGCGGTTGTAGGACATAAAACCATTAAAGGCTTGGGAAGTGGAAAGAGAACTTCCAGTCGTTAAAATGAGATTCCTAAACACTGTTTTAGGATGATACTCATTATAGTTTTCCTATGGACCTATTCCCCAGAAAAGGTTGTTAGTAGCTATAGCTTTTCAACAGTCGGTGGAGCTTCCAAAAGCGAACGATTATGAGATATGCCGCCTTGATATATCCAAGGGTGGAACTTTCAATCTCTTAAAGTGTTGTTGTTCTATATTAAGACGGAATCAAGTGAGTGTGAGACACCTTACTTATTGTTAACCAAGACATGTTCCATACCAAATGGATACGTTAAAGAGGTTATGGTTATGTTTGAACGTTTGTGGAGCTGGAGAGTTGTGGGACCAAAGGAATGACTAAAGTGGTGAGAATTGTTCTCGGAATCAACGTTGGAAGCATTATATTGTGCCCGTTTGATTCCGTAGAAGAATCCTTCTATTTTGATTATTTCTTTGATGAGTATAATAACTGGTTTGACTTCGTGATGAATCCAAACATAAACGTTCCGCTTAGAGAAAGTCCTACTTAGCTAGGAAAGCGGTTATGTATCAAGCGAGGGATCTATGTGATTAGATTCTTTTATGCTTGAGTATTTGAGTATTAGACTCCATTCAAGAGAATGGTTGGCTTTAGAAAAGTTGTTTGACATATGATCCATACCTTAGTTGATGACCCAAGGACCATGATGAGGAAGCTATTTCAAGTATATAATAGTTATAAGAAGGCGTATGGTGTCTTGCAAATTTGAAGGAGAGTACGAGGAGTATTTGTGATACTTTTAACGAAGCTTTAACTACAGAAAAAGTAACTTAAGACTATGCTATTCCAAACAGATCAGTTAAGAAATGTTGTTTTGATTGGAAGGTGGCTAGTTCGGCAATCACTCGTCTATATTCAATGAAATAAAGTCAAAGGACTTTGATCTGTAATCCATTTGTAATGCATGAAATTTTGGTTCACAAGTTACATTAGCAACTACCGTGATTAGTTACTGAGTTAGTAACATGGGTATAATATTATTAATAGTCCCTAATCTAAAGAATGTTTTGATATTGGAGATGGGTACATCATTGTATCACTATTGTTGATGGAATCCAAGTGAATGAATAATAGATTGATTCGAGGAAAGGTTAGTTGGAATAGTCATCTGATTTCCAGGTTCGAAAGGCCATACATTTGTGTGAGATCATCCGGATCTCGGAATTGAGTTTCGAAGAATGAGTCACGAGGTGAAGATATGTTTTATTAGTATTTCGGGTTAGCGAAGAAACAAACTCCTATAGGTAAGTGGGAAGATTATTTCATATTCAAATGTTTTCAAGAAAATTTTTACAAAACCGTTACCCATCGGTGAGATAGTCATGAACTTCGATGTGATGAGTTTAACCCAAGTTCTAATAGTACAAGATTCCCATGAAATCGAACGTGATATTACTTAGTTTTCCCACAAGTTGGGGTGCTCAGTGTTACTTGTTGGAAAGAAAAGATGGGAGCCGAGATCGGGTATAAATTATCTCCAGTTGGATAAAGTTATGGTTAAGAATAAGTATCTATGCCAAGAATCTATGCTTAGGTTGTTTAGCTTCAAGGTGAAGCAGGTGATTTCAAAGTGTGGTCTAAGGTCGGGTTTTTATTTAAAGGTTAGGGCTTTAGTTACCCCGAGGACATGACTTTCCATACTAGATATGGACATTGCGAGTGAGTAGTGATGCTCTTGGCCTAACTAATTCTCCTACGGTATTCATGGATTGCATGAGCCGAGGTTTTACACCGTGCACTTAGACTAGTTGTTGAATTTTCATTGATAACATCTTAGTATACATTAAGACCACTGTAGAATATAATTTACATCTCTGCGTTGTTCTAAATAAACTCTCAGAGGAGAAGTGATAGGTTAAATCCTAGAAGTATGAATTATGAGTGTCTGTAGTGAAATTTTGGGAGCATGTGGTCTCCATCTGCATTTGGTGAAGAAATTTTAGTAAAGGTGAAGCTGTAGCGAATTGGGAATTGTCGTCCTCAGTTACCAAAGTAAAGAGTTATGAGAACAGATTGATTTGTATGGTAGGTTATCGGAAGATCCTCACGATAGTTCTTCCACTCATTCGGTTAACTTGTAAAGGTCGGCGGTTGAATGGGATTTCGATTGTGAGGAATATTTCTAGAATAGTAAGAGGATTGACTCGCTTCAATCCTAATTCTTCCGAATCTGGCCCCCGGGTTTCTAAATGCATAGTGGACGCTTGGGAAGAGTTTAGGCGGTGTTTTGATCTTTGAATCAACAAGAGATAGCTTATGCTTTCACGTAAGAGAAGGCTCATGAGAAGGATTCTCCGACTCATGATTTTAAATAGGATCTATTGTGTATGCCTTGAGAATTGGAAATAGCTCGAGTCGGCAAAAAGGAATAAACGAAGTAGTGTTGAATCGATGATCCTGTATTGTAAGAATTTCGTCAACCGTTGAGTTAGAATGGATGGATCTTTGATTAATTCGTCATTTAAGCCATATCCAAGTAATATCTTAGATCATGGAGAGAAAATGCTTGGACGAGAACAATTACAATTGTTTAAGGAGTTTGTAATCATTTTTCGGTTCGAGGAAGCTATGTGGGAATTGGAGGACGATATGCGGATTAGATATCCGTATATATTCTCTTGAAGTATGTTTGTCAAATTTTGAGGACAAAATTTTTCAAGTTCAGTGATTGTAACATCTCTAATTTCGTTAATTTCAAATTAAGAAATTAACGAGTGATTTATTATCCGAATAAATAATAAATCAAGTTTGGATGTAAGGTTGTTACGAAAGCAATTTATAGTTGCTAGAGGAAACTATTTAAATGCATAAAGCGAGTGGAAATTAGTTCTCTAAGGGTATTTTAGGATTTATACCACTCGTTAAATGATCTCCGAGACATCAAAAATATCCAAACACTCTCTCATTACTCACTTGTGTGAAATAAAGGGAAAATAAGTGAGAGATAAAGTGAGAGAGAGAGAGAAAAGCAACGGAATAAAGAAAGAGAAAAGGAAGGAATAGTGAAAATAAAAAGAAGAAGAACGTGAGAAAGGAGGAAACAGGGACCGTGAGAGAGAGAAGGAACAAAAGGCGATGGAAGGAAGAAAAAAGGAGCTCGATCTCCTTCAATCCGACCTCAAGGTAAGGGGCTTTTTATACCATCCTCTCTCATTTTTCCTCATCTTTCCGATGGTGTAACTTTTCGTTACGATTTCTACTTATTTTCGTTCCACCATTTTTGACCCATTCGAGCTTAAGTGGAGAAAAATGGAAGTTGAAGCACGAAAATCAACCCCGTTGTTGTTGGTTCGATTTGGGTCGGTGGGAGAGAGTATTGGAGGCTCGGTGCCCGGTTTTGGAGCGGATCCGAGCGTGTTCGTGAAGTTTCAAATCGTGAGCTTGGAACGATTTCGCTTTTGTGTGATTTTCATCACACGAGGTGAGTTTTACTCACGTTAGGGAATTTCAAATATTGTTTTCGTGTTATGTTTGAATAATTTAAAAATTCGGAGTTTCGAGAATTTTAGAGTCAAAAACAAAGATTTTACGAGATTATGTGTTTTTGAAACATAGAACGAAACAATATGATTTTGATTGTTGAATTGAGGTCCGACTGGTTTTTGGTGATTATTATTTTTGGGATGTCCAGTATTATGGAGGAAACTCTGCGAATTTTTGTTAGACATTTTAATACAAATTCAAAGTGGTTTTTGAAATAACGATTAATATTATGATTATTTCAAAAACCGCAAATGTAGAGTACGTGGGAACCAAATGTTTTCTAACTTGAATGTTAATCTGGACGGCTTTTCATGAGCGTGTGTGTGTAATAATATGTTATTGCAACATATTATGTATTGAGTTATGTTGGTATATGAGTTATATCGTGTATGTGTAAACGCCCTATGTGGGTGTGATATAAAAATTATATCGAAGTCGGGTGTGACGACCACTGTTGTATTAGCATACTAGGCGGGGAGGTCATATGCCCCTAACCTAGGCCCCATAAAATAATTTCCATGTGTTGGAAAGGGGTTCACCGGGGTTAGCATGTGTGTATGCAGTCGGTGTTATGCTATGAATTCACCAGGATTTGCATTGTGTATGCGATCGGTGATTAGCACTGTGTGTGTGCGATTGATGGTTAGCACTGTGTGTGCAATTGATTGATTATGCGTGGTTTATTAGTTAAACCACGAAGTAAATAAATGTTTTTATAAATGGACCGAGTGATAGGTAAGGGGTCGTGGTAAGACTCATCGAGATATGTTATCTCACCCTATCATATGTTGTTGTTTTGAGATAAACACAGGAAAGAAGAAGGTCGTATGGCACGAGTAGATGGCGTGCTAGAATAGAAGATTAAAGATTTAGTCTTCCTTTTGTCTTTAGGTTTTCCTTGTTATTTTTGTATCAGTTTATAACTTAAATTTGTTTAAGTTATTTATTGGTTTTCTGCTATTCTTGTAAGGATTGTAAATCTAAGCAAGGAAATTTATACTCTGATGTAAGCTAATTTGTATGTTTTGGTATTTCTATTAATTAGAAATACTAGGGTGTTACATTTTGGTATCAGAGCAGTTCGACCTAGTCGGACGTAGAGACCTTATGGTCAAAAGGTTAGATTGTGTCAGCTAGGGATTTAGACAATTAAATGTCAGAACCTTTCAGTATATTACGTGAAGTATTGAGTCAGGATCCACTCAATGTTTCATGTGAGTTACTGAGAATTATGACAGTTAGTTGCCTCGGCCCCGAAAATGTCCAAACCCTACACCATAGGAATTTTGGCCTTCTCAGTTTATCAGAGCACGCAGCGGAAGCAAAGGGCTACAGTTGGTGTTCTGAAGCAAGTAATGGGCAGCCAAGTATTATTTGATTTCACGGGATCTCAAAATTATATATATATATATATATATATATATATATATATATATATATATATATATATATATAAAATCTAAATTTAATTTCCTACTATTATACAAATATTTAAAATAGTTGAAGTAATTATCTTATGTGTCTTTTTTGGTATAAATAGGGTATCCTCTCAAGCGCAAGCAATTGCAGAGACTAATCCTCGAGTAGGGTAGGACCACAATTGGCGGCAAAGCTCTCCTCAAGAAATTTAACACCACTTCATGCCCAAGGTGGATTTGATCTCGGGACCTTGGTTAGTCGGAAGAGAGACCTTACCATCTCATCCAAGTGCTCTTGGGTATTATCTTACGGTGTCTAAACAAATGAATTTCGACCCGTGCTGGCAAAAGAGTCAAAAGAAATGTTATCATTCAAAACAAATGAAGGAAAACATATTTTAAATAGTATGACACGTCACTAATTACATCATCAATGATTTTATTCCACATCATCAAGTTAATTCATTTGAAATATATACCAAAAATGTCAAAGCAGGAATCGAACCCATCCCCTCTTGAATTCAATGCAATTCTTAACCAAGTCGACTACCTAACTCGTTGTTTCATAAGCGTAACACATTATTGTTAAACCATTCTTCATTGTTATTTTAAATAAAAATAAAAATCTTGGTACATTATTTTATATCTCTATGATATATAACCATGGATCTTCCATCTCACCATCCACATAGTATGACACATCACTAATTCATCATCAATTTAACTCGCTGAAATATATACCAAAAATGTCAAAGTTATCATCAATAGAGCATTATGTATTACTATTTAGAGTTTTAGATATTAATCTTTATATAATCTTAAAAAAATTTATATAAACATTGCATCTACGAATAAGACTAGATTTTTCATATTCTAATAATCCGCTGAAGTGTTAGTTTGATATTTCCCGTTTATAGTTTCTTTATAAGAATATACAAAATACCATAAGGGTTCTTTCGCAATATATGTACATATATTAAATCAAAATTAACATTTAAATAGTCAAATAGTATATAAAATATTCACTATATATAAAAAAATAAATAAATGTATAAACATATATATTATATATCATAATGAATTGATAAAAGTCGGTGTACAAAAGAAATCGACGTGTCATATAACACACTAAAAATACAATCGCATTTTTAAAGGTGCCAAAAAATAATTTAAAATTTTATGGCAAAATGAGATGTATACCCGTATTGCTTATAACAATAAAATCGAATTCCCACAGGTTCACACGCTTAGAGAAAACAAATTATGAATGATATATTACAAAATAGATGTTACTTTCGCCATTAGTAATAGTAATGTGTTTTTCTATATACTCATTCAGAATACATTAGATGATAATCATATTTTCATCGGTTTCAATTTTCGTTTGAGTACTTTGTTTGAATACTTTTATATTAATTTTCCTTCATTTAATTATTACAGAACATTATAAGACAAGAAACAAAATCCTTTTCTGGACAAAACCCCACATCCCAATTGAAATTGTAATATATAATTTTATTATATATATATATATATATATAAAAATCTAAATTTAATTTTCTACTATTATATAAATATTTAAAATAGTTGAAGTAATTACCTTACTGTGTCTAAACAAATGAATTTTGACTCCGTCTTTGCACTGTAAATTATACTAGTATATATATATATATATATATATATATATATATATATATATATATATATATATATATATATCTATTATATATACAAATGAGAATGAACCAAGGAGTCTTAAATCTGAGTTGTCAATCAACTAGGCTATCCACTTAGGATTTCCACAAAATAAGGCCACATAATCAAAAAAATTAATAATACATCATGTACACTTGTAAAAATGAGGCCACCTAATAAAATAAGAGCAGAAAATGATTGTATATTTAAATAGGTATTGAATTGCTAATAAATTGCATTAATGTAAAATAAGATTAATGTAACATAAAAATTCAAAAGGTATACAGTATACACATTAAAAGATAAATTCCTATTATGTGAATATCTATCATCTTTATAAAATATGATAATATAAAATGAAATTCTTACACCAAATTATAAAAATTCAGATTATGTTAATAGTTCATTGATAAGATTTCCCTAACGAGATTTCTTTTTAAACAGATTAAAAAGTATCACGATATAGAAACAATTATGGTAACAAGTTTTACCATATTTAATAAATCAAACACTATAAAGGCATTATTACAAACATTTCAGAACCAACAATAGATTTAAAATCAAAGGTTAGACATCTATTCAAATTAAAAAACTAATTTTCTGACACCGAATTGTAAAGATGATAGATTCTGTCAATAATTCATTTATAAAAAATTTCCTAGCAAAATTTCATTTTAAACTGAATAAAAAATATCACAACATAAATTCAATATTAATTCTGAGTTTTATTATATTAAAAACATCAGTTACTATAAAATCATTTATAACATTGTTTCAGAACAAACAATAGATTTTAAATGTCTCAAGTAGGTAGCTCACTTGACAAGCTAATGAATACAAATGAGTGCACCAAATGATTGCAAGAAAGAGGTTCTGAGTTCAAACCCGAGAAACTAACATTATCTCCTTTCCCACTAACATTCCCCCCCAATTAACATTGCCTATAAAAAAACAATTAATTTTCTGTCATTTTCTTTTAATATTAATGACAAATATTATATTATATTTCTGTAAGCAAAAAATTATACTATTTTTCCTGCTTTCATTTTTGATCAAAAAACTATACTATATTTCCTATTTGTAACACTATCAAATTCAATACTCATAAATATCATTTACAACATGGAAAATATTTGAAATTCAAAATAAAAATATTTTGAAACGTATCCAGTCTTCATTTCAAACTTTCAATATAATATTTTCTCAAAGCATTTTTTCCAATGTGTCAACCATAGAGCAATTAAAGAGAAAACGAAATAAGTGTTGAACCTATGTGGCTCTAAATGTAATTCAATTTAAGAAAATAACTTTCTATGAATAATTTAAATATGATTAGCTTAATTATAGACAACTTTTTAAAAAAATTGTAATATGATTAGTTTTGTATACAAAATATTTGTAATATGATTGAGATTAATTTGAAAAAAAAAACAACTTTTTTTTCTTTCAAAAGAGAAAGTTGTTTAAAAAACAATATTTTTAAAGTCGTGGACATGAATATAGATAAATATTCTCCTAAAGGGTTTGTTTATTTGGGGTTTTTAGTTTTGTTAGATTTAAGTTTGCAATCTTTCTTTAATAATTTTGACATGTATTTTATATATTAATTAATATATTAATTAACTTTATTGTACACATCTAACTTTCAATGAATTATATACAATTTTATGGAAGCTAATATGTTTTTGCTTAAACGAGGAAAGTGCTGATCTAAGGCAAAGGGTCTTCATCATACTCTTCAACTGGAGTGATTTACATCTAACACAAATGACCTTCTACGACCCTATTCTAGACAACTCTGCAATTGGTCTTTATCTTTCGCATTCTTTCTTCTTCATCCTATTTTCGAGATCAACTAAGTCGTTTTCTGCCATCATATTTTCTTGAATATTTTCATATCATATGTTATATGAAAAAGCGAAATTGGGAAAGGGATTGTACTATGTTTGTTCCTAAACTAGCTACAAATTTATAAATAAAACATTTTTTGTAATATTAAAAAAGCATATAATCAATATTTCATTTTATAAATAAAATATTTTTTGAATTTTTTAAAATTAATATTTAGTTTCATATTTTACCAATTTACATATAATCAATATTTACCTTATTATCCTTTTCATCTATCAATATTATTTATTTTGTTCAAAAATTTAATTTAATATTTTAAACCAAAATTGATTCCCGTGCATCGCACGGGTTACATACTAGTATATATATATATTAATAAAAATCCACTACTGTTTGGATACACTAATAATTTCAGCAACATGGGGATGTCGACTCTAATAGAGGTAGAGCTAGCACAAATTCTATGAGGGCGATAAAAATATAAAGGTTTAATTGTACTTTTGGATCCTCAAATTTTCCGAATCGATGAGTTTGATCCCTCTATTTTGCTTTTGGTGATTTTTCTCCCCTGATTTTCTCAATTTGGCAATTTCGGTTCCAGAGATTTTTTTCGTTGCATTGTTCGTCCTCACAAATCATGGATTCTGCATATTGGTCTACCGTTTTCTCAAAGTTCAAGATTTTTAGGGACAAAAGGCGCAATTAATCCATGATTTTTAAGGACAAAAATGTAATTAGAAACTAAGGGAGCAAAATTACAAAATTAAGAAAGTTGGGACCAAAAAGTAAATCATACTTTTAAGTAAAAAATGACAATATTGTTATTTTAATATAAAGTTGTTCAATATTATTATTTTAATATAATATGATTCAGATTTGTTTGAGCTAATAATAGACTAATGGACTTAATTGTTGGATTTATTGTTGTTCTATTATCTCATTGAATTAATGTATTAATGTTGTGGCATTGCCCATTATCTATGAAACTAGATACACGCGCGCGTGCTATGCACGTGAAGGTGATTAACAGGCCTACAGATCGATGTAGTTTCGAAAAAACATCAACATTTATTAGGGGGCATAAAAATACGCAACACATATATATAAGACGAAGAGGCAACAATAGCCCTTGGTGGGATGAAGTCTAGGTGTGTCCAAAAGCTTATTATATAGAGGACTCATTCTACACCTGTGCGATGCACATGACGTGGTTATAAGTTGTGAAAAAAAAAATTAAAAAATTATGTATTACAAACTTAGTGGTTGATACGAAATGATAATTTACAACTAAACATAGAATAGAATTTTTAGGTTAACAGGGTTGTCTTTATATATGATATATTTGCGAAGATACGAACCAATGCATGATGGTGATTGAGAATGTGATAAATGTAATAAAAACACTCTTTAACAATAATGAGGGCAAGATAGTTCAAAAAAAATGGATGTCAACTATATTGGTTAAAAAAATGGCATTGAAATTTCGTTGTAGATATTAACTAACCAACGGTTATGTTATATATAATTTAGAGCTTGTCGATTTACCTTCTAGGAGATAGATACGAATTCCAACAAATTTCGTGATCGTATTTATCTAGATATGATTCCCTCCCGAAGCTTCAAAAATAGTAGGTCGATTTACCTTCATCAAACATAAATCCAATTTTCCTTAAAATATTGCATCGTATTTACCTTATTCTCGAGATAAATAGGATTCATTTTTTTAAATTTTTTGTTTTTGTCGTGGAAATCGTATATATAGGTAACTACGACTTGAAAAAACATAAATCGTATTTACCTATTACAAACATAAACTGGTTGGTTCAATTTATGTCAGGAGTATGTCCGTCTAAAAATATAGAGTGAGTATATTGGTAAACAGTGGGATTACAAAAAAAAACCAAAATAATATGTATTTAACAATGAGGGATACATTTTGATAATAAAAAACAATGAGTGCTGAAAAAAAAAAAGAGTGGGACATTAATTTTTGCTAAATTAATAATGGACATAAAGTTTGTATTATTTGCAACCAATGTTATATATCAAAAAATGCCTCCCCAAATTGATTAATAAAGTAGCCGGTGTAAAGTGTATCATACTATAACACATACATGACTAAGTAACATACATAAAGGGACTTATTAAAAAAAAATTAAAATCGTCAGTGTAAAGTGTACCATACTATAACATATACATGGCTAAGTAACACACATAAAGTGACTTATAAAAAGAAAAAAAAATTGGTCAAAAAAAAAAAAGAAAAAAAAAAAGAAAGAAAAAAGGGAAAAAAAATTTTGCCGCCTAAATGTAGTTGTTGTCTTAATATATAGGGGATAGGGGATATCACACATTTGACAACAAAAAAAAGACTCAGAGGCATTTTAGTATTTTTCATCATATAATAAAGTAGTGTTTAGAGAATAGTAGGGGGAGTGTAAAAAAAAAAAGTCCTTCTATCAAACAATCAGAGGGCAATGGGCTAGAGCCTAAATAGCCAAGCTCGCCCCAATGGATCCACAGTGTTCATAGATAGGGCCTATTGCTTTTCCCACACCCCCTTCTACTCAAAACACACCCCACAAGGGTGTGAAAAGACCAAAAGGCCAGCCAAAACCTCTTTTTTTTGCGAAATTTCACCTGTTCGAACACGGGCCTTCGAACAGGTTCGAATGACATCGTTCGTGTGTGTTAAATCTTGACTTCACACTCTCTTTGAGTGTTTTTCACCTGTTCGAACGAGGTCATTCGAACGTGTTCGCATGACCTTGTTCGAACGACATCGTTCGAGTGTGTTATATATTGACATCACACCCTCTTGTGCGTAATTTCACCTGTTCGAACGAGGTCATTCGAACAGCCTTTAAACACGTGAACTCGCCGTTTCACGCGAGGTTATTTTGGAATAAAATTTGTTATGGGTGTGAAAGAGTAGGAGGGGGTGTGGGAAAAGCAATAGCCTAGATAGGATCCTGTCAAGCCTACTACTCATGTCCCCCACCAAATTGAAACTAGGTAAACTTCCTCCCTTACATGAAAACAATGTTACCTAATTAGTGTTTTTTTTGTACATATGAATTGGTTCTTTTAAACGATACATCAAAATTTCCTCGGTAGGAAAAAGGCCCATGCTTCTTACACACACTCTCCTACTCAACGCCCACCCCCAAACCCCCAAAATTTCTAAAATACCCTAATTTAAAAATCCAAATCTATTCCATCTCCCTCACACACACACACACCCTCCCCACACACCACAACAACTGAACCCCTCTCTCACACCACCCTCTCCTATTCTCCCTCACCCAACTCCGACCACCACTTCATCTTCGGCCACCAACAGAAGCGCCCACCACCACTGTATTGCATTCCACTTCATCTCTGTTGTGAACACTCAATTTTTTTCGTTGTTTTTCACTTTTTTTCCGAAAAATCACAAAAATACTCGTTTTTGGTGTATTTTCGAATTTTAGTGTTAAATCAGTCGTTTTGCTCGCGTTTGTCATTTTTACGTTGTTTTTACTATTTTCGGTTAAACAAAAACAAAATAAAAAATATATATATCATTCAAAAATTACAAAAAATAATAGTTTTATTTAACTGTTTAGTTACAATGTTTTTTTTTTACAATAATCTGAAAATAATAAGCACAAATAGTGATTAGGGTTCTTTGTGAGTCATTTCATGTCATGATTGATGGGCCTGGTCTACTCGCAAGTCCAAAAGCTCCGGATCTGAAACCCAGTCAAAAGTCAGTCAAACAAAATTAATGTCTAAACCTAAAAATGTAGTATAAATCAGCAGTCAACAGCAGTAGCAAAAGGGGGGAAGAATTTTCGAGAAAGTCAATCACAAAAAAAATTAGGGTTTCACACTGAAACCCTAATCATCCAAACAGACAAATCTGAAACAGAAATTATAGAGAAGAGGAAAAAATTTGTAGAGACAAGCCTCATCTCCTCCCAAACACCATCAAACCGAACTTTAACCAGCCACCACACACCTCTCAAACCGATCCAAACACCAGCCAAACAAACAACAAGAGAATCGAAAGAAAGAAGGGGAACCGAAAAACAGAGAGCCAAGAACGAAAGGGGAAAGAAAAAAAACGAAGAAAATGATACCTTGAGGTGCGTGGATCGTCGCCAGCGAGCGCTCCGCCGCTAGCTTCGTCTTCTCCGGCGTCGGACCACCGCGAAACCACCATCGAGCCTACGGCGTTCCCCTCTTCATGTTCTCTCTCTCGGTTTCTCCCACTCTCTCATCAGACCTCTCCTCCTCTCTCTCATGGCTGATGATTTTCTCTCTCTCTAAGAGGGAGCTGCGGCGGCTAGTGGGTGAGGATGATTTTAGGGTTAGCGATATTAGTGGGGTGGGTATTTATACCCCCACGTTCTCTGCTGTCTTTCCTTTTGTTTAGTTTATTTATTTATTTATTTATTTATTCATTTGCATCAGTTTATTATTTAGTAAATATCACAAACTAGACTACATGGCATACCCCTCCCCGTTGCTTCGCTACACCTTCCTCCCTTCAAGAGCTGAACCCCCTTTGGTGATTTTAATTATTATTACTATTATTTCTTGTTTTTTTTTTAGTTATTTATTTATTTTATTCCAAAATATATAATAATAATAATAATAATTAGGATTGGGTCGAGACGCACGCCTTATCAAATCGCAACAGGTTTAAGAGACCCGAGTTGTACAACTTGGTCCTAAACCACTTTAAATTTAAAACCGAACGACACATTCTCCAAAACCCCTAATCAGTTTATTAGTATATAGCACCTATTTTTCAGAATAAATAAAAATGGGTTTGATCGAGATGTACATCTTATCAATCCTGCAACACCGGTTTAAGAGTCTCGAGTTGTACAACTTAGATCTTAAATCCCTTCAAAATTAAAATCAATCAACCAACAAATTTTCAGGAAGAACTACGTGACTTTTGAGTCTCTCATAGCACCAGAGAGTACGTGAGCGCGGGTCTCCTCACAAAGTCAAAATTAAAATTTTCCAAATTAGTCCCTATTTCATTTCCTTGTAATTAATTGATTATTTTTCTACTATTTTTGTAAATATTACTTTGGGGTAAATAAATAATTAACGGCTTAGTAATCATTGCACAAATCAAATTTAGGGTAACTGTCTTAGGACAGATGTGTTAGGGGTGCAGTGAAACTAGTTTTCACCCCTTCCCTTCGCATAACCGACTCCTGAATCCAACCTAGTTACGCAGACCAAATAACTTTAAATTAGGTTTTTCTCAATTTTCCTATTATTAATAAATTGGGTGGCGACTCCTCGAATACATAAATTTGAGCCGTCCGCGTCGAGATCTCTGGTCACGACAGGGATGGCGACTCCACTCGGGATAGTGAGAGTCAAGCCCTGGTATGTTTGGTTGTGCAAAATGATTATAAGGTACGCTTTGTTTACCCTCTTAATTGCTTATTTATTTATTTCTTTGTACATATCTTATTTTTATATCTATATTGTTCCTTATAAACCCTAGGCTAGAAGACATGTATTATTTGTTGTTTAGTTGTATTTATTGAAATATTTTGTGATTTTATTTTATTTTTAAATTTTGAGGTTTGTATGCTCCTTCACACACTACACCTACATCGTGAGCACACATCGAGAGTTGAGCTCATACCGAGCCACAAAAACACCTTAAGTTAGAACGAGGATAAGTGGGACTCATTCTGGATGTACATCCTATGTGACTTCCATGAACTCCTCATCTAGAGCATGATCCTTCTATGCGGGTACTCACTTCCGGGATGTACATCCTGTTGTGTTTAACTCTCTAAAAGGGTACTTGGCTCTAGAGACCTTAAATCTCCATAGGATGTAGCTACCACCCTGTGAGTGCTCACAATAAAGACATTAGCCCTATAGGTCCCAATGCCCAAAAGCGCAGGCTAACCAAATTAGACCACAAAGGGAGCTACTTTTCCTCTTATCTTTGTTTTTTGTTGTATATATTTTTCTCGTTATTGCTCATTAGTCTACACACAAAAAAAATCATCAAAAAAATTGTGTAGCATTTCAGGCAACAGAAATAATCATATTACATTTCATGCATAAAAAAAAAACCTTATTGCATTTCATACATAAAAAAAAATATAATCATATTGCATTTCATGCATAAAAAGCATAAAAAATCATGTTGCATCTAGAACTTCATTTCATCTAAAAAAAAATAGGATTTACCGTGTATCATTCATTTGTATTGCATAAGTCCTTAAAAAAAAATTGCATGTAGTGTACATTTTCATTTCATTGTCATTCATCATAAAATTTCTCCATTGTTTTTCTTTGTATGTATGCCAAAAAAATTTGCATATCTTCATGAGTAAATAAGCAAAGCACATAGCATATTCCCTTCAAGGGGCAATAAAATTTGCATTATTTTTTTTTTTTTTCATAAAAAATATTACAAAACAAATGCATGTTGCATCTTAGGGTGAGTGCTTGCATTCATATCACACATTTCATAACATACTGGTTTCCTTGACCCATTCTCATGTAGCATTTTTTTTCTCTGCTTAAAAAAAAAAAAAAAGAGTTTTGAAGTCATTAAGTCTTCATTCATGTTAAATTTTTGTGCTTTGCGTGAAAATGGATACCAATCAAGCTTAGACTCATGGAATTGGATCATTCTCTTGAAAGTTGTTGGTAAAATTAGTCATTGAAGGATTAGAGAAGTAGGGTGAGAGGACAAATATCGTGGGAACTATACCTGGCGCATATTGGAAAAGATGAGTGGAAACCAGGAGACATAAGGTTGTGGCAATCGGTTCTTGAATAAAGGGTTCAAAGCCCAAAAAAGAGAGGATTGTCATTAGCGCTTGTTTAGTCATGTAAGCTTGAAACCAAGTTAACTTAGTTGAAGCTTTACACTAATAGATTTGCATGGTTTTAAAAACCCATCTCCATCCTTTCTCCCCGTGTCCCCTTAAAACACCGGCCCTTTTGAGTTTTTGCCTCAAGTGAGAATTCCTAAAGCCCTCTTGGTTGCATCATTCAAGGATAAACCAGTGACAAAATATCAGATCTCAAAGGTCCATTTCCTCAGAAAAAAAATAAAAAAATAAAAAACCAAAAAGCAAAGAAAAAAAAAGAAAAAAAATAAAGAGCAAAGGATGTGTAAAAGAGTGAATGTTATTTTGAAATTAAAATTTTTGAAAATGCGGAATCATGATTCAAATGAAGACTGGCCATTTTTTTTCTCTATCCCATAAAAAGAACCCTCATTGTCGCCTTTGAGCCTGCAACTTCCCTTCACTAAACCCTGGACAAAGATCAACACTACAATAGAATTTAGTGCATTTAGTTTTCCAAAGTTATGAAAACAAAGAGATAGGAAAAAGTTCCAAAAAGAAAAAGAGAAAAATGAATAAAGCCCGCAAGACTGAAAGCAAGTATTGTCAGTCTTGGCAAAAGTTAGGGCACAAAAGAAAAAGTAATGAAAAAGCAGAGAAGTGAAAAAAAAAATATAATAAAAAAAAATGTGAATGATTTGAGGATCGGGGGAACACAAGAGGGAAAGTGAATGCACTAACGATTCATGATCTGCTCCCATAACCCATTACCCATACCCATAAGACGTTTCTCTCAGAACCTTCTACTCCTTTCTCTTCCATAACCCATATCCAAAAAAAAACATTTCTTTAAGCCTTCTAGCCATTTTTCTTCCATAACTCATAGCCCGTATTCATAAAACCTTTCTTTAGCCCTCCATTCATTTTCCTTCTATAAACCATAACCCAACCCATAAAGCACTTCTGGGAGCCTTCTAATCATCTTTCTTTCATAAGCCATAACCAATAGCCACATTGCAAACCTCTAAAAGTCCACTCTGATTGATGGATGATTGATTTCATTTTCTTAATGTTAATTTTGAGATAAATCATTTGCTCCTTTTAAATTATTCTTTGCTCTAATAAAAAAAATGAAGAAAAAAAGAGAAAATCCCGCTAGATTGAAAACCCGAAAGGGCAGTCTAGGCAAAAATTAGGAATACTAAAAAAAAAAAATATAATAAAGCCCGGCTAGATTGAAAACCTGCAAAGGCAGTCTAGGCAAAAATTAGGGCACAAAAAGGGAATGAGACTTACAATGAGAAGCTTATGTAGTTCACTTGGAAATTTTTTCCACTTGTGTACATTGGGGCAATTTTGAGGAGGGTAAAAACCCCACACTGGGGCAAGGTTTCGGAAAGACCCTGTAGGAGTCAAAGGTTTCTTGCTACACCATATAGTATTCTCTCAGGGAAATGTTTTTCACCAGAATGAGGCAAATTCCTACCATACCCTACATCTGTTAAACTTTGTTTGCCACACCAGTGCACTCTTGTGAGCAACGACTTTTACCAATATTGGGGCAAAACTGGTGCAAGACCTTTCACAAATCAAAATCCTCTGCACACTTGGGTTGTTTTCTCTTGAAGAGTGTTTGTTGCCACACAGAAGCAAAATCTTTACAGGGCCCTTCATGAGTCAAACTTTGTTTGGTACACCCGTGTATCCTTTTCTTGGGGAGATACCTTTTACAAACACCTGGGCATAAATGTTTGCATTACCCTTGATGAGTCAGATTTTGCTTGATAAAACCCAATTCCTCACCAATTTCCAGCAAGTAAGGCACCTCAAGTAAATGGAATTCTTAATAGCTTGAGGCTGCCATAACACCACTTCCTCTACTATCTTGTGTCGCTTTTGTCCTCCCTATGATCTCCCTCTGAAAATACCCTCCACTTTCAAACCAAAAATCCAGAAACACAATATCCCAGCTCTCAAATACCTGTGAATCCATGCATGTTCATTAAGTAATACTTCAATGAGAGTCAACTTGGAATCAGTGGTGTGATTTAGAGAGCTAATGACAATCAGGAAAAAAGAAGAAGGAGAAGGTCAATTTTGAGGGTGTTTTGCATTGGAAGGTGAGAAGTGACCTTAAAAGAAAATAGAAAGCTTGAAAGGGTGACGATAACCTTCCATATGAGGACAAGCTTGATTGGTTTAAAATAAAGCCTGCACAAAAAGAAATTCTCAGTGAATCCATCTTTCAAGACAAATGCATCTCAATTTCAACTCAAGACTCATGCATAATTCATGCATTTCATGTCATAGTTTGCATACATTTTCATCCATGCATTCCACTTCATAACTAGAAGCATACATCTATGTTCAGTACTTTGTAAATAAAGTAATAAAAACCATCCAAAACAGGGTGTGCATTTCATGCTCTAAACTTTGTGCTATCGGTTCAGCCCTGGCACATTCTTTCATGCTATCGGTTCAGCCCTGACATTTCCCTTCTCATCCCCGTGTTATCGGTTCAGCCCTGGCACATTCTTTCATGCTATCGGTTCAGCCCTGGCATTTCCCTTCTCATCCCCGTGCTATCGGTTTAGCCCTGGCACATTCTTTCATGCTACCGGTTCAGCCCTGGCATTTCCCTTCTCATCCCCGTGCTATCGGTTCAGCCCTGGCACATTCTTTCATGCTACCGGTTCAGCCCTGGCATTTCCCTTCTCATCCACGTGCTATCGGTTCAGCCCTGGCACATTCTTTCATGCTACCGGTTCAGCCTTGGAATTTCCCTTCTCATCCCCGTGTTATCGGTTCAGCCCTGACACATTCTTTCATGCTATCGGTTCAGCCCTGGCATTTCCCTTCTCATCCACGTGCTACCGGTTCAGCCCTGGCACATTCTTTCATGCTATCGGTTACGCCCTGGCATTGTTTTTATTTTTTATGCTATCGGTTCTGCCCTGGCATCGTCTTTAATTTTCTTGCTATCGGTTCCGCCCTGGCATTGTCTTTAATTTTCTTGCTATCGGTTTCGCCCTGGCATTGTCTTTAATTTTCATGCTATCGGTTCCGCCCTGGCATTGTCTTTAATTTTCTTGCTATCAGTTCCGCCCTGGCATTGTCTTTAATTTTCTTGCTATCGGTTCCTACCGGCATTGTCTTTAATTTTCTCGCGCATCGGCCCGCCCGGCATTGTCTTTAATTTTCTTGCTATCGGTTTCGCTACGGCATTGTCTTTAATTTTCCCGCTATCGGTGCCCGCCCGGCATTGTCTTTAAATTTTTCTCGCTATCGGTGCCATACGGCATTGTCTTTAATTTTTCTTGCTATCTCGGTTACCGGCATTGTCTTTAATTTTCTTGCTATCGGTTCATACGGCATTGTCTTTAATTTTTTCCCGCCATCGGTTTTCGCCCGCATCGTCTCCATTGTAATATAACCCTAACACCGCACCTTCAACATCGCCGCTAAAATTGAGGTTCATATCTGTACTCATTTCTTACTTTAATAACACAACGAAACGTACGTTTTTTTTGTATTATATCGTAAGAAAATGAGCACAGAGGGGCAAATCGTGAACACTCAATTTTTTTCGTTGTTTTTCACTTTTTTTCCGAAAAATCACAAAAATACTCGTTTTTGGTGTATTTTGAATTTTAGTGTTAAATCAGTCGTTTTGCTCGCGTTTGTCATTTTTACGTTGTTTTTACTATTTTCGGTTGTAATACCCCAATTTTGTCCGCCCTTTCTAATTTAAGTCAATTTTAGTTATCCAGCTCAACTAAATTGAAATACCGTTGTTTAAATTAAGCGGACACGCGAATGATCATTTTTTTCGTATGCGTTCTTCAATTTAATCTTCGTCAGATTTGAGTTTAGTCGCACATAAGTAGTGTCTTTAGTTAATGAGCTCATTTCTCCTATTTGAGTCTCGTTTTAGCGTATTCGTCTAGTCCGCCCGTTCGTCTTTGTGTTTGGCCAGACTCTTTTTCTTATTAATCTAATCTTGTGCAGATAATTTATTTTGAGTATATGTGTATAGTCTAAAAATGCAAAAAAATCCTATCTAGTTTTATTTACAATTTAAAAGTGTTTAATAGTCCAAAATGTCAAAAAAAAATACTATTTAACTCTTATTACAGACCGGAAGTGTTCAAATGTCCCAATGTCCAAAAAATACAAAAAAATAATAATACAAATATACAAAAATAAATAAATTCGAAAATTACAAAAAATAAAAAAAACAACAGAAGGCAGCAGCAGCAGTAAAGCCGGGGTTCCAACAGCTGCTCTCCAAATAGCTGGGCCGATCCGCTCCACTCCAAATCTGAAAAATCAAAGCCCAGTCAAACGTAATTAAATGCCTAACCTAATTTTTTAATATAAAAACACTGTCAACAGCAGCAGAAGAGTACACGAATTTCAAGGTAAAAAAATCACAAAAAAAAAGATTAGGGTTTTACACTAAAACCCTAATCACACAAACACAGTTGTTTGGGATCTGAGCAGTTGGAAAGGGAAAGACAGATTTCGAAGAAAGAAACGATTGTTCTGGAAACCAAAATCAGCAGCAGCCACAAAAAACACAGTCAGCAGATCCAGACATTGTTTTAAGAATCAGGTCAGTACTGTTTTCTTCGCTCTGATTGTGTTGTTTTGAATCAACATGTTTTCCTAAAGATATCACTGTAAGTTAAAAAGAATAAAACGAACGCATCTCGGCTACTGCAAATGAGTAATACACATATGAAACAAAAAAAACTCATAGGAAATCAGGAACCAGTGATGGAGAGGATAAAAAATGAGATTAAGTAGAGGAAGAGGAGAAAGAAAAAACGACAAGATCAGAAAAGAAAAACGCAGAAGAAAAGAACATACCTGTCAACACTCCGGCGAGACGCCGGTCATCTTCTCTCGGTGAGGTACCGCCATTCACCCCAAACCGAAAACTACCTGCATCGAACCACCACCTTCGCACGCACCTTCCCGCGCTGCTCACCAACTGACCCCCACCACCGTGAACCTCCGTTTTACGAACCACCTTCATCGCCTCCTTCTCCCAAAACCGAATCAATCACCGTCGCAACCACCAACACCACCGTCCACCACCCTCGCCGTCGCCACCTCCATGACCATCCAACACCGAAACCGGCGAACCTCCACCATCGCCGATCCACGCGTTCCTCCTCTCACCGTAGCCTAAAACACCGCCGGAAAAATCGCCCTCTATCCCTCCTCCGTGAATTTCGCGAGAAACTCGCAAGAAAATCTCTCTCTCTCAAAGCAGCACACATGCAGCCTGTGGGTAAGGAGAAGGGGTTAACTCAAAATTAGGGTTATGGTATTTTAGGGTTTTAATATTTATAGGGTCCTTTTTATTTTTATTATTTTAGTTTATGTTTTTACTCGCAGTATTAACCACACCCTTGGATTCTCGCGTGCCACCCCCACTTAAGCCAGTTCTCACATATTGGGCCATCCCACACTAATTGGGCCTTCTTTGCTTACCCCTGTTTAATTATACCACCCCCTACGACTAATAACACCCCATTTTGCAATTTCCACCCTTTCTCGTTTTAATTCTTTTTCAACTCAAATAATTTCTCAATAAATCAAAAAACTTTGTTAATGGTTTCATGAAGCCTTTGCTTGCATAATCATTAACAATGAGGAACTAGTGGTGATCACTTGGAGCCTTTGCTCAATTGATCATCATGAATGCCTAATTTTTCTAAATACTTTCCAAATCAAAAACTTTGTTAACGGTTTTTTGCGAAGCCTTTGCTTGCATAATCATTAACAATGAGGAACTAGTGGTGATCACTTGGAGCCTTTGCTCAATTGATCATCATGAATGCCTAATTTACTTTCAATAAAATCAAAAAAACTTTGTTGATAGTCCTGCGAAGCCTTTGCTTGCATGATTATTAACAATGGAGTGCTAGTGGTGACCACTTGGAGCCTTTGCTCAATTGACCATCATGAAAGCTCAGTTTTCATAATTAAACAAAATAAAACCAAAAAAATCTAGAACTACGTAGCTTTGAATTCTCCATCGCACCGGGAGATACGTAGGAGCGGATCCCCTCCGTCAAGCACAAAAAACTAAAAACATTTTTCCTTTCAAAAAACCCAAAGCAGCTCGAATAAAAATTCATTAAGTCTTTTCAAAAGAGGCAAATTTAAATAATTCAAATCAACACTTAAAAATCACACGTTGAATTAAAGGTTCCCTTTCAGTAGAAAGGAGATGTGGGGTGCTAATACCTTCCCTATGCCTAACCGACCCCCGAACCCAAATCTTCAGGTTTTCCAAAAGACCATCAGCCTTCCCAAAAAGGTTTTTCTTCAATATTTTCCTTATAAAAAAATATTGGTGGCGACTTCATTGTTTTAAAAGGTTGTAAACGAAGAAAACCCCTCAGGGACTTTTTCGGGCGCAACATCGGTTAAACAAAAACAAAATAAAAAATATATATATCATTCAAAAATTACAAAAAAATAATAGTTTTATTTAACTGTTTAGTTACAATGTTTTTTTTACAATAATATGAAAATAATAAGCACAAATAGGCAGATTAGGGTTCTTTGTAGTTCTTTGTCATGACCGATGGGCTGGTCTACTCGCAAGTCCAAAAGCTCCGGATCTGAAACCCAGTCAAAAGTCAGTCAAACAAAATTAATGTCTAAACCTAAAAATGTAGTATAAATCAGCAGTCAACAGCAGTAGCAAAGGGGGGGAAGAATTTTCGAGAAAGTCAATCAAAAAAAAAAAATTAGGGTTTCACACTGAAACCCTAATCATCCAAACAGACAAATCTGAAACAGAAATTATAGAGAAGAGGAAAAAATTTGTAGAGACAAGCCTCATCTCCTCCCAAACACCATCAAACCGAACTTTAACCAGCCACCACACACCTCTCAAACCGATCCAAACACCAGCCAAACAAACAACAAGAGAATCGAAAGAAAGAAGGGGAACCAAAAAAGCAGAGAGCCAAGAACGAAAGGGAAAGAAAAAAACGAAGAAAATGATACCTTGAGGTGCGTGGATCGTCGCCAGCGAGCGCTCCGCCGCTAGCTTCGTCTTCTCCGGCGTCGGACCACCGCGAAACCACCATCGAGCCTACGGCGTTCCCCTCTTCATGTTCTCTCTCTCGGTTTCTCCCACTCTCTCATCAGACCTCTCCTCCTCTCTCTCATGGCTGATGATTTTCTCTCTCTCTAAGAGGGAGCTGCGGCGGCTAGTGGGTGAGGATGATTTTAGGGTTAGCGATATTAGTGGGGTGGGTATTTATACCCCCACGTTCTCTGCTGTCTTTCCTTTTGTTTAGTTTATTTATTTATTTATTTATTTATTCATTTGCATCAGTTTATTATTTAGTAAATATCACAAACTAGACTACATGGCATACCCCTCCCCGTTGCTTCGCTACACCTTCCTCCCTTCAAGAGCTGAACCCCCTTTGGTGATTTTAATTATTATTACTATTATTTCTTGTTTCTTTTTTTAGTTATTTATTTATTTTATTCCAAAATATATAATAATAATAATAATAATAATTAGGATTGGGTCGAGACGTACGTCTTATCAAATCCGCAACACCGGTTTAAGAGACCCGAGTTGTACAACTTGGTCCTAAACCACTTTAAATTTAAAACCGAACGACACATTCTCCAAAACCCCTAATCAGTTTATTAGTATATAGCACCTATTTTTCAGAATAAATAAAAATGGGTTTGATCGAGATGTACATCTTATCAATCCTGCAACACCGGTTTAAGAGTCTCGAGTTGTACAACTTAGATCTTAAATCCCTTCAAAATTAAAATCAATCAACCAAAATTTTCAGGAAGAACTACGTGACTTTTGAGTCTCTCATAGCACCAGAGAGTACTGGTGTGTGAAATAAGCATGTGCAAGTATACACAGTCACAAACAAGTAATAAAGAGTAAGTAAAGATCGTTCCCACGAGGATTGACTAATTTTTAATGTGTTTGTTTAGCATAGGTAAACTAGTGTGTCTACAACTATTAGAGAGATTTGTGGTTGGTTTTGGAATATAGAAAACAGAATTTAAATATTGTAGAGGATGTAATTTAAGAGAGAGTTGAGATGCTTTTACCATATGAGTTCCTTGTGAGAATGTTGTCTTTGTCTTTGGTGCTTGAGCACACTGGTGCTTGATCACTTAGTGTAGATACATCAGTTAAGGGTGTTGTACAAGCTCAATAAACCCTTGTTATTTTTGCAAGTAAAGGGCAAGTGTGTCAAACTCCCCTCGCCTCCTTTCAAGTGGTTCAAGTTGCTAAATACTTTCCCTTAGTAAAACCCCACACATGAACAAAGACTATGCTAATTACTTTTGAATTAGCATGGAATTACTAAGTCGACTTTGTGGAAAACAAATTTCTCATCAAAGACTTAAATAAACACTTGCCTTTGCTTCTAGTTCTTGAGATCTAGTTGTAAGTCAATCTCTTGTAAATACAACCCCCCCTTGTTCTAAGTTAACCTTAAAACAAGTTTAATTCAAGTACAAGAACTAGTAAGTGAGGCACCCTTTTGGACAACACAATAGTTCTCACGAGTTCATCATATGACTAGAGCATCCCAACTAAGGAATTTAGCTCATCATCGTCCACATAAAGTAATTAAACAAAGCAAGTAAAGAAAGCATTGTAAATAACTTGGAAATGTAAATTGCTTAAAAGTAAATTGCTTGAATGGACAAGTCTTGCAAGAAAGTAAATTGCTTGATTGGACAAGTCTTGCAAGAAATTAAATAACAAGAAAGTAAATAAAGAGTAAGATGAAGAACATGAAATAAGAACTTAATATTAATGAAGAACACTTGATTCTCAACTAGGAAGAAGTGAAGAATAGAGATGTCAATTCCTTCTTACCTTCCTCTTAAGTTTAGAGTAATCAAAGTGAAGTAAAAAGACTTGGAAATAAAATGAAGAACAAGATGAACTTTAATCTAAAACTACTATTGTATCTATATGGTATTGGTCGTATATCTATCTTACAAGAGATGAAAGAGTCCTATTTATAGATGTAGGAGATTTCCTTCCATGGAGGGTTTTCTTTGTCTTCAAGTATTTGATTCCTTGCTTGCTTGTGAAGTATTCTTTGACCATCATGTGACTTATCCTAGTTATTTTGCAGGTGTCAATTGTTGTCACTTTGAAATGGGAAACATTCCTTTGAGTGGGAAACATTCCTTTTGAAGGGGTCCAATTAGTTGATGACATTTGGCTTGGTGTAATGATGATGTTTGTTGTTTTCATCCTATAGATGACTTCTTTGGTAACTTGATAATTGATTCCATGTGATCACTGAGCTAGTAGGAGGCCAGCAAGGCTCTTTAGAACGAAATCAAATTGAGGTGCTTCCAATGTGGGGTCTTGTGCTACTTGCTTCAGCTGCATGCTTTGGTGCTTAAACACTCAATGCTTAAGCACTTAATGCAAAATCACAAAATCTGCAAAAGTACTCAACAAACATATCAAACATACCAATTTGTATATAAATTGAACTTCTATCTCCTTGATAATGTATTTTATGATTTTCATCTCTTTTTATTGTATTTACAAGTTTATTGCATTGGTTTCAAACATTTATCTAAGTAAAAGACTATGAATAACTCTATATAAAATAGAGTTATCAAGTACGTAGGCGCGGGGTCTCCCTGTCAAAGTCAAAATTAAAATTTTCCAAATTAGTCCCTATTTCATTTCCTTGTAATTAATTGATTATTTTTCTACTATTTTTGTAAATATTACTTTGGGGTAAATAAATAATTAACGGCTTAGTAATCATTGCACAAATCAAATTTAGGTAATCTGTCTTAGACAGAGATGTGTTAGGAGTGCGATGAAACTAGTTTTCACCCCTTCCCTTCGCATAACCGACTCGAATCCAACCTAGTTACTTGAGACCAAATAACTTTAAATTAGGTTTTTCTCAATTTTCCTATTATTAATAAATTGGGTGGCGACTCCTCGAATACATAAATTTGAGCCGTCCGCGTCGAGATCTCGGTCACGACAGATGGCGACTCCACTGGTACGGTTCTTTCTCTTCACCTCGTATTAGTTACGTTTTTTTTAGATTCTTACAGTGGTTCGGTATTTGACAACCGAACCGAGAGCGTTTGAGTGGTTGGGTCTTTTATTGCCGAACGGGTTCGCTAGATTACAACCGAACCATCGAAAGGCTGTTTTTTTAATAAGGATGTTCGGACTCAAACTATCGAGCTGGTTCGGCCCCTAACCACCGAACCAGTGTTAATTTTATTTAAATGCGTTAATTACTGATTGTTGCGTTTGTTTCCCATTTTTTCTCAGTTATGGAAAAGACTCGAGGAGGTGGTACTTCTTCTCAGAGACAGGAGGAGGAGGAGAGAGTACGTCCTACAGCGTCCGTACGCAATAGAAACACACAGAATAATCCACGAGCACAGGGACGTGGACGCGGAAAAACAATCCCACCTCATGTTGATCCTACACCCGATCTAGTGTATGATGACATTGAAGCAGATGCGAGTAACTTCATTCTGCCGACCTAGCCGGGTCCATCCGACATCACTGCGATACACGCCCCTAACCGATGAGACTCATCGCCCCGCTGGTCGTCGCATCGTCATGGAGACCTTCCACATCCGCATCAAGTATGTAATTCCTTTACTTGGGAGGCCCGGTTGATGAGATCTATACTTTATTCATATGGCACACATGTTGCTCAATACATATGGGAGGAACAGTATGTTTATAATTATTTTATTTTTTGAAACATTTTATGTTAGGTAATTATTTACGGTTAACCAAGTTTTGTTTATAATCATAAATGTAGGAACATGACCCGCTGAAGATCCACAACCGCAGTATGAGGGGATTTGATTTGCATCTAGATGTTGTGGGTTACATACAGGATTCTGGGTTGTTGAGCCTTAAGGATTTGGGCTTCAACAACATGAATATTGGGTTGGTGAATGCATGCGTAGAGAGATGGCATGCAGAGACATCCAACTTCCACCTTCTAGTGGGTGAGAGCGATTACACACCGACGACGCCGCCACCGCCGTGCGATATTCCCATTGCGGGGTAATGGTATGACATGATAGAGCCAACTAAGCTTGAAGCTCAGGAACTGCTTGTTGATTACTTGGGTGCAGATACTGAAGAATAATATAATCAAATTCCTAAGAAAGGGGTAATTATAACTCTCAAGTGGTTAAGGGAAACCGCTCTACCCCATGACCATCCTTGAGAGCCGCCAAAGATGTTGCTGTGACTACCTTCTACTACATCTTTGGCGGAGACACTCGCTCGTGGTAAATCTGGAAATAAGGTAAAGGTTGTATTCCTTAATTTATATGCTTATTGAGAAGCCACTGGCTCGGAAGTGGGAAAGCAAAAAGTCAGATGGGAAATTAAGCCATTATCGAAGGCACATTGATCTTATTGCCACAGGATGTGACATGGGATCCATACACTAATCATAGAGTTTATTTGCCCTTGGACCCGTTGTGCTACTTTAGGGGGATTTACGGCATGCCAACTGCATGGTGCCTTATCTGTCTAATCGTGTGGTCAGGAAATTTAGCTTTCTGCAGGATACTAGAGGACCCCAAACATCGTAGACGGGCGTCTGTTACCCGTGAAGTTGCTGATGCTATGTGGTCAGATTTCCATAACCATCTTATCACACGTGGTCCGACATTAGACGATGGGAGCCGAGACACGGTTGAGGGGTACATTGCCTGGTATAGGATGGTATCCCACCCATACCTACAGTCAGAAAGTTACCCCATGTATGGTGTTGACGAGCTGAGACAAGTATCCATCATTTTTTACTTGTCATTAAGGTTAATTACTTTTAAAGTTTTCATTATTTTAATTACTGTATTTTTTCGTCTCATAGACTATACCATAGATGTTCCGCCTGTTTGAGGAGATGGAGCGCATGCTAGAAGGTAGGGTTCCACGCAGTACCCGTGCATGGAACTTCATTGATAGGCTGAAGACATTGGCGAGACCAATAGCACGGGGGGCTGAGGAAGTTTAGCTGTGCAAACCAGGAGACTGATGCTCAGACATAGTAGTTGTGTTTTTTTTTTATGTTTTCATGAACAAATTTGACGTTGTAGACTTTTTTTATATATTTATATCGTTTTGTTTATTGAAGTAAACCTCTATTTCAATTGTTTATGTGAAACTGAGTGAAATGTGAGAACCTCGTTTTACTACCACGTTTGACCTTTTTTGGCTTGATTTTAAGCCGTTGATGGTCATGGATGCTTGAATCTGAGTCGTTGAAAAATCATATAAAATTTGTCAACATTAACAGTGGTTCGGATCTTAACCATCGAACTAGTTCAGTTGTTAACCATCGAAATAGTTCAGAACAAACTTTGGGGGTGTGCCTCACAATTTAACGTACTCGGTACTTAGCAACTTCGTCATTTCACGTGTCTGGGTGGTGGGTGGTGAGTAGGAGGGTGTGTAAAAAGTAGGGCCTAGAAAAATCGTTGTACCTGGCACAAGTCTTTTTATTTGGCCTAGCACACAGCTTAGTTTACCGAAGAGATTACAGAAACCGGCCAAACACTGGCCAATAATAGTCATCAAATTTGGTCAAAAAAATAATCATCAAATGAACTTTTAAAAATTATGCAAGAAAATTACAGGGGGGCCTTTAAGATATTTATTTGTAACAAGTTGGCCCTTTAAGTTTTTTTTGTTACAAAAAAACTTAAAGGATCTACTTGTTACAAATAAACAACTTAAAAGTCATCTAGTGTAATTTTGCCAAAATTATTTTAATGGCATTAATTAGGTACAAATAGGTCTCCTATTTTGTCGCCTTTTCAGATTCATATTTTAAATGCATATATTTTTTTTTTGGAAATATAATTGATGATATTCATTCATAGGAGTAAGTAGGCTCCCATATCCCGTTGTTCCCACCTAAAATTAAGGAAAACGTTCACGCCACTAACTAACTACTTAATCCACCACACTTACTTCTCAAAACAGAAACACTATAGTCCACCCTACGTGTGTGCACATATATAGTACAATACAATGTATATATATTAATATATTCACTTCATTTTCCATAGCTGAAAACTTCAATTCCATTTCATTTCAAATGTCTTCTTCTCCGGTAGAATCATCAATTCGAGACCTTCTCAATAAGCCATGGAAAACCCTTCTTTTCCCCAACATCAAACCCACCGAACTTTTCTCTTTCTTCCTCAAATTAGGTCTAGCCGTTTCCACCTTCTTCCTCATCTCCCATTTTTTCTACCTATCTTTCACTACTTACCACAACCAACCCCAACCCTACAATCCAATAGCCTTCAAAAAAATATTCCAAAGCCGCACCCTCAATACCCTAAACATAAACTCCGTCGAAACCGAAGAACCCACCAACATCTCTCATATACTTTTCGGTATTGGCGCTTCGGCAGCCACATGGCACACGAGGCGCCACTACAGTGAGCTCTGGTGGCGTCAAGACGCCACCAGAGGCTTTATATGGCTCGATCAAGAACCTCTAGAAAATGAGACATGGCCGGAGACGTCGCCTCCCTATTTGGTCTCCGGCAACACGTCATCGTTTAAGTATACCTGTTGGTATGGTTCTCGGTCGGCGATTCGCATAGCGAGAATAGTGAAGGAGAGTTTTGAATTAGGGTTAGATAATGTTAGGTGGTTTGTGATGGGTGATGATGATACTGTATTTTTCCCCGACAACCTCGTTACGGTTTTGTCGAAATATGATCATAATCAAATGTACTATGTTGGTGGGAATTCAGAAAGTGTTGAGCAGGATGTTATACATTTTTATACAATGGCTTTTGGTGGTGGAGGTTTTGCTATAAGTTACCCTTTGGCGGCGGAGTTGGTGAAAATTTTGGATGGTTGTATTGATCGTTATGCTCAGTTTTATGGGTCTGATCAGAAAATTCAAAGTTGCATTAGTGAGATTGGTGTTCAAATCACCAAAGAACCTGGGTTTCATCAGGTACAATTTTCTTTTTCTTTTACGCTTTTTTTGAGGAAAAGATGAATATAGATTTTTTTTTTGACATTGAGCTATCTGTTTTGTCAAAAAATAAAATAAAATTGAGCTATCTATATCGACTGAAAAAAAAAAGATTGACCTATTTTGTTATTATTATTTGTAGTTTTAATTTAATTTAAAGTGATTTCAGAATTATAAGGAATGATAGATATAAAACGCTTATAAAAAAAAAAAGTAATGATATAAAACGGTTGAATGCTGTCAAAAAAATTAGCCCTTTATCAAGCCTGAAATAGTTTTTTTTTTTTACTCAAAGACTGAAATAACTAGATAAAACGCCTGAAATATTTTTTTTATTCAATTTCATTATATCTATTAATTATCATTGATTAAAAACCGATGCATTGAATATATCAAATTAAAGTAGAATCATTGTATTGTATTGTCATTATCATTGAAATTATCATTTATTAACATTGAAAAATAATTTATTTATGGCAGGTTGATATACGTGGAAACCCATACGGCATATTAGCGGCGCACCCAGTAGCACCGTTAGTATCGTTACACCATTTAGACTACGTGGACCCCATTTTCCCAAACAAGTCTCGCATTGACTCCGTTAAAAAGTTAGTAACGGCTTACAAAACGGATCCGGGTCGAACCTTACAACAAAGTTTCTGTTACGATCTCCAAAGGAATTGGTCAGTTTCAGTTTCGTGGGGTTACAGCGTGGAATTGTATCCGTTTTTACTAACGGCCAAAAAACTTGAAACGGCGTTTCAGACATTTAAAACGTGGAGGACTTGGAGTGATGGTCCGTTTACTTTTAATACCCGACCCGTTAGTAATGACCCGTGTGGGAAACCACTTGTTTATTTTATGGATCGGGTTTTTGATGTGGGTAGTGGACAGACCGCATCTGGTTATAGAAGATATGTGGACGTTTGGGAAAAGCAATGTGAGCGTAATGAGAGCTTGGCCGCCTCGGCAATTCAATACGTCGACGTTTCTGCACCACAATTTATTCCGGAATTTTGGAAAAAGGTAACGCTCTTTTCTATTGCAAATTTGCCGCACTTCTCTTTCCAAGATTTTATGAGCAATAACTATAATCTCATTGATAAAAAAAAATTAGTAAAATACTCCTTAACTAATATTTAATTAAAATAAATCTCAAAAAATATATATTTAATTAAAATATAAATATTACCTCCGTCCCAAAATAATATAAAGGCTCTTGAAGTACTAACTAGATACATGTATTTCTATTTTTTAGTACTTATATTTTGAGAATGAGGGTGTATATTTGAATTAACTAAAAGCTTATTTAATTGTTTTATTTTTATAATACTCTTTAATTAATTTAGATGTTAGCAAAACAACCCCTTTACTTTGATAGAACAAGTTCTTTACATACATAGCAAAATACAATATTATTATTATTGATTTATTACTCAAATGCGATGCGAGGAGGATGGTGATTAATGCGCCACTGGATGTAGTTTCGAAAAAACATCAATATTTTATACGGGGGTATAAAAATACGCAACACATATATATAAGATGAAGAGGCAACAATAGCCATTGGTGGGATGAGGCAACAATGTCGGTCCAAAAATATAGAGTGGGTATATTGGTAAGCGATGGAAGTACAAAATGAGGGGTACATTTTAATAATAATAAAAAGTGTTGGATAAAAAAATTTGTCGAGGGTATGTCGGTCCAAAAATATAGAGTGGGGTATATTTAGTATGATGAGTGAGGTACAAAATGATGGGTATATTAGTAAATGGTGGGGTACAAAATATAGAGTGGGGGTATGTCAGTTCAAAAATATAGAGTGGCGGTATATTGGTAAACAGTGGGGTACAAATGAGGGGTATATTGGTAAATGGTGAGAATAAAATTTTCCCACCAAAAGTGGATAAAAAAAAAGAGTGTTGGACAAAAAAAAATTTCAGGGGTATGTCGGTCCAAAAATATAGAATGGGGGTATATTGGAGTGGGGTACAAAATGAGGGGTATATTGGTAAATGGTGGGAGTAAAATTTTCCCACCAAAAGTGGATAAAAAAAAACAGTGTTGGACAAATAAAAAATTTGTCAGGGGTATGTCGGTCCAAAAATATAGAGTGAGGGTATATTGGTAAATAGTGAGATATAAAATGAGGGGTATATTGGTAAATAGTGGGGTACAAAATATAGAGTGGGGGTATGTCGGTCCAAAAATATAGAGCAGATATTGCAGAAAGCAGTAAAAGTACAAAATGAGAGGTATATTGGTAAATGGCGGGAGTAAAATTTTCCCACCAAAATGGGCAAGTCAAAGAATCTTGCCTTAATAGTTCTCGGATTGTTATTATTATTGAGAAAATTAAATGAGATTAGTTAAGTTTTTAAAGGGCGTGAAGTGATTTTTTTTTCGTATATTTGAGATTGAAGGAGTGTCTAGTTTTATAGAGTACTATGGGTGTGAATAGGTTGGACCGAACTAGGCTTGACAAGATTTGGGTTTGGTCTAAAGCTTGTTCTAGGCTCATCTTTCACGTCTGACTTGACATTTTGGAAAGTCAGACTAGGTCTATTTAAAAGTCTATTTAACAATTTTTTTTTTAAAGAAAACTTACAACCTTTTAATGGTCTAAACTTTTGTAAATAGACCAAAAAACTAATAGGTCCATAAGACTAAGTTCTAATTTAAGATTTAACAAAATATTTTAGGAAAAATATCTTTATATGACATCTTATTTAAATCTTATTTTCTATTAATAAAGTTGTCAAAAAAATGATGTAGCTCAATATATTTAAATTAATAGAAAATGTTAGCAAATTAATGATTAATTTGATATAATCATAATAGTTATTAAAATATTATTTATATTTATTTAAATAAGTTGGAAAAGGAGGCCTAAAAGACTTTTTCGATGACCCGACTTTTTTAGCTCCAATAGACTTATGAAAAAACCTGATCTGACTTAGGCTTGTCGTAGGCCCCTATCGCAGGTTGAACCTAAGCCTCTGTCAGTCAATCTGGTCGGTTCCCACCCCTATAGAGTACGAAAATCTAATAATTTTAAAATTTTAGGAAAATCTAATGTATGTTTTAGTGTGCTTGCAGAAAAATAAAAGAGGAGTGGACATGCACTATCTGTTTAAACCAGTTTTTTTAACCAGTTTTACATTATAACCTCATATGATAATTTCCAATTATTTTCTATTATATAGTTATTCTTCAAATGTAATTATTAAGTAGATAAGTAGATTAAGTAGGTTTTGATTTATCAATATGGTAAGTTTTTATTGAATTTGAGGATAAGCTAATTTATAAAATGTTTTACTTTATGTATCTATTCAGAAAGTTAATCAGTGCTTAATTATGTGGATTAAACAGGCGCCACGTAGACAATGCTGTGAGATAATCAACGGCGACGATGGGATGAAATATACTGTTATCCAAGTCAAGATTAGAGAGTGTCATCAATTTGAGAGTGTGACTCCTCCATAATAAAAAATTTGGAAATTTTGAAACCTCTTATTCATGAAATCTCTCGCAAATGAAGACTGAAGAGACATCATATAACCCATGAAGCATGAAACAGGTTCTATGCCAAACGACAATGCGTTAAGAACTCAGGTTCATTAGCATCTAAACGGATAAACTTCTAAACGTTTTACAAATATCAAAACTCAATTTTTGCACATACATAGAAATACTTTGTAGATTCGTTTTGCTTTCTTTTTCTTTGGTAAATCAAGTTATACGATTGGGAAGACTAATCATATGAGGTATCCCGGATTTATTTAAGGAGTTGACATCTCAACAAATACTTTCATCGGTTTTGCTTTAACATCATACATTCTTGATATTATTTTTCTCTAATTTGCAGAACATTTTGCGACTTAAATTCCCCTTAGATGAGAGATCCTATTTCTAAGCTTAATTGACAAATTAATTAGATATGGGAAAATATTTAACGAATTTTAAAACGGACAATATTTTCTAGAATAATTTTTGTATCAACCACTTGTGATGTGTTTTTGGGCACTAACGTCATGAATTTGAAATTATAGGAGAGTTGTGGTGCTCCATGATATTGAGTTTATTTTTTAGGTGAACCAACGACGTGCTTGGAGATACGATGTTAAGTGGCTTAAGCTATAAGCCTAACGCGCGTTGTATATAGGTGGAATGGTTAAACATTACACATTGAAGTTCACATAAAAAATACTAGGAGATGCGATAATTTATAGTAGTACTAATTAGGCAGCTCACCAATTTAATCACAAAAAAAGAGGCAGCTCACCAAACCATCTCATGCTGGGAATGGATTTGCTCAGCTATTCGATTTAAGTGTGGTTTGATATTACTTTCAAATCATAGCATGACATATAAACTAGTTATTTAGAAATAATTAAAAGATAATAAATGATGTTTATCAAAAAATAAATAAATGATATAAATAATTAACATGTGTCATGTTGTTAGGGAAAAACTACATCGATACATATATAAAACTACACCTTAATTAGGGTTCGTTTTATTTGCAAACAGGTTAGTAATGTATTGTACTGAACATGATAGTACTAGACAATGTTTTATCTCGTACACTGTTTGGTGAACAATAGATAACACAAGCAAAAAAAATGAAAAACTTACTATTGTTTTCTTTATAATGTTCATAATGATTTTATATAACATAATTATAATATGATCTAATAAACTATAAATAAAGTTATGCAATGGAGAAGATAGAAAAGAGAGAGAATGGGAGAGAAAGAGAGAGATGAGAGGAGAGGGGTAGAGTGAGGGAGAGACAGATGAAGGAGAGAGATTATGAGATGACATGTGAAGATATACAAGAGGTGAGAGGAGAGAGAAGAATGAAATAGAAAGAGAGAGAGAGAGAGAGAATTATTGAATAGAAAATAAAAATAATATTTTGTTAGTTTTTTTCGGTAATAGGAAGTTGTACTGTGGTTTTGTAAGTGATAGAAATATGGGTTTTTGTCTAGTCTCCTGCCCCCAGTTTTTCCCAATACCATGAACAATTTCCAAATTAAACAGGGTATAACTAGAGTTGTCTAGTCTTTTACTTGGGGTCACGAGTTCGATTCCCATCAGGTGCTTTTGAAAAGTTGAAAGTTTTACTCCTCGGTTCTGAGAGTCCTTCCTATACCTTCATATAGAGGACCAAGCAGGTTTGGGTTAACCAAACATGGAGAAGATCGACATCATCCTTCTTATCACTCTACGCATGTGTTAGAAACGTTACCCCCAATTTCTAGGGTTTCACTTGTTGAGATTGGTGTGGCTAAGATCTTTGTGGAGTTCACGATTCTAAATTTGATTCGATACCCTTTGAGTGAAATCCTCTCACTGGTGTTTCCTTATCTCGATGCATTGATCTCTCTAAGCTGATTCTGCCATTGGAATGCTCTTATTCCCTCTTCGATTGACAGATTTGAAAGTCGAAAACAACATGGCACCACATCATCGAGACGAGAGTGAGCTAAACTGTGTTCTGGTTTTATGTTGATGTGGCTCAGCTTCATCCTGCGTCTCTGATTGAAGGAATTGTTGTTGGGTCGATTATCAAACTCCCCTTTCAGACCTCTAGTTCGTTGTCGTCTCCTCGTCTAATGGAAAGCGGTGGTCCTAAAGCTTTAGTGCAACGATTCTCCATGCTTTCTTGATTATTGATGTTGTTATTGTAAGTCTCGTTGCTCCTCTAATTTGTTGGGTCTTGGTTTTGGATTGCTTCTTTCCTTATTTCTGCTACAGGTATTTTTATTTCGATTGGGAGGTTGACGCTTCCATCTTCATGGAGGTTAGTGTCGATATTGTTTGACCTTGGTGATGTGTTGCTACCTCGCCAGAAAAGCAAGCCTTTCAACCTTCCTCTCCTCCTTCTGATCACGTTCAAAGAAAAACCTTTTCTTAGGCCCTTCACAATAGCATTGACATTCCTGTTAGTCAGCTCCCTAAGCTTTGCTACAAGGGTGATGCCCTCTTCATTAAAATCTCAGAATCTCCACCCATGATCTGCAAGAACCTCCACTAGCAAATTTGATCTTTCAAATGGTCGAGAATGGATATGTTTCTATTCTCTTCGATTTTATGTGGGTTGGGCATTCTGAACCCGAGATGGATTTCCTCGGCACTGAATAGTGCTCGCAAAACACATCCTATTGCCCAGGCAAGTCCCCCCGTAATGGACTTACAAGGTAACTACTGATAGAGGCTCGTGCAAGAGCATGAGCTATACCATTCGTTGATCGCTTCACGAACACAACTCTATAATCGTTATGAATACTAATAATGAATTTGCACCTAATTACTAAGGAGCCATATTCACACTGATCCAGTTGCATATCATAAAGGTCATCTACCACCTTCTTGCAATCAATCTCAAAAGTCGTAGAAGGGATATTTTGTTTTGCTACCCAACTCAAAGGTTAGAGAAGTGTTTGTGTTTCTAACTACTTTGAACTGAGTCATAGAAGCTGAAAACCAAGTCAAAGAAACCAAAAAAGTCCCTTATGTGGTTCCTAGGGCACCAACCTGCGCTAGTCTTATTTTGATCACTAAGTAATGGAACATCAAAATTTTACTTCAAATGACCAATAGGAGACACAATCCAACTTATAATTACTAGGGTTTTTTTGTACCCCCACGTTTTCCCCCCATACCCCCACACACCCAGTGAATAGACCAAAATACACCTGTCTTTTTATAAAATCCCAATTTCTTCACACTATTGGTCATATCTACGATTGACCACCTTTCACTCGAATATACCTCACAGAAACGTATATACGAGTGAGCCAATTTCACACCACTCGAATATACCTCCCAGCCACTATATATACGACGTTAGGAATTTTACACATCGTATATACGTCCATCCAACGTATATACGAGTCAGCGTGTTTTTCTTCGCTCGAGTTTACGTCCATTGAAGATATATTCGACGCTCAAAGAGTAAGCATCGTATATACCCCCATTCATATGTATATACGATGAGGAATTTTTTTTGCTAATTGTTTTTTTTTCCCTTGCTTGCGGTGTCCGGTAGGCATCACAGTCACAGGGACAGTCGTCAGAGAGAGAGATGGGAGGTATCTCCTATCAGAGAGAGGGGAGTCATCTACTGCTCCGAGTACGAGGACTCGGAGACATAATCAATCCATGCTTCAGCGAGGAGACAGGATAGGAGACAGGGTGACCCATCTCAGTATCAGCCCCAGCCACCCCGGTATGATGTGCAGCAAGCTGAGCACCATCACCCAGCTCAGTATCAGGACGATTGGGAGTTTAATCTCGGGGATTACCTACAGCAGACTCAACACGAGGATTGGTATCGGGGGAGGCCGACTCCTCGATACCATTCCCAGCCTCCTCAGTACCATCCACAGCCTCCTCAATACCATCCCCAGCCTCTTCATTACCATCCCCCGCCTCCCGAGTATCAGCTGGAGCAGCCTCAGGAGGATCAGGGGCATGAGGAGTCTCAGATTGATATGTCTTCCTCAGATGAGTCTATGTCTGAGCATCAGGAGGATCAGGGGTATCAGGAGGAGCCTCAGCCTTAGCCCTCTCTCTTCACTGACCTGGCAGATCATGTCTGCACTTCAGTATGCGCTGACCCGACAGTTTTTGCTTACATCATTTATTTATTTTTAATTCAGGATTATCTGCGTGTTGTGAAAGTATGGGCTCATGGCAACAAAGTCCATACTAAGCTGCAGCTATAGTACGACGCCTACTACACTTGCACCACCACGCCGATTAGGGACTCAGGCATCGCCCCCACTTCTCTACACTGGCCACACCACAGTAGACCATGAGTTGCTGTCGGCTTTTATCGAGAGATGGCACTCAGATACTTCATTATTTCACTTACCATTTGGTGAAATGACGATCACTCTAGATGACGTCTCTTGTCTACTGCATCTTCCCATCCAGGGGAACTATGCACCACCTTCTGCCATTACTGTGAGCTCGGAGTATGTCACACAGCTTGCAGAGACATATCTGGGTGTGTCACGGGTTGAGGTCGCTTATCTACACCCCATGGGGTCCGTGACATCTACCTTCCGCTTGGTCGCTAGAGATTTTTGAGCGTAATAAGGTGGATCGAGGGGGGTGACATGACTGTTGCTGTGAGGGTTTATCTTCTTCTGCTTCTGACCTACAGTATCTTCACTATGAAGACTGGAGACAGGGCTAAGGCTAAGTGGCTAGTCTACCTGCATGATCTGAGTGCAGATGTTCTTGGAGGCTATGCATAGGGTGCAGGTGCACTAGCTGACACGTATGAGTCCTTGAACACTGCGTCTTTGAGAGACACGGCGAAGTTAGGAGGGTATGCCAGTCTATTCCAAGTATGAATGTAAATTTAATTTTTTTTCTTAATTCAGACTGTCTTTGGGTAAATAGTTTTTAATTACACCTGTTGTTTATTTTTTGCATTTCAGTCTTGGATCATGTGGTATTCCCTCACATGGCGGAGAGGAAGGCTGGTACTATACCCGGCATGAGCCCGCTGTTGGGCGCCCGGGGAAGAAGAAGACAATCACTGAAGGTCGAGCCACCGCTGCGAAGGATGATTGATGAGATGAGGCCAGAGGATGTCTGCTGGCGGCCATTTGAGGAGCACAAGGATATTAGACCCTTTGACAAGATCTTCGTATACAGGGTCTTCATCAGCTGGGCTGATTTCAGAGTTCCTTACATGCCTGATAGGTGTCTGCGACAGTTTGGGTACGTTTAGGTCATCCCGCGTGACCCTCTCAAAGGTCGTCCTAGCCATACCGACTGTGTGTTTAGGATCACCAACTTCACAGCTAGTGTCACTGATGTTCTTCGCACTACTTGGGGTGCTCGTGAGCGGATGAGGCGTGGTCGAGTACTTTACCTGCGCACGTCCGTGCATCTATCCTCAGACTATTACCTGCTCCACCATCACCAGTAGTCTGGACACCCTCCCCAGAGCTACGATTCGGCGATCCTGAGTGGATGCGGGAGGTTGTGACCGCTTGTAGGGAGAGGATTCGTGATGGCGATCGAGATCACGCGTGGTAGTCAGGCGTATCAGACACTCTATCGGCTGGTGGGGATGACACTACCAGATGAGATTCCACGAGAACTTAGACGGGGACGAGGACGAGGACGTTAGGAATTTTTTATTACTACTTTGATGTATTTGTACTCATGTTACTTCAATGTTTGCACTTTATTATTACTTTTTTTCGGGTATTTTATTTTACGAGTTTCCATAAATTTTCGATTTCATTGATTCGATAAAACAAACTTACACAAGCGATAAAACATAAACAACTAGAATAAAAATAGACAGATAAAAAGAAAATACAATAGAAACTCATCGAAATGGTGGAGTTAATCGACGAAGGATCTCAGCGACAGTCCTTCTGGTTTCGACGTACAGATGAATGTAACTCTTCCATTTAAACCTAATATGATTGGACATCATGTCTCGGAGGTCATCCTCACCATTGTTGACATCCATGGTAGACCGAAGAAAGACCTCCATCACCCATTCCGGTTTCCGATAAACGATACGAATTATCTCATGCTCGTCGTTCTCTGGTTGAATCATCCGCAGTAGTTTTTGCTTAAGAGCAACAAATGATATGCCGTGTTTTAACCTACACGCACTACGCCAGCGAACAAGGATGGCTAGCGTTTTTTTTGGGCATTGGTAGCGTTTTAAAACGCTAGAGAAGCTGGCGCTACTAATGCGTACACCCCATTAGTAGCGTTTAAAAAAGCGCTAGCCATTTCCCAGCAGTGTTTTAGACATACGTAGCGTTTTATATAAAACGCTAGCCATTGACCAGCGCTTTTTACAATTCCTAGCGTTTCAGAAACGCTAGGGATCCCATAGCTCATTTTACTACCATTCCTAGCGTTTTAAATAAAAACGCTAGGGATCCCATAGCTCCTTTTTAGTACCATTCCTAGCGTTTTAAATTAAAACGCTAGGGATCTATAGCCCTTTTTACTACCATACCTAGCGTTTTATATAAAAGCGCTAGGATGCTATAGCACCTTTTTACTAGCATTCCTAGCGTTTTATATAAAACGCTAAGGATGCTATAGCACCTTTATTAGCATTCCTAGCGTTTTTCAGAAAAACGCTAGGGATCCTCTAACTCCTCTTTACAATTCCTAGCGTTTTATCTTTAAAACGCTAGGTATTGAATGAATTTTTAACTTCATTTCTAGCGTTTTCACTCTAAAACGCTACCTATTGACTGAATTTTTTTTTAAATATTTTTTTTATTTTGGTTTGTTCTCCATTTTAATTACAACCTATAAATTCATTCCCTTTTCAACAAATTCAGAAAATACATTCCAATCCAATATATCATTCAAACAAAATTCGATCAACAAAATTCATCAAATAATATTTCCAATCCAATATATATCATTCTAAGAAGTACTTACAACATAATATAAATCCAATATATACAACATAAATAATAACTAAACTATTATGAATCTCAAAACTTGCTACAAAAAGCTAGAAACAAAATGGCACCACTCCCCCTACTATCTGCTGTAAGTTGTTCAAAGTGAGTAATTTGGATTTTTTGAAGTGGGAAAATCTTGAAAAAAAATGAAATAAAATTAGAATTAAAATGTTTATTAAATGTGAGTAAGTATTATAATATCAATATAAAAAATAAATCTAAGTAGTTACCTTGGTTGGGATTGTTACTTTGTCATGAGTGATAATCTCTTTCATATACCTCATAACATAGTACCCACAATCATTGCTATTTGGTTGTTTAGGACACTACAAAGCAAAAGATTATAACTTAATTGTCACACATTTTATGACCAAAAATCAATTAAAATTATAAGAATGATTCTTAAAAAGCTTACAATTATGGGTAGCCATCTTGTTTTAGTCGTAGATAATCCCAAGTATTCTTTCAAAGCCTTTGTAACGTCATACATATATATATATATAACGTTAAGTTGAACAAAATACATATATTAAATTATACAAATTAAAATGAGAGGGTTACACATACACACCTCTCAACCATCCAGACGAAGTCTTCGTGAGACGTTGTAATGACCTTGAAGTGAATCCGGATAATAGACAACATTTTGCTTAGGGTTTATTGCAAAGAGTACCCAATGTTGCCTGCAAGTAAATGAAGAAACGAATGAGTACACATTAATTTACACTATAATACAATCCTCAAAATAAGTAAACAAGTGATTGAAGACTAAATTTCTCACCCATTATTGAGTGGTGCCAAAAATAAAGATTCGCCCTTCAAATGCTTGGCATCCATGAAGCGTGAAAGGATATAACTTTGTATTTCACTCTTTATAGCCGTAATGCGTTCCTCTGTGTTACCTTTATGAAACACAACTATACAAGCTGGACACAAGAAGAAATACTTCTGTGTCCGTTGAGAAGGGACCAGAAGATGATTGTACAAATACCTATAAATAATATATATACAACTTTCAGATCCTCATATATATACTCTAATATATACTCTAATATAAACAACTATTGTGTACAAATAATTTAATACATACCTCTGGTATACTCTGATATCAGTGGCAGTGACCCAATCCATTTCAACTATAGCTTTCAGGTCCTCCATGTTGATCATTACCATCTGTTCCAGTCCCACAATGTTATCGGCCGGTAAATAAATCGAGTCGTCCGGGTTCATTTTTTGAGTGATGTGGACCTTTAGAGAATCGATGTAGGTCTGGAATTCATCAATGGGAAATTGACCAACATGTTGGACTGGCTGTATAGAAGATGGTCGGGAGAGTTTGGTAGTGGAAGGGGAGGGTTGAGACACTTTTATGGAAGGGGAAGGTCGGGACACATGGGGTACCTAGTATATATTAAAAAAATGATTAATTAGCTAGTTAGTTAACACACATTATAGTCATTTAATTATTAACAAAAATATTGTCACTTACAACGACAAGTTGTTCAGGCCATGCCACAAAAGTACTAAGTGCTTGATCCACAGTAAATATATCCGCATTAGCAATTGGAAGTGCAATGTGCAGACCCTCATTGAATAGTCTACCCTAACTCTCAAATGGTTTTCAGCATGCCCGATTGTGCGATGTGGCACTCAATTGGTTACATATCAAACCCATCGCAACCTTTCGATGTGGGTTTGCAATATATAGCTCACATTCACAATTATCCTAAATCAATTATAAAGAAAAATAAATATACATGATAATTTTATCAAATACATATGTACAAAAAAAGCAGTCGAGTTTTGTTAAATACGTGTTGAAGGGATGGTGCGCCTATCTCGCGCGCTATGGGGTGCGGCGAGAGCTCAATAGGTTCAAGCAGGGGTGGTGCGGCGGGGATGGTGCACCAATCCTTTGTGCCAAGAGTCGCTTAAACATCTGTCTCTCTTCCATTAACACAAAGAACATTCTTGGATAGCTCGTCATACTTTGCCGCCATGACTTTACAATCCCCGCACCCCTTGCTTTGGCTCTTCTTTGGCCCAAACACAGTTGTAGGAGGAATCCCATATCCATAACCTCTAATCCCATATCTAGCGTGTTTTCTAATTGGCTAGCGTTTTGAAAACAAGCGCTAGGGATCTGTCTAGCGTGTTTTCTAAATAGCTAGCGCTTTATAAAAAACGCTAGGGATCTATCTAGCGTGTTTTCTAATTGGCTAGCGTTTTGAATAAAAGCGCTAGGGATCTGTCTAGCGTGTTTTCTAATTTGCTAGCGTTTTTAAGCAAAAGCGCTAGGATCCGCATCTAGCGTGTTACCTAATTGGTAGCGTTTTACTTTAAAACGCTACTAATGGTGTAGCGTGTTATTAAAATGGGTAGCGTTTTTTTATAAACGCTACTAAAGGTGGCGATCTCTTTTTACAATTCTGGCGTAGTGACGATAAAACATCTCTCCCATTGAAACCTATACCATCATCTTGCAAGATGATGCCCTGATGATCAGCGAACCCCATATTAGAGTGAACGAGAGTGAGGGAAAAAGGCTCGTAGTATGACATTAGCAAAGCCTGCATCATCTTGACTTGTGTTGTGTGAGATAAGGAAGCTGAATTTTTGGTGTGAAAATAGTGAGGGTGGGAGTGGGTATTTATAGTTTAGGTAAAAGATTATCAACCGTTGATTTTGTCGGTACAAACTACACCGTTGATAAACTTTGAAAGTGAAATCCTAACCGTTAAAATTTAAAAAAAAAAATTTAAAAATTCTATAACAACCCATCGTATATATGTATTTTGGACATATATACGATGTCTATATTTAACACATCGTATATATGTCCTAAAGACATATATATGATTGCATCATACGCAGCCAATCGTATATATGTCCTAAAGGACATATATACGATGTGTTAAATATAAACATCGTATATATGTCCAAAATACATATATACGATTGACCTTTTTTAAAAAAAAAAATAGATTTCAAAGAGGTATTTTGGGATTTCACAATTATGTGGGGGTATAAGGGGTAAAGGTGGGGTATGAAAAAAACAACCCTAATTACTAATGGGGTGGACATGTTAGTGGTACCCAATGCATGTGTGTGCATTTAGTACACAAGAGATCCTACACTCGATGCTAAATTGCCAAAAGAGTTGGTATTACATTATCCTAAAGCAATGTTATTAAAGTCGGACCGGTTATCGTGCCGGTCAAGACACTGGTTTACTGGTTCTCTGGTCGGGCCGGCCGGTCTTTAGTTGGGCCGCATGAGTCGGACACTTTTAAAATGTACTAAAAATAGATATGATATGTATAAATTTATAACTTGAAAATCGGGAAAAAAAAATCTCACCACAAAATTAACACAAGTCTTCAAATTTCAAGTCTTCAATTTCCAAAACCCTACCGGTCGTCGGACCGGCTGCTTCACCAAATTTCTAATTGAGCTGGGCGGCTCAACTGGTTTGCGTGCAGTTCCGTTTTAATATGCAAGTCGTGCCGGTAACCCCACCGAAATCTGGTCCGACCGAGTGGTAGGATAGGGTTTTAATAACACTTTCCTAAAGTCGTTGATTCCGCGCGCCCCATCCAAATGTTCCACATATACATTCCAAAGATTTGATGATGCTCTATTTTCAGAGACTGAATTACTTGAAACAATAAGCTTTAGCAGCATTTGCGGCTGCAACGACTTCCAAAATGAAGCTCCTTCCAACTCTAGAGCACTACAACAAATAGTTTCAACAACAGTACTACCGCAAAATACATGACGTGGAACAAATATGTCTTTGCTTCTTAGGTGCCACCTAGTTAGTAAACAGTTTCGAGCCATACACCATAAGGAGGTTTTGATTTTGGAGGGACTTGAATAGCCTAAATCAAATCCCAAGAGCCCTCCACTTTAAGATGATCTGGGTTAACCAATCTCTCCATGCAATAACTGTATGTGCTAGACATGAAAATATTAAAAATACTTATAACATTTTTGATGACTTTTCTTGGATGAAGAATCAACTAAATCTGTATCGATGTAATAATCAAATTGACCGCAGAATATAATAGTAGTATAAAATATTGTTGAGATTTCATCTTGATTGATACAATTTCAACCATCCATAGTATTTTATATAATATCCTACGATTAATTTAATTGGTACACAAGTGATGGAATCTCTCACCTTATAATGCACCGATTTTTTTTTTTTTAATATAACAAAATTTTCTTAACAATAAATGGTTTTTAAAATAAGCATTTGTAAAAAAAAAAAAAAAGGTTTTTACACCCGTAATTTAACTCGAAAAACTATTTTCAAAACCAGTAATATCTCATCATTTTCTAATCGATACACCTGTATTATAATTCTTTTTTAAGTTTTAATAACCAATTACTACGAAAAAACCTCACTGTCCATACACGCCCTCTACTTAACTAATTTGGATTAGATTGATTTTCAGTTCCCTACAAAAAACAATAGAGCAATTCTCCGCCACCCTGCTATAACGCTATCCTCAACTTTCCAAAATCTTCAAAATCAACATTACCAAACAAGCCAACACACCCTTACCAAAGAAAGAAAAAAAAAATAGTTAGAGAGCAAAAGCCTAAATGCAAAAGAAAAATTCACAATTTAATAATAGTAGTAACTTTTAAACCCATCAATTTTTTACCGCACCGTAACAGAGGGCCACCACCGTCACGTAAGGAGCCACCACCATGGCTCCTTGTCATGGTTCAACCCTCTGTTGTATTTTCTTCCACGAAGAAGATGAACCTTCACCGTCAGAAACCCTCGGAATTCTTGCCTTCGACGCCGTTAAAACAATGTGCCGTCTTATTTCTCTTTATAAATCTCTCACCGACGTTGAGATTCATAAACTTCGTCGCCACGTCATCAAATCCAAAGGTGTAGCTCGTCTTAATTCCATCGACGAATGTTTCCTCCTTAACCTCGCTTGCGCTGAGCGGTTAGAAGATCTCAACATCGCCGCCTCCGTCGTCTCTCGCCTCGGTACACGTTGCATCGACAAAAACCTCAACCGCTTTGACACGGTTTACGCCGACATTAAATCCGGTGCCGTCGACCTTAAAAAACTCGAATTCGGGACAAGAAATGTTGATCGAATAATTGAGAAGATGGAGAAACTTGTTAATGCAACGAGAGACCTTCATACGGCAATGGAATCTTTATCGGAGATGGAAGTTTCAGAAAAAAAGATTCAACGTTGGAGAACAATGAGATCTAATAATGGTCTTAAAGTGAAAGTTGAATGTTTCAATGATAGAATTGTTTATCATAGAAGACAAGTGCAATATTATAAACAAATGTCACTTTGGAATTTAACGTTTGATAAGGTTGTTGGTTTAATGGCTCAGATTATCTGCATTGTCTACGCTAGACTTTCCTTCGTTTTTGGATCATTGCTTTCAGGTTTCAACAACAATGGTGATAAGGGTAAGGGAAAGTTTAAGGTTAAGGGTGTTTTTCGATTGAAGTTAGAGAATTATTATTGTCGTATTGAACATCATGAGTTGTATAAAATAAACCTTTGTATATTCGAAATGCAAGACGAGGAAATAATGAAGAAGCGCGTGAAGAACGTTGGTCTTGTTATGAAGAGTAATAAAACCGGGGTGATGAAGTTCAACAATAACCATGCTCCGGTGGGGTGTTACGGTGGGGAGGTAGTGAAAATGGCGAAGAGTAATCAAGTTTTCCGGTTGGCGCCGGTGTCGACGGTGGGTGGAGTGGGGTTATCACAAAGATATGCAAATGTGATTATATTTATGGAGAGATGCGTACACGCGGCAGCGGCGATTGGAGATGACGCGCGTGGGGCATTGTATGATTTATTACCGGAGAGGTTGAAAGTGAAGTTGATGGGGAAGTTGAGGAGGCAAAGGTTGCAGTGGGAGGAGAGTTGGAAGGGATCGGAGGAAGGGAGTTCAGGGAGTTCGACGGTGGCGGAACGGTGGCAAGAGGCGGTGGAAGATGTGATGGATTGGTTGGTACCGTTGGCACATGATACATTGAAGTGGCAAGCTGAAAGAAATCTTGAGAAACTGAAGTTTGAAACTAAACCTACTGTTTTGTTGTTGCAAACTTTGCATTATTCAAATTTGGAGAAAGTTGAGGATGTTATTGTGGATGTTTTGATTGGGTTGAGTTGTGTATATTGGTACCAAAAACAATGGTAGCTAAGGTACAGTTTAGTGAGGTTTCTTGTTAACCCACTTTAACTATGGTTTTTAATTATTTTGTTGCTATCCACAAAAAATTATGATCTTTAATTTGAAGTCATCAGCAGCAACTGCAGGTGCGAATGGTTCACTTATGTGTAATTTATTACTAATTTTTAGGATTTTGAATCCAAGAAATTAGTATTAGTTTTGAGGATGGTCTTAAATTGTTGTGGGTAAGTGTAATTGCATCTGTAACACAACAAATTTTTGAGACTGCGTTTATTCACAATTGCCTATAACTATTTTTGAGAAGTGCGACTGCAACCGCAATTTAAAATCTTGGTAATGAGAATAGTTGGGGTGTTGATGATTAGATGAAGCAGTTCTCAAAGTGGCATTTCAATTGTTGAGAGGTTAAGGGTGAAGTTGGTTTAGGTCACAATCCACTTCCAGAGAATGATGAACGATGTGGTATAGTGTAGGTATTGAGAAGAGATCACATGAAGGGAACAGGATGCAATTTGGGTTTTCATTTGTTGTTTTTATCAATTTCTTGTCCTTTTCTTTTACCAAAATGTGTAATTTATGAGTACATTTTTGCCTCTGGAGTTGCATGTGCGACTAAAAAAAACATGTCTTTGATTTTTATTTATTTATATGCAGAGATTTTTAGTTTATGTCTTTCATGAAAAGCATTATTGAGGCATTGTGTATAGAGGATAACATAAAACATAAAATGTTATGATTCTACTATTTGGCAATACCAAACCGTAGATAGATAGAGGATAGTTTATACTTTATAGTGTGGTTTTGCCTTTCGTTTGATGTCAATATTGGGATGGTGAAGATGCAATTAAGCATATGATTTAATTATTTGTGTCCTAAACATAATAGATGAATTAAAATCTTATGATGCTAATTATGTAACGCATTTCATGAGCATTTTTGCCACTACTCCAAACAGTCGAAAATCAATGTGTTTGCACCCCTACTTGTGAGTGTGACACAGATAATGAAACATCTACTTTATAAATTCTAATTAAAAGTTTGAATTTATTTTTTTCTATAATTGTATAAATATCTATTGATTTCTCTTTCAAATTTCTTATAATATATTTTTTTTATTTTTATTTGTGTTACTTTGTGGGCGGACAAATTCAAAACAATTATATTTCTATGGCAGCAAGTGCATACGATTAGTATCAAGAAGAAGGTTTTATTTGAAATATTAATCTCCCGACAATCAGGTTTTATTGTTCTAATTTTTTATCTTAGTTTATAGTTTTTTAATGTAATTACTTTTATTTTAATGTTATAGTCTCTCGTGTGTTGATTTTATGGTCCATTTTATTTGAATTTAATAGGTTTGTTTATATGCTCTTTAATCTTAAGATTTGATTTTCATTGTATTTATTTTTAAAAATATAAATGTCAACTCGAAAATATGAATCGAGTTATTTGAAACTCAAAAAGAAGAGTTGAAGCATCGGTTGAATCACAAAAAAAGGAGCCTTGGATAAATTTAATAAATGATTTTGCCATTCCAAAAAGCTCAAAAAAAAAAAAATTAAATAAAAATAATAAATTTAACAATTTTTTAGGATATAAAAAGCCTACTTCTAAGGATAAGGATGTTCATATCTATAGAAGGAAACAATTTCAAATAGATGGATAAAATCAAAGTATTACTTTTTCTACAAGTTTGAGTAATATAAAATTTACCAGCAGTCTTCAACCACAATGTTGAGATGCAAATAGAATCACTTTCCACGGTTCTCCATAAATCATGGCACTTGTGATTTGATTTATATGTACCAAATGCTCAAACTCTCTAATAGCATTGTCATTGTCTTCTCCTATTTTTTTTTCTTCCAACTTCAACGCTTCCAAACACTATATAAATACTCCCGTTAAGGAAAAAACAAAACATGGTATAATTATTTATGATAAATTTAATATAAACAGGGGGCTATGAGTTGTATGCTAGTACACTTAAACGACACCGTAGAAAAGGCATATAGTGTTCTGATGACCTTGGAGTTAGTTGCAATTGCAGTTATGTGCCAAACATAAACCATTTCCAACTAACTACAAACCCAAATGTGTTGTTGTTGTTTTTGGCAACTATATTTTGTCACGGCATAGCATCCATGATCAATATGAAATTACCAACTACTATGATCATATACCACTTTTTCTGGTGTAGTTGGATGTTAAACACTTATGTGGGTTCTTCTTCCTGAGTTGTGGAAGTGGTGTGTATTCAACATCTTCCTTTTAGTGGTTGTCTCTTTCTACTTCTTGAACTACAGCTGCTGCTTACCATCCAAATTCAAATATGGAACAACAAGAGGAAGCAACTCACTAGGTGAATTGATAGGTGAAAAGAAAGTAAGGTGCCCTATTGAGTGCACTTTATTTGATTATTGGATTTGCATAGGTCAAAAAACTTGCACCTGAGCTGCTTTCTCTTGTTCCATATTTGAATTTGGATTTGGATGGTGAGCAGCAACTACAGTCCATTTTAGGAAGAGGTTGGTGATTTTATCCACACAGTTGAAGAAGCAGAAAGAGGCAACCACTAAAAGGAAGAGGTTAAATACACTCCACTTCGACAACTTTGGGAGAAGAACCCATAAAAGTGTTTCACATTCAACTACACCAGAAAAGTGGTATATGATCATAGTAGTTGGTAACTTCATGTCTCCCATGGGTGCTATGCCATGACAAAATATAGCTGCCAAGAACAACAACAACACAATTGAGTTTGTAGTTGGTTGGAAAGGGTTTGTGTCTAAACTTTGGTACATAACTGCAATTGTACCTAACTTCAAGGTCATCATTTTCCATGGTGTCATTTCAGTGTAGTAGCATACAACTCCTAGTCCCCCTATTTATAATAAGTTTACCATAAATATTTATATTGTGTTTCATTTTTTCCTTAACGGGACTTTTTATGTTGTGTTTGGAAGCGCTGAATAGCTCCAAAAGTCCAAGGAAAACTGAATGGCATGAAAACAAATCGATTTTCGACCGTTTGGAGTAGCCGTTTTGGCATGTGGATAAGTTCGATTTTCAATAATGGCAGAGCGTCCTCTATTTTTCTTCTCTGGTCATCTCCCTCCCTTGATTATGCGTTTTTCTCACTCTGGTTTTTATTAACAGGTGCCAGAAAAATGAATTTGCATACATTTGGTTTTACAGTTAAGTGTTCTAAACGTACGATTGTAACTTTGTAATGGATTGAAGTTGAACTCATTTCTACTATTTTATATTATTTTTACTATCTCCATTCCCTAACTGCCCTTCACTTGTTTATGGTAATAAAAAAAACTGCCCTTCATTTGTTGAGTCTCACAAACAACGTAAAAAGGCTATAAACCTATAATAGAAACTTATACATAATACTACAAAATAATAACTGAAACCGAAACTATAAACTACTCTCCTCCTATCTCACGATATAAGTTATAAAAACCTGACATCTCACATATCAACGAAAAACATTGAAATCAACTATTATCATTTAATTAAAAGGTTAAAACTTTATCTTCTTTCGAAGATTGTCATTTGCATTTAATGATGATTTACACTCCTAATTAATGATAACATTGTTAACTATATGTTCACGACTGCGCCGAGCCTCACTACAACACTGCGGCATCAATGGCAAAGCACCGAGGGACTAAGATTCGGGAGATCCGTTTATGCTCGGCCTAGTCTGCATTGGTCGGTCCCCACTCTTAGCCGAGGCATTCCTCTGTAACTGCCACCTTTATTATGTAACTGAAACCTTAATTATGTAACGATCATTAATTATTGGCCATGAATGATTGTAACACTATATATTTCGCCAGAGAGGCTAATGAAGGGTTGAACAATTTTCCTACCTACGCGAGATTGTTTATTGTGTTCTTGATTACTTCATTCCCAGAAATAGTTGAGAACATTGGCGCCCACCGTGGGGCCTGGTAAAACTTTTCCTACGTCCCACTCTACAAATTTCTACTATTCATTGTCACCAGCATTATGGTGACCACGAGAAATGTAGGTAACAAAGTGGTGCTTCGCCTAGCACCGGGATCCCAGATTGAGCGGCACCGCCATGCATTGCTCAAACACTGCAAGCCCAGAACGCAGACCAAGCCCGTTAGAATGAGGAACAAGCCATCCGTACTCAAGCTTTGGAAGCAAGGGAAGTGCAGCTGCAGGCCCAGCTCACCGAAATGAGACACTTCGCCTGTGTCATCGATGCAACCGTAACACCTCGCGAGTGTTTCAACCATTTTCTCGCCGCCATCCAGCCGCTCGGCTTCCCACGCTTCGTGGAGCCGCCCATTGCCACATATGATGGCACCGGGATCCCCTTAGCCATGTCGACGCCTTCCAAACGCAAATGATGATCAGTGGGGAACCGACGCTTATCGCTTGCAAAATGTTCGCCGACCTTAGCCGATGTAGCTCAAATGGTTCGCGGGGATACCGTAACGCCGACCACGAGCTTTGAGGATCCGCCAGCCGCTGCGGCAAAGCAATTTCGGCAAACAAGAAGAAGCGAATGCTAGCCGAGGACATGTTTGATGTGCGCCAAGAGCCGGGAGAGTCCCTGAAAGCCTACTTGGAGCGTTTCAACAAGTCGACGGTCCTGGTAGATGACCCTGATGAGCGGTTTTTTGTAAAGGCATTTATGAAAGGTATTCGCAATGGAACTTTCAGCGAAGCCCTTTCCCTGTGGAAGCCGCAGACTATGGATGAGATTAGAGTCCGGGCAGAGAAACACATCGACGCGGATGACGTGGCCCTCGGGAAGGATGAGAAGGACATGCAGGCACCACCTAGGCGTGTGATTTCACCGAGGCGTTCTCCACCCCTCCGGCATGCACCCTATGACCGGCGTGATAGGGGCGCGCATGCAAAGTCAAAAGGGCGACGCACCCGTCCTCCAAACGCAGAAATAGCCTTCACACCTTTGAAAGCTAGGCCGTCGGATTCTAGATGAAGGACTTCATGAGGGATCGATACGCCGGCCATCACCTTTTGTTGGCGTCATGGGTAAGAACGTAACTTCTTATTGCGGTACCACCGACCAAGGACATGACACGCATAATTCGGCCGGACTCTCAAACAAAGAGATTGAGCAACTCATCTAGCGCGGCCAGCTTAAAAAGTATGTCAAAGCAGGAGGTGATGATGGGAAGCCGAAGGCAGTGGCCCCCCCAAAGTCGATGACCCAGCAATCCAATACACAAGCCAAGAGAGCTGAAAGAGGCAAGCGCAGCGAGCACGAAACAGCAGAAAAAGGAAGAGTCAACACCACATCGGGCGGATTTTCTGGAGGGGGGGCTACATCCTCATCTCGCAGGAGATATGCCAGATCTATCTTGTCGGTTTCCTCTGCAGAAGCCACTTATGTTGTAACTGATGCGGAATACCCCGCGATTTCTTTCGATGTGCAGGATTTCGAAGGTGTTCGGCCTCACTCAGATGATCCGATAGTAATCTCTGTCACCACCAGTGGTTATTCAATAGCTCGGGTGCTGGTAGATGGAGGCAGCTCAGCAAACGTCATGTACTGGTCATGCTTCGAAGGTTTAAAATTACCGGTGGAAGCACTAAAGAGCTATACCGGAACTCTGGTTGGATTTTCTGGTGAACAAGTTGAAGTCCGCGGATACATGGACCTCAGGACAACCTTCGGCGAAGGAGAATCGGCGAAGATCAGAATGCCGAGATATATGATTGTTGATGCAGATTCGTCATACAATATAATAAGTGGGGAGGCCAACACTTAATGCTTTGATGGCGAGAGTTTCTTATCCCCATCTATGTTTGAAATATCCTCTTCCTAGTGGTAAGGTAGGTGGTAAAAGAGGTGATCAAAGTTGTTGCAAGGAAGTGTTACGCAGAAAGTGCAAAAGTGAAGGCGATTCAAAAGAAGGCCTGACGGGGTTAGTTCCAATTGCGCTTTTCTAGACTGACCCTCGGTTATATGACCCAAAGAAAGGAGGAGCAAAGGTTCAAGCCGGTAGATACTTTGAAAGAGGTGGTGATAGGACCGCCCAAAGACGTAAAAACAAGGATTGGTACCGCCTCTTCCTGGTGAGCTTGAGGATCAGTTGGTTAAATTCCTCTCCAGCCACACTCATGTATTTCCATGGTCCCCTCAGGATATGCCATGTATTGATCCTAACTTCATCTGTCATCGGTTATCATTGAATCCGTCTATAATGCCTCGTAGCTCAAAATGAAAAGAGGAAACAGGTGGTGAGAAATCTGAAGCCATACAGGAGGAAACAAAGAAGCTAGAGGCCGCACAATTCATAAAGGAGGTCAAGTATCCAACATGGTTGGCTAACCCGGTGATGGTCAAGAAATCCAACGGGAAATGGCAGATGTGTATAGACTACACAGATCTTAACAAAGCATGTCCCAAAGATCCTTATCCTTTGCCAAGTATTGATGGGCTGGTGGACGGAGCCTCTGGTTACAAGCTTCTGAGCTTCATGGATGCATACTCCGGTTATAACCAAATCAAAATGAGCCCGGAAGACGAGGAGAAAACAACATTCATGACTGCCAGGTACAACTATTGTTACCGTGTAATGCCTTTCGAACTAAAAAATGCAGGTGCTACATATCAGCGTCTAATGGATAGAGTCTTTGAGGCGGAGATTGGGAAATCTATTGAAGTATATGTGGATGATATGGTGGTTAAGTCGGAAACCGAGGAATCTCACCGCTAACCTCCAAAAACTTTTCATCACTGGAAAAGCATGAGTTGCGTTTAAATCCTGACAAGTGTTCTTTCGGAGTCCAGGCGGGGGAATTCCTAGGCTACGTGTTGACTCACAGAGGAATAGAGGCCAACCCGGCCAAGTGCCGAGCTATTAGAGAGACCCGAAGTCCAACAAATGCAAAGGAGGTCCAAATTCTGGCTGGCCGAATAGTGGCACTCTCAAGATTCCTAGGTCAAGCAGCTAACAAAATACAACCTATGTTTCGATTGTTAAGGAAGAACGCCCAGTTCCAATGGTCGGCAGAGTGCGAGGAAGCATTGGAGGTGATAAAGGCATATCTAGCTGCACCACCAATTCTAACCCCCCTACACCAGGGGCCGTTTTGTTATTGTATTTGTCTGTTACAGAACATGCCGGAAGTGCAGTCTTAGTAGAAGAAAGAGCTAAAGAGCAATGCCCCATTTACTATGTCAGCAGAATGTGGAGAGGTCCCGAGCAAAGGTACCAAAAGATTGAGAAGGTAGCCTATGCTGTCACTCTGGCGGCCAGGAAACTCCGGCAGTACTTCATGAGCCACTCAATAATTGTCAAGACAGATTTGCCTATCCGCCAAATACTTTCCAAGCCAGATATTGCTGGAAGAATGGTAGCATGGTCAGTTGAGTTATCAGAATATGATATCAGGTACCAGCCCAGATGACCAATTAAGGCGCAAGCTTTAGCAGATTTTGTGGTAGAGATAGCAGGTGTGGAGCCAACAGTTGGATCACAGGCCGAGTATTGTTGGACTTTATCGGTAGATGGATCGTCTAACCTGAGGGGAAGCGGAGCTGGAGTCACGTTGGAGGGACCTGACAACGTACTCATAGAGCAATCACTTCGCTTCGGTTTCAAGGCCAGCAACAATCAAGCAGAATACGAGGCTCTAATTGCTGGCATGAACCTGGCAATAGACATTGGAGTGAAGCACCTCAAAGTTCGCAGTGATTCTCTGCTAGTCACCAGCCAGGTCACAGGGGCGTTCAGTACCAAAGATGAGCTACTCGCCAAATATTTGTCTAAGGTACAAGAGCTAAAACTCAAATTTGTTTTCTTTGAACTAACGCATGTTCCTAGAGAACAGAATAGCAGGGCCGACATATTAGCAAAGTTGGCAAGCACTAAAAAACCTGGCAATAACCATTCAGTAATACAAGAAATGATAACCCAACCCAGCATCAATCAAATACAAGTCTTCTCGACCGAGATTGACCCTGATTGCTGGATGACCAAGATTCTTGCTTATCTGTAGGGTGAAGAACTGAATGTGCCGGATGATGAGAAAAGAAAGCTGGTGAAAGCGGCTACCAATTACACGATGGTCGAGTCAGAGCTATACAAAAGAGGTTTCTCCATGCCGCTCCTTAAATGTGTCACAAAAAGCAAAGCACAAGAAATACTCAAGGAGGTGCACGAAGAAGTGTGCAGCAGTCATATTGGAGGCCAAGCATTGGCTTCAAAGATTGTAAGAGCAGGGTATTATTGGCCCACAATGAAGAAAGACGCAGTTGAATATGTCTGTCGATGTCACAAATGTCAGATGCACGCAAAAATCCCAAAAGCCCCTCCAACCAATCTACAATCGCCTCCTGGCTTGGCTGTCACGCATTTGGGGTGTCGACATTCTCGGCCCATTTCTCCCAGACCGGGTCAAGTAAAATTCTGTTAGTGGGGTGTCGACTATTTCACAAAATGGATAGAGGCAGAGCTGGTGGCCACCATATCGCAGAAAGCGGTAAAGAAGTTCTATTGGAAGAGAATCATATGCCGATTTGGAATTCCCGCAACCATCGTGAATCGACAATGGAACACGCTTTGCCTCGAGACCCGGTGGCCGAGCTCTCGCAACACTTGGAATATCTACCAAGCCTTTACTCTCAGAGAACACCCTCAAACCAATGGGCAGCAGAGGTCGCTAACAAGGTGGTATCACTGGTTTAAAGAAGAGACCGGAAGATTCTAATGGAAATTGGGTCGAGGAAATGCCTCTAGTGCTATGGTCTTACAACACTACGCCAGCAGATCTCACTGTGGGAAACTCCTTTCCTACGGTGACATATGGTAGTGATGCGCTTATCCCGGTGGAAATATCGGAGCCTAGCCCAAGGAGAATATTGACTACCACTGCACTGATCCAACAAAGACTTCGTGTACAATCTAGATCTCGCTCGAGGAAACCCGATAAATGGCTAAGGTTAAAGAGGAAGCAACCAAACAAAGAGCAGCCAAAAGGTACAACTCCAAAGTGAAAGGGAGGACATTCAAAGCAGGTGATTTAGTTTTGCGCCGAACCACAAGAGTGGGGGTTGTGGGTAAATTGTCCCCCAACTGGGAGGGTCCATTCAGAATCAAAGCTGTGCTCGCCAAGGCGCGTTCAAGCTGGAGAAACTCAACGAGGAAATATCCCGAGATCATGGAACGCCGCTAACCACTACAAGAAAAACTGAAAATCCAAGGCAAAACTTTCTGGCGGATTTTAATCCCCCACAAACTTTCCGGCGGATTTTTGACATTTGTGGGGATTTAATCCACCGTAAAAGTTTTCATGATTTTTGACATTTGTGGGGATTTTTGACGCTCATGGCGGATTTTTAAAAAAAAAAAAAAAAATTTTGGGGAAATTAGGTATTTGTATGTGATTTAAAAAAAAAAAAATAAAATAAATTTTTGGCGGATTTTTATGTTTTTGCTTGGCGGATTTTAAAAAAAAAATTTTGGGGATTTAAAATCCACGCAAATACATTAAAATCCGCCAAAAATTTATTATTATTTTTTTAAAATCCACTGAAAAAACCAACAAAATGACCTCGGAATCCGCGAAAATGACTACCTCGGTCAAAGCAATCTTGATTCCACTGAAAAAGCCAAGGAATCCACTAAAATGACCTCGATTCCAACGCTCTCTTCATCCTCCCTTAATAAACTGATTTCAACAATTCACTTTCAACACTCTCTCAACATTTCACTCTCTCAACACTTCATTCTCTCAACATTTCACTCTCTCAACACTTCACTCTCTCACCATTTCACTCTCTTAACAATCCTCACATTAAATCTTTACTATTTCTCAACACTTCTCTCAAATTTGTTTTGAAGGTATGTTTTAATTTAGACTTTGTTTTAAGTTATATTTTGTTTTAACTTATACTTTGTTACTAATTGTGGTGTTGTTTGTTTAAGATTTGTTTGAGTTTGGTGATTTTTGTTTCTTTGTTACTATTTATATTTTTAATTTAAATTTATTTATTTTTTAAAAATATTTTATTACTATTTGAGTTTTTTAATTTAAATATGTTATTTATATTTTTTTTTAAAATTTATTTAATTTTAAAAAACGTTTATAAAATTTTTAAAAATGTTTTTAAATTTTTTTAAAAAAGTATTTTTCATGAAATTAGGTTATTTATATGGATTTTTTGAAAAATAAAAATAAAAATTTTTTGGCGGATTTTAATGTATTTATATGGATTTTTTAAAAATAAAATATTTTTTGGCGGAAAATCCGCCAAAAGTGCAAAATTCGCCAGAAAGTACCTGGGAAATCCACGCAAATTCCTCGCAAAAATCCACGAAATGACTTAAAATCCGGAAAGTACCGGAAATTCCGCGGAAAGTACGGCGGAAATTCCGCCGAAAGTACCGCGAAATTCCACGAAATACGTTGCCACCAAATTTTATTATCGGTGGTAAAATCCACCTAAAACACCAGATTTATGGCGGATTTGGGTGTTTTTTAGCGGAAAAATCCGCCAAAAAAACCCATTTTTCTTGTAGTGAACCTTCGGTTCTACTATAGCTGAAGATGACAAAACCCTCGGTTTTCCCAACAGGGCCGAGGAAGAAAAACCGATTCTCTATTTTGTATCACCAATAAATGTATCTTTGTAGGGAGCCTATAGCTTCCCAAATGTATTGTTACTTATTGAATAAAGAGAATCGAAGATTACAAATATGTTTGAAACGCCAAATCTATTTGCAATAATAAATTTATACAAGCAAGCGTGAATGCGTCGGAAAAACAAAGTCCCGAAACGGCAAGAACCGAGTAGTTGGCTCGACGTTGACCCCGGGCACCGAAGACAAAAGGACCTACCAGGTTTGGTCCGGACTGACGAGTTCGTGTACCCCCTGGAGGCACTTCACACGTCTATGAGGTGGTTAACTGAAAAGTAAGCCGCGGAGACATGAGAAGAAACCCTCTTTGTACAGCAACACACCGACCATGACTCGCTGAAAAGCAAGTCGAGGGATTGCGTTTGCTCAAGAAATCAACGAATTTCTGGCAAAGAGGACCAAAAACAAGACCGCAGTAGATGTGAAAACATCCCGCGGCATAAACCGGACGATCTTTCACGTAACCCCCTCCTGCCATAATACAGGGGGGAAGCATAACCCAACGATGCAAGTCGCGTGGAAGAAAAACAAAGTCACAGAAGAACAATAAAGACGAGCCGCGTAGTAAAAACACAAGGCACAAGCGTACGTTGCACTGCGGTGTTTTACAGTATAGACGAACAGATTCACAAAACAAAGTCATGATGAATTCCGAAATAGCAGGACAAGAAGTAAAAGCAGTCAAAATAAAAGGTAAAGTACCAAAATACACAAAGCTTCAAAATATTCATATTACAAACTGCAGGTCGTCAAAGTTTAAGTAAAAACAAAATCAAGCATGAGGACCCTCGGAATGAGTCTTCTCAGAGTCATCGGCCGCATCCCCATCACCAGCTGCCGGAGTCGCGTTCGCTGGAGTATCATCTCGCGACAAATCATTCAATACTTTGTTCAGTCCGTCCAGGTCCAGAGAGAAGATTGTTGTTTCCTTCACTCAGATTAACAGCGCGCTAAGTTTGGTCATCAATGATGGGGGCCATGATTTGGCCGTCGACCACAACATTATCGGATACAATATCCGAGGATCCAAAGCAGAAAATGAACTTGTGCTTGAGCAAGAGCCAAATAAAACCCGCCACAAATTCTCGCGCACACTGGGAAGCATAATCACCGCTTCCCCTCGCTTTCTTCGTGATCGTTATACGAATGAGCTTTTCTTTGTACTCGCATACCCCTCGCTCTCTTGGTCGCCGAATTCTTCTTCAATTGCTCGTTGGCCTCGCATGTGCTCTTGATTCTCAAGTCCATTATCTTCTTGTTGTTCTCATACTTCTTTAAATCCTCTTCCAGACCTTTTTTTCACGGGGTGTGCTTAGGTTTTTCTCCACGACTTCACCGGCCTTCATGATTACTTCCTTCACCATCAATTCCCGTAAGCACTCTCGAAGTGATGAGCAAGCATAGAAGTCCAAAGACTATAAGTCTTGATTGCTACCAAACTCACGAGGCCCCATTTTCTCGCACCCGCCCACATCACCAGAAGAGAAACTCGATTAAGGGCCTTTGTCATGGATACCGTGACATCCTGTGCGCCTTCATCTGACCACTTGCCGCCCCATCCTTTACCCTCTTTACATCCAAAACTTTCCGCCAAGACGCGCCTTCCATGTCCTCGCCACACCGAGTATTGATTCAAATGATGTGACCTTACCCCTAGCCAAGTCGGAGAGCCGAGGACTCGTGCACGGATTTTGGTTTCTCGGGAGGAGGTAATGAGTAGACCGCTGAGAATTTGATTTCCTTTTCTCTTTCTCAACAAAGATCATCTTTGGTAGAAGTCTTTGTAGTATCCATACCGTGGTATACCCTTGCTTTCGCTTTTGCTCTTCACGACCGCGCCTCATCCTCCACACTCAAAGGTCGACATGCCAAGAGTCCCGCAGTAAAAACATCAAATATAAAATCAAATCATGAAACCTCGTTATGGAATAGAATACACAAAGTCAAAGTATTTACTTAGGTATGTTATAAGTCCGCCGAAGTCGCCAACTTTTCGTATAATTTGGGACGCCTGTGGGTGGTTACCCGATTGAACATATGACCAAATCCGGCCCACATCCTCCGGTCACCGGGGATAAACTACACCTCTCAATTGTAAATTTGTTGTTCGGATGAGGGGTCCAAAGAAAGGGGAAGTACTCGACATTGTTCTCGCCAACCAGCGTAAAAGGATCACGAGGTCCCGCTTCCCACCGAAAAAGTTATCCTTGAAAGATTTATAGCTACTTTTGAACACCTTTCATAAAAGGCCTACGGGTATGGTTACCTAGGGATACCCAGCAGGAGGATCTTTAATCAGAGAGCGCACAAAATGAAGAAACTTTCGGTCAGCAGAATCGACACATTAATGCACTCACACATACTCCAGCGCGCGAACGCAGTTTCAACCATCGTGAAGCCGAGTTGGAGCCACGTTAGTAATCGGCAGTCGCGATGATAATATTCAGAGAAGGGAACTTAATGCCTAGGTGCTCAAATAAAGTCGTATACATACAGTGTAGGGTTTATCTCGCCAAAGCCAATCACATATCGCCTCATCCGCCATCGCCGCGCACGGCAGCGCCTTCATCAATCGGATGACAAAGGAGCGATCAATTCGTTTCAACGACTCCTCGATCACGTTATGAGATCGGGAATTCAATACTTTAAAGTCAATGCTCTCGAATGATTGTTATGGTCTTCAACGCCCTCCAGAAGCCATTGAAGATTGGTTCAAATTGCCCCCGCGGGAACGCAGAGGTTCATCATCGAGGCAATTTCAACCAATCTTCAATGGTCGGGAGGACGCTGAAGACCATAACAATTATTCAGAGAGCATTGACTTAGAAGTATTGGATTCCCATTCTGCATCGGGTGATCGAGGAGTCATTCGAATGAATTCGCCGCTTCCTTTGTCATCCGGTTGACGAAGGCACCGCCGCTATGGCGGCTGAGCCGATAAGGCAGTATGTGATTGCCCTGAGGCCGGGGATAGGCCCTACACTTATATGTATACAACTTTATTTGAGCACCTAGGCATTAGAGTTCCCTTCTCTCAATATTATCGCGGTACTTGTTATTAAACGTGGCTCCAACTCGCCTTCACCCGAATGGTCGGGCTTACGTCGCGCTTTGAGATTATGTGTGAGTGCATTAATGTGTTTGTTATCGCTGGAAGTTTCTTCATTTTGTGCGCTCCTCGGTTAAAGATCCTCCTCGCTGGGTATCCCTAGGTAACCATACCTGTAGGCCTTTTATGAAAGTGTTCAAAAGTAGCTATAAGTCTTTCAAGGGGCAAACACAGTGTTCATAGCCTGCACAATCTGCCTAATGCAATCTAAACGACAGTGTGGGCATTGTCTACCAACGCAGAAAGCATTGCTACACCTAATTCCAGAAGTAACTTCCTCCTCACTCTCACTACTAATGCTTATTATAGAAACCATGAATAAATTTTGCAGGAATATCTATGAAATTCGCCAAAAGATAACTGGGAAAAGCAATAGAAACTACCAGGAATAAAGAGGATAGGCGTACCTGAAGGTTATGGAGTTACTCAAAGCGAGGAAGGTGCAAGAGTTGGCGCCTCCTTACACAGCAAAAATGTTGTTTGAGTAAGAGGGGAGAGAAGAGAGCGAAAGTGGGGAAGTGTGATAGGTAAAAATTTTCAAATACATTAACCTTTCAGGTATCAACGATCAACGGTGGAGATGCGAAGCTTTTCAACTTCAACGGATAGGGTGAGGCCACGTGGCCACCATCCAACGCGACGAGTGGTTGACACAGTCCCAAAGGATCAAGGCATCATTAGCGTCATATCAAAGGTCACGCTGCATGCCGCGCGGTACACATCAATAATAACGCCACACATCGCCACAGATAGTCAAAAAGACTCTCAGAAAGACAAAAGGATAACTAGAAAAACATCCTCACAAACATGAGCATATACATATTTTTATACATATCTTCATTGATAAATACATACTCACTGGAATTCATGTTACATGACCCACATACATAAGTGGCCGTTCTAGGACCGAGTCCAACAAAAGCTAAAATTACAATTGCAGGGTTTACTAGAGCAATGGTCCGCGGTCACCAAGCCCATGAAGTCCTCACCAGAAAGTCCAAGCATTCAACAAGTGAATTCGCCAAGCTTAATAAATCAGACATCGCAAAGTTCCCCGTGAGATCCACCGGAAGAAGCGCGCAGCAAAGTTCCTGTAGATCCATCGGAAGAAGCGCGCGGCAGAGTTCCTGTAGATCCACCAGAAGAAGCGCGCGGCGACGTTTCCATAGATCCAGCGGAAGAAGCGGCATAACACGCCAGGGGGAGACGTAGAAGTCGGCAGCAGTCTAAAGGGAGTGGTCCATGGAAAATTCCCGCCGCCAGACTCATGGAAAATTCACCTACATTGAGAAGGAGAAATTAACCATTAAGCTCGCGGCGACCCTCCCGCACAACACCACCTTTGGGCTCTCCACACAATCTCGCATAAGAATCACGGATCAACCTCGGCAAGAACATCCACAAATGCCGAAAGTCTATAACTCCTTCTTTGAGCCCTACAACAATCTTAAAACACTAAGTGGACTTTAAGATTGTGTGCAGAGCCCAAAGGGGGAGCAAGAACTCGACAAAGCCAACAAGCCATAAATATCGCTAGCTTTAAAGAAAGGAAGGAAGCAAAGAAATTTCAAGGGAAAAGAAGTGAGTAACTAACGCAGGACACTATGTTCCCCTTTTATAGGCAAAGAAGAGGAACAAGTTACAAAAGAGGACAAGTTACAAACAGGGGCATTAATGAAGTGCATGTAAACGCTTGCAAAGTTAGCCAAACGCAACTCCTGGCGGAGTCAAAGCATTACTAATACCAAAATCGGCAGTAACGCCAACTACAAACGTTTCGCTTATGCCCAATAACAAGAAGAGCGGAACCGATTTAACAGCATACTTTTGAGCGACTTCATGTTCCACATTCATCACTCGAGGGACTATGTTCACGACTGCGCCGAGCCTCACTACAACACCGCGGCATCAATGGCAAAGCACCGAGGGACTAAGATTCGGGAGATCCGTTTATGCTCGGCCTAGTCTGCATTGGTCGGTCCCCACTCTTAGCCGAGGCATTCCTCTGAGAATTGCCACCTTTATTATGTAATGAAACCTTAATTATGTAACGGTCATTAATTATATTGGCCATGAATGATTGTAACACTATTTATTTCGCCCAGAGGGGCTAATGAAGGGTTGAACAATTTTCCTACCTACGCGAGATTGTTTATTGTGTTCTTGATTACTTCATTCCCAGAAATAGTTGAGAACACTATACCACTTAAATAGGGATCAGGATCCTATCTATTTCTCAAAAGAAATAGAAGTGTCCATTTGGAGAGAGATACACACAAAAATCATGGTGGGTCATAACATTAATTGTTATGATGCATTTAATTCTATAGCCCACCATAGTTTTTGTGTCTATATCTCTCCAAATGGAACTATCCATTTCTTTTGAGAAATGGAGAGGATCCTAACCCCTTAAATAGAGGTAAATTTGAGATTGATAATGTAATACACCTCAAAAATTGTGCTTACTTCTTATATTGTGAACCACCAAAGCTCAATTTTTTTCTCTTATGGACAGAGTGCAAGTCGTGCTTGTTCATTTTTCAACTACGTACCTTAGAGTTGATATGATACAACAAATGTATAAACAAAGAAACTTGTAGCAGAAAATAATTATGTCTTATCCTATGAGTTGAAAACATGTTCACCTTACTCAAATTCACCCTTGCAGGCTGAAATGGGTGCCAATCAATGACAACTATAACCATATTTTTATGACAAAACTACCAAAAGCAAATTATACGGTAACTAAAAACACCAGATCAACTTGGTATAACACAAGTGGTAGATATTTAGACTCCTTAACCATTTGGTCAAGGGTTCGATCACTGATCGGTGCTTATAGAAAAATACTTGGTGCGAGAGGTCAATCTCTTAAATGGATCTCTATACCTTGGGGGATTAGCCTCTATAATTGCGCATACAGATGATACATTGGTTTAACAAAAAAACACTAGATGGTGTCTTTATTTCTTAAGTCTTTCTTTTTATTTATTTTTACCTACTAATTCTTTGGAAGTCATATTTTATGTGAAGGGGTTTCTTAAAAATATATCACTATAGTAAAATGAAACAAGGGTGGAGTTTTGTAGTGATAGTCTTTGTTGTGTTGTATGGTGAGAATTCGGGGGTACTAGTCATACTTTTCGGTCTGAATACAAGAAAATCGTTGGTTTGCCAAGGAAATTTCCGCCGCAAATGCACAAATTTCCGTGGCAAAATAGCATTTGCCACGGACAAAAAATGGTGGCAAAAACCCTCGTCGCAAATCATTTGCCAGGGAATTTTCCGTCGCAAATTTTTCCGTCGCAAATCCGTCACAAATCCGTTGCAAAGTCGTCGCAAATTTTTAAAAAAAAATAAAAAAAAAAGTAAATCATACTTCCAAAATCTATTTAATAGTGATATCTATACAGAACACATGAATGCTCCAATATCAAAATTAATAAACATAAATAAAGCAAAACATTATAACCACAATAAAAAATGAGTACAATCCATTAGTAGTACAATCCATGTGCAAAACATTTAATTACTAATTGTCTTCTACTAACAAACATTAGTACAAACTAACTAAAGATGCAATGCTCCACTACAAACTAACTAAAGATGCCATGCTCCCAAAACATGGTATGTAGTTGAGTGAAGTGCAATTGCAGCACCAAAACAGAAGCCTCCAATACCAAGTTTGACTGTACAGTGAGCAACAGTAGCATTAAAGTCAATTACACAATCAACTTAAAAGATTTTCTTACTCATTGTCTATTAATATATTACAATTTTCCAAATTAGCAATGGCATATATTGAAAGTTAATATTAATATATGGAAATGATCCCTATGAACTATTAAAGTGATGTCATTTAGTCAAAACAATACCAAAAGAACCTCTATTCCATCCCTATAAAACATTTTCACCTCGGATCTCAAGTTCCATAGATAAGTGTATGTATGAGTATGTGTATGCAGTGGAGTATATATGTAAAATATTGATACAAAAGCTGAAGTAATTGTGATATGATTAAGAGACCACAATCATAATCATAGTCATTATAACAATGAAAAACTCTAAACAGATGAAAAGATTTGAAATTCAACATGAATGAAAATTCTAAACAGATCAAAAGAATCAAAATTCTAAATGAAAATGTGAACCTTCTAGATAGAAGCTTGAGAAGACTAACTTTTATCACAAAAAATACTAGGATAGAAGAAATTGAATCGTTATGTTATCTATTGACAAAGAGAGTTGTGTTTCGAACCAGCTCCAAATAGATGAGGCATACTTACATGGCAAAATAGATGCTCCATAGATTCAAAGAGCTTTTAAACAAAGGCTACACATAAAGACTAAGATGCAACCTCAATGAACAAACAACATGCTTCATGCCTTCAATCCGAATTTACATTTTTTTCTCGACTCCAAGTCAAGCAAGTATATCAATCACTAGTGCAAAATGACTTTAGATAAAGATCATTTAGTATCGGCTGTTTAAACAAATGATACTAAATGTAGACGCTGTGGCAATTTTGAAATTAAATGGAAGTTTTCAATTTTCACGCTACATTTAGTATCTCCGTTGTTTAAACAACCGATACTAAAAGTCTGCTCATGGGACGCTTAGCAATTGGAAACGCTAGCATTACTAAAGGGCGTCAAGCACATTTAGTACCGGCTTTATGAACAACCGATACTAGAGAGCCCTTTTATTTTGCTAAACCCGCGCTTCTTCTTTTTCCTTCTCTCCTTCAAACACATTTCACCACACTCACTACCACCGATTTAACGACGACTCTCACCCTTCCTCACGCTGCCTCGCACCACACCCTCCGTCGCTCTCTCTCAACGAGCACCACCTCGCCGCTCTCTCTCAACGAGCACCACCTCACCACCTCTGCTTCTTCTTCTTCTTAAGAGGTTCTCCTTTCTCGCCACCTCTGCTTCTTCTTCTTCTTAAAAGGTTTGGGTTTTTTCTTCTTCTCTAATTCTAGTTAATGTAAATGCCTCCATTGTTGCTTAAATGGAAACCCTAACCCCAATTTTGCAAAAGATTCAACCATAACCCCTCCATTTTTGAATCAAAACCCTAACTTCAATTTTTGGTTTTTTCTTTGCAAATTTTCATCGGTATTTTTATTATCATTATCATTATTATAGGGTTTGAGTTTACGCTTTAGACAATTTCTCATACCATATTATCATGTCATGCAATTATGGTTCCAATTATGAAATTATATTGAATAAGTGAACAATAGAAAGTGATGGCATTATTGTTGTGCGAAAAGTAGTTGTGCAAGTGTACACAATCGCAACAAGTAATATAATGATAAGTAAAATTCGCCTCCACAGGATTGGTATTAATTTTAGAGTTTAAAAGGAATTACACTTAGAGGAACAAGTAGCAAATAAGTTGAGTAGCAAAGTTCAGGTTGAACAAGAGTTGATTAAAGTAACAAGTTAAAGGTGAGTTAAAATATAAGAGAAATAAGTTGGATTGCTTTCACTATGTAAATTCTCAGTAAACAAGACGCTATAACGCCACACGCTATATAAATGCTAAGCTGCCAGTGCAAATATTTTGTGCCTTTCAATACTAGCGCTGTGGTTTCACTACAAGATGCCTATGTCTAGGTTCTAAATAGGTTCACCCTCAGATAATCAAGATCCCACAGCTACCATGCTTTATAAACTATTGCAACTTCTATGTTCAGAGGAAGCAAAAATTGATTAAATGTCTTCAACCAACCTTATCATTTATATTAATCCTCGAGTTCTCTCTATGGTTCATGTCCAATCCACAGAGGTACTAGTTTTACGTGGCCAAATATAAAACAAGTTTGGAAGAGTTATCACACAAGGATTAAAACACAAAACGTGAGAAATTATATACGAAGCATTAATGGTTCATTACAAGCTATAGCAACCCAACTCAAGGAGTTTAGCTCATGTCGAGCAACATCAAAATAACACAAATAAAACTACTTGTATTACCGTGAGGTGAGAAAGAAATTACAAGTGCAAAAGATATAAGTTTGAAGTCCCCTAATCATCCACGCTAAGATGGCTCCTCATCACCCTTTACACCATGAGAATAAAGTACGTAAAAATACAAAAGAAGAAAGTAAAATAGCAAAAGCTTCAAATGTGTATCAATGGAGAAGAAGAAGTGTCACACTTTCTCTCTCTACCAATACTCTCTCTATCTTCGTTGGGAAGTCTAAGGTATATCTGGGAGATCATCATCTCTAGTATATCTAGCCTCGAGGTACAACTCCCTTCCAAAGTCAAGAAAGGTGATGTTTACTTTTTCACCAACTCCACTATTCCTTTACTCATGCAATGACAAGTGTCCACACAAATCCAATAAAATCCGCACATGTCGCCTAGGTAATCGTGGACACAATATATGGAACATGGATTAATGAGCTTGGCGCCAAAATTTCACTTTTCCTTTAGATGCTCAATCATACGTTTCTCTTCGACGTTATAGCGTTAGACGCTATAGCGCTAAACACCGCACTACTTCACAAAATACATCAAAATAATCACAAGTGGCACCAAATGTGCCAATTTCATAGCAAAGCAAAGTTGTTTAGCCTCTCCTATCCTAATATTAATAGAAATGCAATAAATACTATACTAATATTACTTGAGAACTTACTTAATTTAATGATTAGAGGTATAAATAATTCATATAAATATGAGTTATCACACCCCAAACTTAAACCATTGCTTGTCCTCAAGTAATGACACTTGCAAAGACAAACAAACCGACACTATTTACAACACACATGCTCGATCAACACTTCATTTCTAAGCATACTCACTCAAACATTTTCTCAATGGGCTAACAGCTCAGATTCACACTCACACCAACACACCAATGCATTTATTCAACTTCTAAGCTTATTATCGCTCAATAGTGTGTGTGTGATCTCGACTCATCTCAATTCCTAGCTAGATTTGGATTTCTCTTTAGCCTTGGAAAGAATGGTCTTCTGTTGGTAAAATCAAGAACTCTTTCAAAACAATGACTAGATTAACATTTTCACACAGAACGGGATTTTCGTGCATGACAAAGGGTTTAACTAGGCACTTCAAGTCTATGGTCGTTGTTCCTAACTTATTGAATCTAAATGTACTCACGCTTATAGCTGTTTGGCGCTATAGCGCTTGACAAAGATAACAGATTTACTAGTCTGTAGCCCTCATTACTTGGCTCCTCAAAGAATTATTATATATATATATATATATATATATATATATATATATATATATATATATATATATATATTTTTTTTTTTTTAACACGAGGCTTTGCCTCTTTCTTTGCCTTCGGGGAAACTTTCTAGCTTTTGTTTTGGGTAACTACACTTTTACAACATATTTACATTAAACTTTTAAGTCACCGACCACCCTAAGACCTTTGTACCTAACCTTTATATAGCCCAACACCCCCAAACTTATGCTTCAACAACTCTTCAAGTTTTTATTCCAATTTTTGATCTCACCTTTGGTTAACTCGACTAGCCTAAACCTCGTATAGTCCTTGGCTAGCTAAGTTTCTTCTTAAGCACGTAGATTTACGTGAGAGCAATAATAAGCAAAGATTTCATCTAAAAGCACGGCTCTCTTACTCACTCACACCATTATCATTACAATCACCAAGTGGGAACGATTCGATGACTATACTTAAAATTGAGGCACTTGAAATGTAACATTTTGAAAAAAACATTAACAAAAACATTAACAACTTTAGGTCCTCCCCATTAACAAAAGTGAGCAGTGTCCTCACCGCTTCTTTAAAGAACTAGGGAGAGAAATGAACTTAACACACAAACAACCTAAACCAAGTCTTAAAACATTTGTGAAGCGCAAGACAGACGCTTATAGCGCTTCACAATTTATTTTTGTTCACAAAACATTAAACTTATACAAAGCAGAAAATTAAATTCACTTCTTAACCGCACTGCACTGTTCTCGAGCTAACACGGATGGCCGAGGAGGCTTTACACCTTTTTTTCTTCTTCTCTTCCTTTTGCTTTCCTCGACGCTTATAGCCTCGTGACGCTATAGCGCTTTCCACCGTGTGTCGCTTCTCTTTTTCTCGCCTCATCTCGCTAGCTTGCTAGCGCCTCATTCTCCCGCTCGCACACTTCCTTTCCGCATCACAGGCTTCTTGGCCGACTCTTTCTTCATCAACTTCCTCAATCACGCTCACCTTGGCTCCTCGGGTTCCTCCTGCAGATACATACGCTGGCCTTTTGTCGCCACATGCTTCTCCTTCGCCGCTTGGAGTGCCGATGGCACCGGGCCTGGGCTACTTCCCTGGAGGACTCTCACCATAGCTTGGGCTTCTTCTTCAGATCCCGCAATAATGTTAGTTTTTGATCGAGGCCTTTGGGCTTTCTCGCTTAAGCCTCAGGAGACCTCGCTGCACTTGACACGTATGAAACAGGCTTGATTGGGTCGCAGCGCTATAGCCTCAGACGCTATAGCGCTAAAGCAGGCCCTCACAGGATTTTGGGAAATGTAATGTTGTGGTGAAACAGTGGTGGACTTTGTTCTTTTGTGGGAATTGGGGATTGGATTGATTGTTCTCGTTGTGGTGGTTCATTTAGGTTTGGTGTTTGTTGAGTAGTGAGGTGACTTTTCTTTCACGGGTTCCGTGGAGGTAATGGGTGGTTCGGGATTGTGGGGTTTCGTGAATGATCCGGTCTTGGGCTTGTGGTGAGGGTATTTGTGGTGAGGGTAGTCTTGTGGGGCTTGGTGTGGGATCAGCAGTCACTTCTTCATCTTCACTTTCTCGATTCTTCCTCCTTCTCCGGGCTCTCTTCACTGCACTTCTCTTCACTCGTAATCCTCTTCCTCCTCGTAATCATTGACTTCTTTCATCACCCTTCTTGTCTCCTCTTCATCTTCTTCACTCACTCTTCTAAATCCTCAAGTGTTGAGGACTCTTCACTACTCACCTTTGCTTTCTTCTTCTTAGCAGGCTCTTTACCTTCTTCAAAGCAGTGGCTCCTGCTCTCTTCTTGCTTGATCTCGCAGCAGCCCTTCTTACTCACCCTTTCTTTGGTCAGTGGCTCCTTCACACCCTCATCTTCAATTAACCACTGGGAACACATGGGGTTCCATTAACTCCTTGCCCTTGACAATTTTTCCAAAGATGCCTTCTCCCATTCAAACTTAGCTCGATAAACTTACACAAGACTACGATTCTTTTTCAATCGATTGAGCGCTTATAGCATCGACGCTATAGCGCTAGCACTTCTCTGTCTGGTTTAAAACAAAGCAGAATATCTCCTCGAGGAGTTCTCCTCTCATCACGGATTTCAATTTCAACTTCACCGCTTGCATAATTCAAGAATTAAACAGGAAAATAGAGATTACCGCGCTTTGAGCTCGCTTTTCTCAATTTCTCTTGCAATGATTTTGCCCACGCCTATGCTTTCACCTTCCGTAATAGCATCAAGCACTATCAACCTGTCCTTCTCCACATTTGTTGTGTGGGAAGTAGGCATGAGTGAATGCCCGATGAAGGTAAACCACATTGCAATTTCATCAACCAAAAATGCCTTCGACTTTAAACTCGAGCCAAACCTCTCCCATGTTGCTTCCTCCACACGCATTCTCTTCTTGACCTCCTCCATTTCATCACATCCCCATGTATCAAGCTTCTTGTCCAGTGGCCTTTCCAGTAACAACCCAATTTGAAGTGGTCATTGATGGCACTTGGGCCGAAATCAACCATTTCACCCCTAACCATAGAATAGGCTTGGGGCTTTCCCTTTGGAGGAGGAATTCCTTTGTAAAACTCTCTCTCACCAGAGGCACCACAAATTCTCCTCTATGCTTGATAAATTTCTGCCACCCTAACGCTATAACAGTGGATGTGAACACGCCAGAGCTTTTTCGCTTTGAAACCCCTTCTCGCGATGAAGTTCATCTTCCAAGAGCGCGCAGGATCATCCTCGGGGGTCTATGGCTCTTGAGGAACCGGGTTCAGTGGTCTTTTGTCTGGTCTTCGTGAACTATTGCTATTTGGTTATAGCCGCAATAGCCATCAAGAAAGCAAGAATAGTCCTTACCAAAGAAGTCCGGCTCCAACATTTGGTCAATAAAGGGAAGAGGAAAATGGTCTTTCTTTGTGGCCTTGTTCAATTTCCTCGTAGTCCATGCAAATCCTCCAACTACCACTGCTCTTGTGGGAATCAACTCATTTTTGTCATTTGTGATCACAAAGGACACCACCCTTTTTGGGAACACATTGTATGTGGCTAACCCATGCACCGTCGTAAATAGGATACACAATCCCTCGTGATCTAACCACTGAGGATTTCTTTCTTCACCACTTCCTTCATTATGGGATTAAGCCTTCTTTTGACCTTCAATGCTATGTTTAGCATTTTCTCTAACACAACTCTGTGCATGCAGATTGTAGGACTTATCCCATGTATATCGACATTTGCCAACCTATTGCCTTTTATGCCTCTTCGTAGTTGTAATGAGCTCCACCTCTTGGTTTTGGTTCAAACTAGCGTAAATGATGACAGTAGAGTCTCATTGTCCCCGTGATATGCATATTTTGTGTGCTTGGGTAATTCTTTCAACTCTAGATCGTGGTTGAACAATAGAAGGAACACTCTTCTTGAGGTTTGAATTTTCTCGCTCTAGTGACTCATATCTCCTAGTCCAAACCTCATTCACAAACTTTGCTTGCCTTCTTGAAATTCTTCTTCTTCCAACAATTCATGTTCCTCAAGATTGTTTAGCACCTTTCCTGTGTGGTTGTTAGATTTTTGAAAATGTTTTTGAACCACTTGGTCAAGAGAAACCACAAAGGAACACTCTTCAAAGATTGACATCCGGAAGTTTTAATGCATTCGTAACATTGATTTTCACTTCTTGGTCATTAACTCTCATTGTCAATTCTCCTTTTTGAACATCTATGAGTGTCTTCCCCAGAGCAAGAAGTGGTCTACCTAAAATGATAGGTACCTCTCAGATCCGCTTCAAAATCTAGAATAACAAAGTCAACAGAAAACAAATTTATCTACCTTAATTAAAACATCCTCCAAGATTCCTTCAGATAGGCAAGTTGACTCATCGCCTAATCAAGGCTTACGTATAGGCCTCGGCAGCCTATACCCAATGTGTGTAAATGGACTTAGGCATTAAGTTAATGCTTGCCCCTAAGTCACATAAAGCACGCACTAATAAAAATTTCCAATGGAACAGGTATGTGAAGCTACCAGTGGTCCTTTAATTTTTCTGGGAGTTTATTTTGCATCAACATGCCGCATTCCCTACCATTGCCACAGCTTTCAAATTCTCCAACCTTCTTTTCTTTGTCAAAACATCTTTCATGAATTTGGCATAGTTGGGCATTTGTTGTAATGCCTCAACTAGAGGAACATTAATGTGCAATTGTTTTAACACCTCAAGAAATTTATTAAATTGTTTGTCCTCATGTGCCTTTTTTTAACCTTTGAGAGGTAAGGGGGAGCAGATATTGTGCACCAATTTAGGTTCGTGTGTTCTGCTTGCATTTGACGCTATAGCGCACAAAAGCTATAACGCCCTGGAAAATTCTTTTCATTTCCAAAGAACACTTGACTCTAAATTCTTGGGTGCGAAGTTACCTCTTTACCACTCCCGTGGTTATTGCTTTCACATGCTCCTTGCCCGGTGCATGAGATGAAGATGGTTCAAAGAGTAGAAGGAAGTCCACCATTTTGCCTTTGAGTGAGAGAGAGCAGATGCAACTGGTCCCACTTGATTCTCCGTAGTCTTGATTGATGCTTCATGAGTCCGCATTGTTGTTTTACAATCACCGATGAATGACCTTAGCAGAGACTCCATTGAATTGTCCATAGGAGGAGCAGGAGCATTTTGTCTAGGAGGTTGCCGTTGTTGTTGTCTGGGAATCCAGGGGAATAGCAGGAGCATTTGTGCTTGTGTTAGCATTATTTCCTCTCCCCACCGGTTAGGATGATTCCTCCAACTGTGGTTGTATGTATTAGAATAAGGGTTGTTGCCCTGTTGTACCCTCTACATAATTACCGTAAGGTGGTTTGTTGTACATTCTTCATACAGATGAGAGCCCCACAAGAAACACAACTTGCTTCTCCAGAGGAGCTTGTTCAATTGCCGCAGTTAGCTGATCGCTCAGCGCTTATAGCATCGACGCTATAGCGCTGGCGTGATTCAACTCCTTTATCATATTTGTCGAGTAGCCACTGGGCCGAGAGAGCAGAAACCTCACTCACTTCATGAACCCCACCACTTTCCTTGTAGAATTTAGCCTTTCAAGAGGCCATGAAGAACTGCATTATGGCAATGCGCCTATAAGCTCACAAGCTTCATTGTATGAGGAGTTAAGGATCACACCTCCGCATTTGAGGCATCCAAAGATAGACCTTGTAGGTGCCTCTAGTCCATTGTAGAAGGTCTCCATTTGAATTACTATAGGAATTCCATGATGTGGACATTTCCTAAGCAATTCTTTCCACCTTTCCCAAGCCTCATGCAATGATTCACCTTCTTTTTGCTTAAAGGATGTGATGTCATTCCTCATCCTAGCATTCTTGTTTGGTGGGAAATATTTCTCCGTAAACTTCTTTGTCATATCTTCCCAAGTTGTGATAGAATTGACTCCAAGGAATTCAACCAAGCCTTTGCTCGTTTTTTAAAGAATAAGGAAACAGCCAACTGAATGCATCCTCACTTACCCCCGATAATGAAATTACCGCACACCTCTAGAAAGTTTCTCGATGGGCAAAAGGATCTTCGAGTGGAACCTCCAAATTGTCCAGCTTGTTTGGAGCATTTGGAACATCATAGGCTTGAACTCAAAATGAGTAGCAATACAACAGCCTAGTGATACTTGTCTCCATGGATCGTGGATCAAACATAGCATAATCTCTCATTGGCCTGCTCTCTCGCTATTCACCATTTGATTTGGAGCTTGGTTCAAAAACCTTTCTATACCAAGATTCATCATCGGGCTTTCGTGATGATGGGTAAAAGGACCTTGCCTTCCACCTCTTTGGCCTCTTCTTCCTATTTGAGAGGGTGTTCTTCCACCCATTGAACCTCTAGCAAAGAGGATTAGAGTGCCTCGCACATAGTTGGTCCGAGTTGTTGTAGTCTTTGTTGGCGCCTTAGCCTTCTCAATCTTCTCTCCGGTTCAGATCAAACTCAAAAGTGGGTGGTTCTGACCGGGCATACGCTATAACGCCGACGCTATAGCACTTCCCGTAACACACCACGTAAAAATACCAAGGTAAAACCTCCCTAAGGTTGTAATAATTTCTAAACAATAAAAATTAAATGCAATCCCCTAAGAACGCGCCAAAAACTTGTTCAGGCGAAAGTAGTTGTGCAAGTGTACACAATCGCAACAAGTAATATAATGATAAGTAAAATTCGCCTCCACAGGATTGGTATTAATTTTAGAGTTTAAAAAGGAATTACACTTAGAGGAACAAGTAGCAAATAAGTTGAGTAGCAAAGTTCATTGAACAAGAGTTGATTAAAGTAACAAGTTAAAGGTGAGTTAAAATATAAGAGAAATAAGTTGGATTGCTTTCACTATGTAAATTCTTAAACAAGACGCTATAACGCCACACGCTATAGCGTTAAGCGCTACAGTAAATATTTTGTGCCTTTCAACACTAGCGCTGTGGTTTCACTACAAGATGCCTATGTCTAGGTTCTAAATAGGTTCACCCCTCGTATAATCAAGATCCCACATTTCATGCTTTATAAACTATTGCAACTTCTATGTCTCAGAGGAAGCAAAACTTGATTAAATGTCTTCAACCAACCTTATCATTTATATTAATCTCGAGTTCTCTCTATGGTTCATGTCCGAATCCACAGAGGTACTAGTTTTACGTGGCCAAATATAAAACAAGTTTGGAAGAGTTATCACACAAGGATTAAAACACAAAACGTGAGAAATTATATACGAAGCATTAATGGTTCATTACAAGCTATAGCAACCCAACTCAAGGAGTTTAGCTCATGTTGAGCAACATCAAAATAACACAAATAAAACTACTTGTATTACCGTGAGGTGAGAAAGAAATTACAAGTGCAAAAGATACAAGCTTGAAGTCCCTAATCATCCACGCTAAGATGGCTCTCATCACCTTTACACCATGAGAATAAAGTACGTAAAAATACAAAAGAAGAAAGTAAAATAGCAAAAGCTTCAAATGTGTATCAATGGAGAAGAAGAAGTGTCACACTTTTCTCTCTACCAATACTCTCTATCTTTCGTTGGGAAGTCTAAGGTATATCTTGGGAGATCATCATCTCTAGTATATCTAGCCTTGAGGTACAACTCCCTTCCAAAGTCAAGAAAGGTGATGTTTACTTTTTCACCAACTCCACTATTCCTTTACTCATGCAATGACAAGTCCACACAAATCCAATAAAATCCGCACATGTCAGCTAGGTACTGTGGACACAATATATGGAACATGGATTAATGAGCTTGGCGCCAAAATTTCACTTTTCCTTTAGATGCTCAATCATACGCTCTTCGACGTTATAGCGTTAGACGCTATAGCGCTAAACACCGCACTACTTCACAAAATACATCAAAATAATCACAAGGGCACCAAATGTGCCAATTTCATAGCAAAGCAGTGTTTAGCCTCTCCTATCCTAATATTAATAGAAATGCAATAAATACTATACTAATATTACTTGAGAACTTACTTAATTTAATGATTAGAGGTATAAATAATTCATATAAATATGAGTTATCAATTATTTAACTACATAGTCCATAAACAAGACTTTTAGAAGGTCAATTGTGGGAGCATTTTTTGTCAAATTGAATTTGGAAACAAAGGCCTGTTTCGATTTTAGGTTCATGATTATCGTTAAGTCCTGTGGTGCATACTTAACATCACAGGACTCGCATACCAAACTAATGGAATGAAAATAGAAGTTATTCCTTCATTTTTTCCACATTTGCTATCGAATTTTAAATGCCATAGGTGTGACAGGAATTGCTTTAATTGTTTTAATCGAAGCTACTAAGTACTAACATTACATGAGTGCACATATGAAATAAGAATGTAAATAACATGGTTCAAGCAGCTACATTTTCCTTTGCCTTCGCTGACATTTGCACCAAAGTTATTCAATTGTTTTATATTTAACCTTGCATTGCAAAGGAGCAAGAAGAGTCTTTTTACATGCCAAAGGCTTAGAGCAAGTTCTTAAATGGCTAGAGGAGATTAAAGATCACTACGGGTCCTTTCAACCCGAGGCGTGTTCGAATCAACGATTTTTAATGGCTATTTGTATGTAATTCGCCCACATATTATTCCATGAAGTATGAACCATAATTTTTCTTTTTGTCGCAACATTTAAGACAGATTCTAAGGCTCTCAAGATCGGCGATTTACTACTTTGCTCTTTGCTAGAAGCATTATAGCTCGCTATTACATTTGGAAGATCGTAAGTTTTCAAAGCATTACAAGGAACCGTTGGAGCAAAGATTTGTCCGAATTAAGGTTTATGTAGGTGAGATTAGCTTTAACGATGATTTATAGTTGCCGCTTGATATTTTCCAAGGGAGATGATTTATTTTATACTTGTTTACTAAGAAAATATATATCGCTTCTCACCAAATTATAAATATATTAGACCTCGCTCTTTTTATTATGTATATTGAAAATAACGTGTCTCGGATAGCTTCTCGCTTGTATTCCCCATAAGTATCACCATACAATATGAATGTGTGAATTAATGACATATAGGTCGTCTTCGTTTTAGCTTATGGTTAACTATTAGTAGTTAGTAGTTAGTTAGAGGTTAGAAGTTAGTCATTTGGTTCTATTACGCTTGTAATAATATAGCTTAGCTAAACCGATTCTCAAGTAGTCGCTTAGGACTTAGGAGCCTATCAATGCAATGCTTCACATCTCGGATCAAGAGTACGTAATATTTAGATTCAGCTTTCTTCTCAATTTTGTTTCTTTTCTCAAATTTTATTAATAAGCTTCATGGATCAAATATAGCTTTTCAATGATCTCATGGAAAGACTAGTTTCCATATTTTCTTTATATTTCCTTTTAATTAGGATTATAGGTCCAAAGATAACATAAATAATAGGGCTAGTGTTTTTTCTTATGAATCACTTCTTATCATGTCATTATGCACAAGAGAATATTATTCTAAATCTCTATTCTCTCTATTACTCGGTCCCTTCTTAAATCCCTCAGAACTCAAATATGATATTAGAGCCATGGTATCCACCTTAAGGATAGTTTCTTTATTTTGTTGGGTTGAGTTCATCGAACTCAATTACCATTAAACCCATATTCTTGTGTTTTTGTTTTTCATCTTTGTTTGCTTTTGATCTCTCCTTCATGAAGTTTTATCGTGCTTAGTTTTTATTCTCAAGCACGTGTTCCTTCGCACATACCGTCATTTTATCCTATCTTTCCGCAAATTGGATCATTTTAACATGTCTTTAGTACATGGGCTTTGTTTCAACTTGTCTTTATATCCGCCATGTTTCAACTTGAGATCGGTAATTAGTTGTTTCGCTTCTACTTTATCCTTACTTTTCCCCTCGTTAATCTTTTCCCTATTGTTTGATTTCCCTTGTTGTTTTTGGCTGGACTCTCAAAGACATCTTCTATGGATTATTTACATACAGAGTGAGCAAATTTAACTTGTCGCAAGCATTGATGATCTCTACCGCTATGACAATCTAATTGTGTATAACTCCCAATTCTTCCCAAAAATCACACACTCACAATATATACAAATTGTTGAATATGGTTTGACTTAATATTCACATCCGCTTATAAGTCCGAGGTCTTATGTGATAATGACTTGTTTACCGTCCCAAAGAATTTTAATTACTATAATCTAACAAACCGTTGTTCGATGATAGATATGGAAGAGAAGATACACACTATCCGCTTTATATTTACGATTTAATCGAGGATCAAGTTATTTACATTGTCTAAGGAGTCCAAAGCTCTGATGATTGCAAGTGATGTCATTCCATACTTTTCGGGAAGTTGTTGATTGCAAGTGAGAGTCATTCCATACTTTTGGTCGAGATATTGATCGCTCCTTCACCGCAGAATTGACTTGCAAAACAACCAAAACCATTGGCCTTCATCAATCAAAATCCCCTAGTAAGTGGTAAGTTCATTCTCTCAATTAAGTTTTCAACTTCGATTGTGCTTGTAAGAAAACCTACTTAAACAATGTGATAGCGTGATTTGACAAGAAATAATCGCTAAAAACTTGAATAAAGTTGTTTCTCATCACTAATGATTCAATTGATTGATGTGTGTTTCAACTTAGTTTTTTTCTCTCTCATGTGCTTAACCATGTAGATTGTCATTTGTCATCACTAATAGTAACTTGAACATCATTTCAATGTTTTTAACAATATATAGTTGGTCCGTTATTTCGAACGAGCCATGGATCATAGTTGGATGCAAAGTAATCGTATGAGTGATGAGTATGCGAACGAGTCGAAGAGTTTATAAGTTTTGCTCAAGCAAATATTGACAAACCGATGTTCCCAAACCGATGTTCCCGGCCGATGTTCCCTAAGTCGATGTTCCAAAAATGATGTACCTTTTTTCTCGCCTCTTGTTGTAATTGTGGGAATAGTGGACAAACAACCAAAGAAATGTAATACGGACCATCTATTTTTTATGGGATATGTCCTAGTTATACCACATGGATATGGCATGGTGAATCAATTGACAATCCAAGTGTGCCCGAAAGAGAGAAAGTCGATGAATATATGGATGACCGAATGGAGGACATGATACGTGACATTGGTCCCGAATCGCTTAGGCGCGCACATGAATATGATACTTTGTGCAAGGACAATGAAGAAGCTCAGATTTGGGCTGCATAAAGTACACACGTTGTCCGCGACGTTAAAATTGATCAATCAAGGCAATAAATGGGTGGATGATAAGTGGATTCACCGAATTGCTTAAGTCGTTGGAAGACATGCTTCCCATAGGTAACACATTGCCAAAACGTACATACGATGCTAAGAAGATATTGTGTCCGATGGGTGTGGAGTATCGTAAAATACATGCATGTCCCAATGATTGCATATTGTATCTGAAAGACTTTGAGGAGTTGCATGTTGCCTCTACGTAATTGGTCGCGACAAAGTGAAGCTCGTGAGTCTAGTTTTGACAAAGAATAACACAAAGTGGTCCCCCGCGAAGGTTTTATGGTATCTTCCAATAATACCTAGGTTCAAACGCATGTTTGCTAATACAAATGACGCCAAGAGCATTAGATGGCATGCAGATGAGAGGAAGTGTGACTGACAACTCCGCCATCCAAATTGATTCTTTGCAATGGAAGAAAGTTGATAATTTGTATCCAGATTTTGGCGCCGAGCCAAGAAATCTTAGGCTCGCTTGCTTCGCATGACGGGATGAATCCATATGGTAACTTAAGTACGAATCATAGTTCGTGGCCTGTTTCTCCTTCAAATTTACAACCTATCTCCATGGTCAGGCATGAAGCGCAAATATGTGATGTTATCCATGATGATTTTTCGCCCGAAGCAACCTCGGTAATGACATAGATGTTTACCTTAGTCCACCGATTGAAGACTTGACAAAAATGTGGGATGAAGGCGTGATGTGTTTGATGTGTATTCTAGTGAAACTTTCAAGTCGCGAGCCATGTTATTTTGCACGATCAATGACTTTCTCGCATACGGAAACTTGTCCGCATAAGGTCGGGCGGGCATAAGGGTTGTCCTATTTGTGCGTAAGAGACGTGCCACCATCAACTCAAACATGGAAGGAAGACTCGCTTACCTGGGCATCGGAAATTTCTCAAACCTAATCACGTATATCGAGGTTGAAAAAGCTTTAATGGGTGCCAGAAAATGACATTGTTCAAAGCATTGATCGGAGAAGAAGTCTATCAAGTGGTTAAGGACATCAAAGTAGTATTCGCAAAAAGCAGAGGCACCCAAGGAGAAAAGCAAGTGGAAGAAGAGGTCCGTGTTCTTTGACCTTCCGTATTGGTCCAAACTTGATGTAAGACACCGCTCTCGATGTCATGCACGCCGAGAAAAACGCTTGTGATAGTGTAATCAATACACTTCAACATTCAAGCGGACAAAAGATGGTATAAATTCTCGCCAAGATTTACGTGAAATGGGGATAAGAGAACGCTTACATCCAAAGTGGAAAGAGGTAAAGGAACATATTTGCCTCCAAAGATGTTATACCTTGTCAAAAAAAGAGAAAATTAGCTTTTATGAGTGTCTACGGGAATCAAAGTGCCACTGTGGTTACTCTTCAAATATAAAGCGCCCGTTTCAATGAAAGATCTCAAACTAGTTGGTATGAAGTCTCATGATCGCCACGCCTTGATGCAACAACTACTACTGCGGGCGATTCGTGGCATCTTGCCGAAAGATGTCCGACATACCATAACTCGGTTGTGTTTATTCTTCAATACTATATAAAAGCAAAGTCATCGACCCTACAAAATTGGATGAGCCGGAAAATGAGGCGCTTATTATCTCAGGTCGCTTGGAGATGTTTTTTCCTCCTTCATTCTTTGATATCATGGTTCATTTAATTGTCCATCTAGTTAGTGAGATTAGATTATGCGCCCTGCTTATTTAAGGTGGATGTACCCAACGAGCGGCACATGAAGATCTTGAAAGGGTATGTGAAGAACCAATATCGTCCTCAAGCATCCATTGTCGAAAGCTACGCCACGTAATAGTTATTGAGTTTTGTCTCGCACTACTTGTCGTAAGTGAAATCAGAGGACTACCAAAGTCTCGTTATTCGCAGGATGTCAAGGTGCGGTACACGTGGGCTAAGGACTAAGAGCATGGGTCGAGCGTATGCTTCAAGCACATTTGTATGTTTTGAATAACACGATGAGGTATTACCTTACTTGTCTCATCATAAAGAGATAGTCAAGGCCAAAACCTCGAATGAAAGCAATAGATTTATTGAAGGAGCATAATGACACATTCATAGATTGGTTCAAATCGAGATTAAGAAAGATGCAAGTGCCTCGTGAGACTTTGAGATGGTTAGCATATGACCCTCGCTTTAATGTCGATCGTTGGAGCGGTACGACATAAACATGTTTTCCTTTTACACAAAATCACAAGATCACAAAAGTACCATGCAAAACAAAGGAGTTATGGTCATGGCTTCCGCAATGCACTTTTCTAGTTCAAAGGATACTAAACCTGTGCTCGCATCCATTGCTTATTTTGGAGTCATTGAAGAGATTTGGGTGCTTCATTACCGCAAATTTCAAGTGCCTCTTTTTAAATGTAAGTGGGTTAACAAAGAATAGTGGTGTCCGCATCGATTTAAATGGGATATACACTAGTGGACCTTGACAAGGTAAATTATAAGGATGAACCTTTCATCATGGTGACTCAAGCAAAACAAGTATTCTATGTCAAAGATCCTTCTAACAAAAAGTGGTCAGTGGTTCTACAAGGAAAAAATGGGTAGTGATGAAAATGAAGAATCTAGTCTTGCAATTTCCAAACACCTTGTTTGTTAACACAAGTGCCTACTTTAATTGATGACAACGGTTGATTTATGAACATGCCACTCGCAATGATCATAATGAAGGGATTTTGTACTAAGGAGTTTAGATTTGTTCTTTTTTTTTGGAACCTATGAACATGTACTCTTGAATTGTGTATTTCCGATATCTTTGGCAATTGGATGTGTCTTTATGCCTACGATTACACTTCGTAGTTGTATTGTGTTTGCTCCTTATGGAAATAAGTGATTGTTAGTTGATGTGTCTTTATGCCTACTTTTACACTTCAGAATTCCTACACTCTTGATAAGTGGCTAATTGGTTCTAGGATATTTTTTCACTTTAGAAGGTGGACATTATTTAATTTATGGTTGTTTTCATGTGAGAATTATTTATGATTTGAGCTTTATCTTCATGTGAGGAATTCATATGCAGCCTAGTTACATCCTTATGTGCAAAGAATCATGGAGGGTGAGTAGAAGTAGGAGCTAAATGCTCTAATTATTGAAAGGTGTGAAATAGAAAAGCCTTCAGGCTGCTGGTTACAAAAAATGTATGAGATTGTGAGGATTGATTTAAAACTTATAAAGCTATATATAGTGACACAATTGAAAAGAAACTATTATTATTAGGAAGTGGCCATTTCACTAATTTATGGCTAGCCTTTATAAGTCTACTTGCATATTTCTCAAATTCCTACAGTATAAATTTGAGCTATATATGTTGATCTTTGACTCAGCAACCCAACAAGGTATATTTGATGCAGTATTGAAGGGACATATAGATTTTGACTCAGCAGGTCTATGGCCTCTAATATTTCATTGTGGAAAATCCTCTAATATATGATAGTCGAAAATTTCTAACTAGAAACATTTTGTGAATTCAGCCTTCAAAGTGGTTGACTGCTTATAAATACTTTTTGTCTACTGCACTTGCTATATACTTTTTGTCTACTGCACTTGCTATATATGGACAAGAACCAATTCCTACACTCTTGATAAGTGAACACTTTGAAGTTTTAGTTATTTAGTTGCCAATATATTGAATTGTACTATTTAGTTATTTACTTGACATTTAATTTGTGGAGTTCTATGCTGTGATGATAACATTTCTGAACACTTTTTTGTTATGTCTTAACAGATATCATGGATGATTCCAAAGTACAACCTCCAAAAAGGCTACTAGACGTCCGACATCATTAAAACGCTTCACTTCTAGGCTCTCGCAACCCGGTCAAAAATATCCAAAGTGGAAGTTGATAGTAAAAGGCGAGCTTATCTGAATATGCAAACAAATTCAAAACCTATTTAGTGGGTGGTTGCACGAACAAAATTAAGCATATTGCCAATGACTTGGGGTGCCATTGATGCTAAGACAAAAGAACTTGTTTGGGTGATGTCAAGCAACATTTTGATGTTCCCGAGGATGACACATTCAAGAACAAGTGGACGCCTCAAATCAATGAGGCTTGGAGACACTTCAAGACAAACCTCACCTCCACTTATGTTTTTGGCAATGGGGATAAAAACGGTGAAACAACTCCTTGCAACAAGTATAGTAACATATCTACCGAGACATGGGCCGATTTGTTAAAAGTCGACTACTCCTGAGTTTGTGGTATTGCTTTAACCACAAATTTTTTAGTTTCTATAATATTTTGATTTGTTATATATGTTGTTTGTTATTTGTAACAAAGTTAAGAGAGAAGTCATGCAAAATACTCAAAAAAATAACAAACACAAACACACAATGGGCAAGGAGGTTATAAAAAGGTGAAGCAAAAAGAAGGGTTTATGGAGCTCATAAAACCTTCTCGATGGAAAACCCTCCTCAGTGGAAAACCATCAAGAAGGAAAGAGTACTCCCTACAATTTATTAATAAAAAGTGGAAAATATACAAGAGACATGGGGGACTAGGCCAAAACCCATGAGTAAATTAACAATACAACCAAAAGGAAAGAGTAACACTCCTATAACAAGGAAACTTGACCTAGGAAGATGAAAATGGCATGCAAAAGATCACAAAAGTGACTTTCATCCCAACCAGTTGGCACCAAAGACACTAACAATCATTTGCAAAGACACCAAAACAAAAGCCGTAAAAAAAAAAAAACAAGACAATAAGATAAAATATGGCGTGCAAAAGCATCACTAAAGTGAGTCTCATCCCAACCAAAGTTGGCACCAAAAACACTAACAATCATTTGCAAAGACACCAAAAGCAAAGTCCAAGAGAAAGCTAAAAGCAATAAATGTAAATCAATTAAACCTATAGTTGGGCAAAGCCCGATCTATTTCTCGCAGAAGTCATCAAAGAATGAAGCTAGGGGAAAGTCCCACCGCATAAGATCACTAGTGTTAATACCATATGCGCAAGTTTGTCAAGACAAAAAGCATCTTCTCTCAGATACGTGAGTGCAAACAAAAGTCATTTGTCTTGTCGATAAACACAATTATCCCAACGAAGTTCTCGAGCTTCCAAGGAACTATATTACAATTCTTGAAAGCAGAGACCACCAATCGAGAGTCGATTCCAAACCACAAATAATGCCAACCTTTAACAAAAGCAATTTCAATAGCTAACATGGCCCCAACCAAATTTCTCGCATGCAGAGTATAATCATACTAATGGACGTGGAAAAACAACCAAGAATAGCAGCCCTTCTGTCTCTGAAAATACCACCACAAGCAGCAGGCCCAGGGCTACCCTTGGCCGCACCATCAGTGTTACACTTAATCATATAAGGCGCAGGGGAATCCAAAGTGAACCTCTTTAATGTTCCTAGAGCTTCTATAATTACCGATAATATTGAAGGCTTTGATGATCTTAAACTCGCAACAGAGGACTACAAAGGAGAAGTAGAAGCATTCCCGCCAGAGCGACATTAGAAATAATTAAATTTATAGCCGATTGAAAGGGGATTATGTAGTTATTGAATCTCACTTGATTCCTAAGAATACCAAATGGTCCAAAAACATTAACAATCGCAGCAGAGACAATATCCTCGCAATCGGGGGCTCCAACCATGAGAGGTCAAAGACAATATGTTCGATAAGAAGCAAGATCAATATGGAGACTCAGATACCTCCCACCACTCCAAATACGCTGGGCAAAAGCGGCGCCAAGGAAGATATGTCGGGAGGTCTCGTAACATTACCACAAAGGTCGCAAATCGAGACGACAAAGGCAACCTCTAACGCAGAGTTGATCATCGCTGGCATCTTATTATGAAGAGTTCTCCAAAGGATAAAACATTTAGAAGCGCGGATGAACGGCCTGTGATGGACTTGGTCCAAGGAACCACTTGCCCCGGGGGTTACGTAAAAGAAAAGACTCTTTGAAAGTCAAATCCCTTAAACCGAGTGATTCCACATCAATTGATCCTCACCCAAACAAAAGGAATAGCAATCGCTTGAATTTCCGAATGAAGGTGAGGGAAGTGAGAGGAAAGGTCCGCAGAATGGACCATCTACCATCAACAATAAAGTCCCCGAGGTTAGCCTTAAGATCCTTATGTAACACAGGGGAATTCGATAATATCTACAACAGTCTAGAAAGCCAAGTATCACCCCAAAATTTATGTTGATCCCATTCCCCGCCTTCCAAGTCGAATTCGCAATGATATCGTGAGATATGAGATTTAAACCCTATCCAGATAGAAGAGGAAACATGATAATTCATCGCTTATTATTTCTCAAAACTCGCTTTTAATGTATGGCCCATCGCAGATTCAGAGAAATAAAGTTCCAACCGAGCTTAAGCATACCCGCATTATTTATAGCCCGATAGACCGCACTCCAACCCACCTTCCCGATAGTGGCTTACACACCTTACTCCAAGCCACATCAGAATAAGCTTCCTAGAATTAATGTCACTGCACCAAACAAAGTTTCTAATCCAGTGTCAACAAAGATTTAGCGCTAAAGAAAGCCAAACATAAATCCTAAACTATAAACCAACATGCTAAGAACCACAGCACTAATAAGAAGAACACGCCCCATGATAGATTAAAAGAGAGCCTTTCCAGAGGAAAGTTTGGCTTTAATTCTATCAACACCCAGAATAAGTGAATTTTCCGAGGCTTACCTTTTAAAGAGCGGAACACCAAGATAATTAAAAGTGGAAAGAGCCTCTGGAAAACCAAGAGAGGTCAAATAGCCGTGATACGGGAAGAAGAAAGGTTACTAGTATAAAATTTAGACTTCTCCTTGCTAATCACCGCCTAAGCTTGCTCATACGAGGAAAAAGAGTCAACAAACTAGTCAAACTTTTCTAGTTGCCCGACGTAAAATCATAATATCATCAAGATATAAAACATGGCTAGCATACTGAAAACCTCTGGCCCCACCATGTCAAGCTTACCATCATCAACAAGCTTAGAAATACCTCTACTAAGAACATCTTCAAACTGCATTAAAAGAAGAGGGACAAAGGATCACCTTGTCTAACACCCCTTTGCAGTGTACCAAAGAAGCCAACCGCAGATCCGTTATCAGAGAAAGAGAGTTTCATGAATGAAGAATAGTATTAATCCAAGAGCAGTAATTTATCGTTAAAGCCGAAAGCAAACAAAGACATGAAGCAAAAAGTTCCAATCAATAGTGTCAAAAGCCTTTTGATATCGATTTTCGTGGCAAGTCGACCACCATAGGCCCTTTTTGGAGCAAGTTAATCGACTCGTGTCGCGGCAGATACAATCGTAAATATTTCTACTTTTGACAAAGCCCTCCGATTATCCGAAATAATTTAGTGGGCAACAAGGGCAAGTCTATCGATGACCTTAGTAATGATTTTAAACTTGAAGTTAGCAAGAGCTATAGTCCTGTCAGAGATCAACTCTATCCGCCTCCACTTTAGGAATCAGAGCGACAATATTAGAATTGAAGTTAGGAAGCAACCAACCATGTTGAAAAAATTGAAAGACAAAGATTATAAACATCCCGAGCAACAATATCCCAATAATGCCTGGAAGAAAAACCGCCAAACCCATCCGACTGTGGGCCCCTCCCCAAGTTAAGAGAGAAGACAAAGCAGCCTTTGACCTCATCCATCGGAGGGAGACGGTAAGCATCTCATTGTCCCTATCCGAGACTAAAGAAGGGATAACTTCCGAATAAGACCATCAGGACGACATACCATTGTTAACAGAGAAATGAGATTTTGGTAATAACTCACTATGTGATTTTCAATATCAGCTGCTTGAAAGAATATTATCCCCATCCTTCATGACAGAGATTCTCTTGGTAGCACTCCTAATCTTGGTCATTCTATGAAAGAAGGCCGATTTTGGCCCCCAAGATTGTGCCACTTGACTCTAGATTTCTCCTTCCAATAAGATTCTTCATAGTTTAAAGTCAGTTTGCAACTTCTTTTGAGCTACCTTTTCAAGAGAGAGTAAAGAACCGAACCTCCATGATTATTAATCTGCGCTCCTCGATATTATCAAGATTAGCTAAGGCCTCAAATGACATTAGCGAAGACATTACCAAGATGTATGTTCCGCTTCTTTCAATTTAGCCTTCAAGTTTTTCAACTTCGATAAAACATGCATGTGACAACCAACCACGTAATTTGCCAAGCTCAAATGACAACCCGCCATAATCCGTGTTGAGCCCACATTTTCATAAACTTAAAAGAGGAGCGTCAAGAGTCTCCTTTTTCATAATCAAAAGGAGAGGAAAATGATCGACTCGCTTCTAGTAAGCGTGCAAATACCACACTATCCCAAAAATCGAGCCAATCCGCATTACAAATAGATCTATCCATTTCTTCTCAAGATAATTGTTCCCCAAACCTACCATTAGACCAAGTGAATTGGGATCCACGAGTAGGAAGATGAATCAAACTATGCATATCGCATCAAAACGAAATCTTCACAGAAGTGGCGTATGGAGCCCTTGCCTCTGCTCATGAGCCCCCAAAGATCGCATTAAAATCCCCAATAAAGCCCCAATGGCCGTGATAACTCCCGCCGCAGAGTGGTCAAATCATTCCATAAATGTCTTCTAACAATATAGGAGTTAGAGGTCGCAGAAACAAAGCAGTAAAAAAAGAGAGGTTGATTTTCCACCGTTAGAGTGAAAGCCACTTGTCGGGCTAGTAGAAGAGATAACAACCGGATCAGAATTGTCAAGCTGCACAAACACCAAAGATTGAAGCCAAGGAGCCTCTATTATTCTCAAAGAAACAATTTCAGATTCAAACTTTAGAAAAGAAATTAGGGGCATTTGATTATAACCAATCCAAGGCTCCTAAATAAACAAAAATCCGGCCAGGTAACTTACAAAGCTTTTTAGCATAGCTTCGTGTCGATTACCAATCCTCTCGACATTCCAATAAAGAGTCTTTAGCATTGAGAAGCTTGGTGAATACTACCCTTAGATCGGTCATATAACCAAAGCAGCCTTTTTGAACTTGAAGTTGGTGTTTCTTCATTCTTTTTTCTCGGGATTTAGACAAAGCCTTTGTGAACTTAGCATTGTCATCACCAAATACTTTGAAGACACCGCCCGAGAATCTCCCCGATTCCGATATGTGATCCTCATCGAGTCTCCAAAGGAGTCACCAAAATCTACGACTATTTCCATATCATTAACCACCTTTGGGTTAGAATGAACAACCGGTCTCAATATTGCACCCACTAATAGTATCGTAAGTAAAGGTGTTCGAGCAACATTAACATCATGAACTTTAGGATCATGTGTGGGGTTCAAAAGAGCCTCGTTAGTTTTCTTAGCCTCAATCAAGCATGTTTATCCGCCTCAAAATCTAAAGAGTCCCCGAACAACAGAGACTAAGTCCTCTTTGGATTTAGAAATGCCTTCCTTAACCACATTGGATGAGGATTCTCCTTGTCGTTTCCAAAATAACATTAGTTTGGGCGGTGGAAGATTGAACAAACCCCAATAAAGGGTTAGGGTCGAGCCATCCCAAGGCAAATTGTTGACCCTCTCAGAAAGGCCCTTATCCACAATAGTTTCCACTATAACTTTTGCTTAGCAGCCTTCCAAGTTAATATCTTTAACCTTAGGAACATACTTAGCAACAACTTTATGCCGACTCCACCTTATCGTGGATATGTCGCTTCCTTATTTTTTTCCATAGAGGCCAAGACGCTTATTACAAGCCATAGTGTCGTGCCCAATGTTCATGCAAGTCGATAAAAGAGCGGTAAGTTCTCATATTCAATACCGCAAAGAAGGCAAATCCAGATCTCTCGACAAGAATTTGGTCTCTAAGTTTCGATTTCAAATCAATATCAACCAAAATACGAGCAAAATGACCAAAAGGCCTTTCAAAAGAGTTTTTGCTAGTAAAGGTCATCAAGACATATTGGCGCATCCACACACGCCTAGCAATAGCAAACAAAATTTTTGGGCGCCAATATTCTTGTGCAAGACCCGCTACCGATCCAAAGATCGGGCATTTGTGTGTTTAATATTTATGGATTAAAGTCCTGCTGCTACAAACAAACGGCAAGCCAAAGCTTGCAACTCCAAGAGGGTTGCAATTGAATTCTACGCAAATCATCAATAGACTCAAAAGAAAATTCATAATAACCCTTCCCAAGAGAGATAAGACCCCACTTACCCTTTGGCCTCCATAGCGCTTGAAGTTTGGAACGCAAGACGCCAAACTTCGTGGAGTGTCTCCTTTGAAAAAAAATTTCGCCGCGGAAGATGCGATTTGCACCCTTCCACACCAAAGAACGCATCATCCTCCGATAGAAATAGCAAGCTCATCTCCTTTAATACACCAAGCAGGAAGTTGATCGAGCGGAATGGCGCAAATTTTATCCTCGTAGTCCAGCAAGAGCTTGTGCAAAAGATTTAACCGAATTTGATTTTTCACGTTGTCATTTTTCCGCCAAGAATCGCATGCGTGATCTCGATAATGATCTGCTTTCCACCGCTGAGAATAAGAGTTTCGCCGTTGGAATCCACAAGAATGGCCGACGCCACTTTCTCGAGGGACCTACTCGCGACTTTGATGTAAGAAGACAGATAAAGAAACCGCAGCCGCTTTGTCCCATGTCGTTGTTGTAAAGCTTCCACGCACATCGGGTCCCGCGGTAAATCATCTAGTGGTTTAAACGAATCCACGGCAAAGAAATTTCTCGTTTCCTCATGCGCAGGCGCGATGACAGATCCAAGAGGAGTCCGTGATACCGACGGTGGTGGAGCCTACATCTCCGTAACGCATATGAGTTGTGGGAAGGCCGGACGCAAAACTAAGTCCGGATCTTATATATCCGAGGAGTCAAAGACGCTTGCATCTAAGATTGTAAGTCAAAATTTTATCTGGCTGGTGTTTCTAATTATACAGATTTCACATGCCGCCTAACATGTTGTGATTATTGTCTCGTGAACATGTTTTTTTTTGTAGGATGAACTTACCGCTATGAGTAGCCAAGGATCTTTCGCTCCGCAAGGAAAGAATGATATTTTGATCGGGCCGCCATTGGAACACCAACATCCTTGGCCGTTGTCGCGAGTCGAAAAGGTGTCGCCAAAGAAATACTTTGGACCGGATCTTTATTGCCGCCGAGTAACTCGTAACTTGACCCAATGACGCTCAAGAAAGAAATCATGGATAGCGTGGAAGCGAGGAAAAGATCGCTTTCTGGCAGTGTTTTAGCAGAGGTATATAGAATGGTCTTCAATTGCAATTCAAATTTTGTAGTCACTCTTATTAATTGCGTATAAATTTGGTTCTTATTATGTGCTTGTTGGTTGGGAAGTGGGGAAAGGATTCTCTCTATTAAGGCTCTGCTAAAATTAGTTTTCGTGATTTCAGAGCTTTTGGATTATTCTAGCTTATACATGAAGCTTATTTTAGACCACTCATAGATATTGCAAGACATTTCATTATCCATAAATTTTGGTTCTTATTATGTGCTTGTTGTTATCATCTCTGCTCACTGTGTTTGTCGATATTAGAAAACTTGGTAGTAGACTTTGATTTGAAAATGGCATATATTACACATATTAAAGTGGTTGACTCATGAATCGAATAGCATGGCCAATGTAGCTTTAGTTGCTGTTTTTGTTTCTTCTACACTTCCAAGCCAATCTAAAATTGTATTGTGTTTGTATTCTTGTAAAAGATTTAAATGTGAAAAGTGTCATGAATGTATAGGTATGTGGTTTCATATAGTTTATTGATTTATATGTATGTTTTAATTATTCAAAGACAACATCTCATTTGGAAGAGGTCAAATGAGGCCGCTCAGTTCCTCTCGCTGCTCAAAGTCCCCTCTCCTGCTCAGTGTTCCTCTCCCATTCCTACTATTGATCTAAGACTAGCTACTCACCATCTCATGTGGATGAGAAAGAGGTCAAAATCGATTTCTTGAAAAAGATCCTCGATATCGCATATGAAGATAAGTGGAGGAGCAGAGGATAGACATGTCAAGATACAGCTTGGACCATGACAAAACTGCTTGCTTTGTCTCCTTCAAAGAGATCTCTCGACATGGTTTTTCTGCACAGAGTGGCTTCGAGTTAGCCACTTGAGCATATGGTGCACGTAAGTAGTAAAGTTTATTTCATTATATAAATTTGTCGTGTTTCTACATATATTAATCAATTTGATAGTTTTTCTTACGTGTGACTAGATATCTCAGACGCTAATGTGTTGAAAGGGGTATCAATGACATATATGGATTTGTGTGTCCACATATGATGAACTTGAGAAATTTTTCTATCAATATTATTCAAGAACATATTCAATGGTCATTGAGTCTAATAAGGAAGTATATTTGGCTCCATTTTGCAATGGGTACGTGATTGGATATTTGAACGAATTAGTAATAAATATTCTTTTGTTTGTTTCTTATTTTTATGTTTACCAATGTTGTAGCAATCATTGGGAACTGGTTATCCTACTCCCGAAGAAAAATACTGTGGTGTGGATGTGTTCCTTATCTCGCCAACCAAAAAACCAATCAGAGAAATGTTTAGCAAGTAAGTCAATAACCCTAACTTGGCCATATCATTTTAGAGTTGTTGTAAATATTTTGAGTTAAAAGATTGAGTGTGTATTACTAATTTATATATATTGTTATTTTTATGTTGTTAGACTCACAAAGGAGATTCTACATCGCCACCAATTGGTTGTACCTATAGTAAGTAGTTTAAAATATATTATGTTGATTCAATTTAAATCAATTCATATATGATATATATATATATATATTATATAATACTCTCTTTTAAATCATTTGTGTAGATGCCAATACAATCGAATGGATATCATTGTGGGTATTATGTGATGAAGTTTATGATAACCATTGTGAGGTCCCGTATTGTTGATAATCGAGAAGGTATAAAATTTGTCTTCACATTTCATTGAATTCTAGAATTGTTTGGTTTCTAAACTTTGGCATCATTATAGCAATGTACATGATAATAGGAGAGTGTTTGTGTTAGTAATTTTTCTTTACATTTCACTGTCTTCACCTTCCTTCTTGGCCATTGCTAATAGCTTTTAGTAATGTACTCACCGTGTTGGTGCTCAGAAAATCGGTATTTGGTATTTGTTGTCGAAATTGTCGATTCTAATCCAGAACTAATTTGAAACTTGTAGGTATTTGAAAACCCACAGTGCATACATCAAGATGAACTTATCGAGATTCGCCACTTTTAAGCGGAATTCTACTTGAAGATTCGCATGACAGAGCAAAATGATACATTATATTCTATCTAGTTTAACTTGTGTTTTAGTAATATTTTGTTGATATGATCATATAGTGCAACATTATATTATGACTAGTTTTACTAAAATGTAATATATATACTAATTTTAATGTTGTTCAAGTATTTTGATATATAATGCGTTGTTGTCTCAAATGGTTGTTATAACAGTTTTAAATTTATTGGTGTAATTAAAAATATAAAAAAATCAAAAAATAAATAACGAGTTTAGCATCGGTTATCTTAGATGACCGCTGCTAAAAGTCACTTAAAAACACTAAAAATGACATTAAGTATCGGGTTATTTCAATTAACCGATACTAATGTCACATTTTTAGTATCGGTTAATTGAAATAACCGATACTAAATGTCATTTTGAGACAACAAACACAATGTTGAAAGACTATTAGTATCGGTTATTTAAATTCACCGATACTAAATGTCATTTTGAGACAAAGAAACACAATGTTGAAAAGACTATTAGTATCGTTATTTAAATTCACCGATACTAAATGTCACTTTTAGTATCGGTTAATTAAAAACCGATACTAAAGGTCATTTTGAGACAAAGAAACACAATGTTGAAAAGACTATTAGTATCGGTTAATTTAAATAACCGATACTAATACTTTTTCAACATTGTGTTTGTCGCTCAAAATTGACATTTAGTATCGGTTAATTTAAATAACCGATACTAAATGTCATTTTGAGACAAAGAAACACAATGTTGAAAAGACTATTAGTATCGGGTTATTTAAATTAACCGATACTAAAAGTGACATTTAGTATCGGTTATTTAAATAACCGATACTAAATGTCAATTTTTAGACAACAAACACAATGTTGAAAAGACATTTAGTATCGGTTATTTAAATGACCGATATTAAAAGTGACATTTAGTATCGGTTTATTTAAATAACCGATACTAAATGTACGCTTTCAAGACATAAAATCACCAAAAACGCCATTTAGTATCGGTTTTTTGAAAATCCGATACTAAAAGTCACATTTAGTATCGTTATTTAACCGATACTAAATGTCGACATTTAGTATCTGGGACTAATTAGTATCGACAGATAACCGATACTAAAAGTGCAAAACAACCGATACAAAAAGTCTTTTCTCGCACTAGTGAATATATCATCTTTGCTATTCACTCCCATTACTCCAAGACTTGGCAAAGAATATCAAATCCACAAAAATCATTAGTGTGAGCTATCCATGACTTATCCATCTTCATCGCTTCATCTCAAGTGATTATTGAAGAATTAAAACTCAGAATGAAGAGACATGTAATCAAGATAAAAACATCACCTCAAAAGAAGATCAGATAACTCCAATGCTACTGCACTCAAAGCCGAGCAAACTGAGACTCGGGACACCTTATTTAATACTCTCATCGAAAAAATCATTAATATTATTAACAAAGAGGATTCTTAAGTAAATATTTATGTTGGTTTAAAATGATGTGCATTCTCGATATTCCATACATAACCAAAAGCAATGGATAGCTTGTTCACCAAATGATGGATGGGAAAGCTCTAAAATTGAAATAGTCCAAATAACAAAAATATAACTCAAGATAGCAAGGACATTCAAATGATGTATGTGAGGAAAGTTTCATTAGCCTAACTTGATAATTTCATTAAGCAAATAACAACTTGATAATTTTCGTTGGAACTAAAATTTTCCTTGCAAATAATACATTAAAAACAACATCAAGGCAAGTTCTCCTCTTATGTAGGCTTAAACTTAAAGACTAGTTATAACCTTCAATTGAGTTGACTACTAGCTACACAGAAACATCAGGTACAAGTGTGATACCACCTATCAAGAAAACCAAAGAAAAAGCTTATAACTAATAGGAGACTTAACCACAACTCAACACACACAAAAATTGCTATCTAACTCAATTAAACGATATATAGCTTACCGCTTTGTGAACCTTCAGATAATAACTGATGTCAAAGCCACCAAAAATCTCTTGTCTTTGCCTGAATTCAAGGTAAGAGGGGATAGTATAGAACAATTGCAAAATTTCATACTTAGAATGGTAATGATTGTATAAAACAAAGCCATTGTCATCATAAACAAAATCATGGCATATGTGAAATCTAAATAAACATTACCAATAAAACTACAACTTTCACATCATTCATCCTTGCTGCCTCATCGAATCTCTCTTTCAAACCCCTAATAACTAATCCAACAATAAAAACAACACATAAAAAAATGGCAAAAATAATAATAAATAAGACTACAATTCACAAGATTGAAGAATTGGTGAAACTCGCTTGGAATAGGTAAGGCATTAGCAGGTGGGTTATAAATCATGATAACATCAACCCATCATTTCCACCCTTGAAATCAACCTTAGCAGATGCCATCTATTAGAGAAACAAATCAAAATATGACGTGGTGGGTTTATGAGATAAGATAACCAAAGATAACATGGTGGTTTTATGAGATACGATCCCCAATAATTGTTAATTTACAATAGAGGAGTTCTACCTAAGCTGCTTTCATCACAATACCTCCTTGCCAAAATTCTCTTCATTTGGGGCTTTAGGTTTACTGTGAGAGACCATGAAAACCTATTGTTGAAGAGGAACATGCACGAGGAACACAAGATGGTTTGTGGACTCAAAATGAAATCAAATAGTGGATGAAACCAAAATATAACAACAAAAACAATGAAACCAAATAGTGGAACAACAAAGCAAACCTCAAGAAGAATATAATCAAGCAAAAATTAATAGTGACTAAATCTTCTCTCGGTTGATAACATCAAGCTAGAGCACAACATCAAGAAGAAAGTGAGAGGTTTTGTGGTTTGAAGTTAGAGTGAGTGAGGGGAACGATGGTCATGAGGTGAGAGTGAGGGAGTCTCAGGAGGAGTCACGATGGGAGAGGAGAGGAAAGGAGTGATAGTGGGCTAAGTGGAGGCGAAAGGGTGAGGCGAGGGGTGGACGAGCAAGGGAGAGATTGAGAGAGAAAAAGAGAGAGTTATGTGGCTGAGAGTGAGGGATTGATGAAAAAGTTGTTTTAATTTTAAGTCTAAATACGTTGAAATGGTAATGACGATGCATCCAAATACTAATCCTTTGTGGCAAACCCTAAACAATAGCGATGTGCAAAAACTCGTGGCAATCTTTGGTGGCTAATTTAGATTATTCTTGTAGTGTCTTTTCGTTAAGATTCTAAGAAGCGAGTGAAAGGACAAGTGAGTGGTTCCAACAATCGTATCTAAATGGTTTCATATGTGAAATTACTAATATTCTTTAATGGTCTCTACCTTGTTGTTTCTCGCTCGCCTTGCTTCTCATTTGTCCGTCAGGTGTAATTTGTTGATCGATTTTGTCTACATCGCCTTCCAATCCTTGGCATAGTCTTCTCCTCACGCCGTGAGTTTCTTTCATTCGTGTGAATTTCTCAAGGTAAGTTTCTCGCTTTCTTGTTCATGTGTTTGAGTTTCAATGTCTCGCTTATTAGCAATCCACCTTAGGTTTTTAGCAAGCTCTACCACTTGGCCTAATGCACTGGCCTGTCTCTGGGCCACAATTTAACAAAGGAAAACACAAAAATGTCCAAAAGAGTTAAAAGTGCAAGCCCAACTTCGCCTGGGTTAATCTAGGTTGTGCCTAAAAGGCATGATTCTTTTTAGGTCGCTATTTTTTAACCACAAACAAACCAGGACTGAGGTACATTCCGTAGTACCATGGTCGAGTACACACACACACACACACACACACACACACACACATATATATATATATATATATATATATATATATATATATATATATATATATATATATATATATATATATATATATATATATATATTATTAATAATTAGTTTTTATAGGTTTCTTTAGGTATAATCAATTTTTAAAGTGAGACCCATAGTAAAAAGTTAGAGGTCTTTTTATTCCTAATTTACTTTTTTAATATTAAGCAATTCAAAAATAAATATTAAATGCATTGAAGAAATAAGAAGGGAATTAATACTTTGATGTCTAAAAATTTGAGGCCTAATCTCGCCCTCGCAGTATCCATTGCCGGCTCCATCCCCGAGCCCAATCCAAAACATCGAGCCATCGAGTCAATCCCGCTAATGACAAAAATTGGCGATCTAGATATGAGGTTTTATAAACATTTGAGGCTCTTTCATATTCCACTATACCAACATTTGAGGTTTTATAAAACAATGATGCTATAACGCAAACATATATAAGATAAATCAACAAATACATGCTCAAGGAGGAAGTACTTATGATGGCAGTGGTGGTTAAGATGGGGGTGGTGGTGATGAAGGAAAAGAAGAGAGAGCAGAAGGGGATGGTGGTGGTGGTGCTGAGAGAGAGAAGGAGGAGGTAATGAAGAGAAAGAGGAGTCAAAGTAAGAATATACGAGAGATAAGGGTATCTTGAAGTTTTACCAAATACTAGATTTTTACCCGCATGATATCAGATTTGTTATAATTTATTATGAAATAATAAATACGTTAAAAGTTGCAAAATGAAATAAAAAGAAAATTAAGGAAAACTCGATAAAAGATATTTGAAATTTATTAAAACAAATTTTTGTTATGTAAAAGTTAAAAGAAAATGAACAAAAGAGAAAATGAACCACGTTGCAAAAATGAACAAAAGAGAAAATGAAATTTAAGGTAAAATATGTACTCCTCGCTGGCGCTTTCGCTGATACTCTCGCTGGTATTCTTGTCCTATCTGCCGCCTCCTCGTTGTCGCTCGTCATTCGCTCTCTCATTGTCACCTCACATTGTGTTCCTCAAGTGTCCCTTGTTTACTCATTTTTTCTATATTCACTTAATTATAAAAGTTATTTTACAATTTTAGTAGTTAAATATTAAGTTAATATTTTTTGTTGGAAAAAGAATTTTGAAACTATTGTTAGATATATGATTTTTTTATAATTAGTAGTGGTTAAGTTTATTGATTTGAATAGTTAAATAATAATTTCTTTTAGAAAAAAATTATAAAAATAAATTTTAATTAAAAGCTAAAATAGAATTTTACAAAAAATTGAAAATAAAATGATTTTGAAGAAAAAAACAAAAAAATAAACATTTAAATAAAACTGAAAAAGAAAAATTTAAAAAAATCGACAAGCGCCAATCGTGTCAAGACGCTGATTTTTTTTGATTTTTTTTGAAAAACACATACAGCATTTTTGAAAAAAATGGAAAAATAAGTATATTTAAATTAAAAACTGATACAAAATAAAGATTTTAAAGAAAAGCTGACACATGCCGTGTGTGTCGCAATACAGTTGTTTTTAATTATTATTTTTTGAAAAACTGACAAAACTGTTTATTTTTGTCTTTTAGTGAAAGATTTACGATTTTATCCCTGATTTTTGCCAAATGACAAAATTTTAAAGTGTCTAAATTATACATTTTTCTAACACTTGATTTAACTATATTTGATTGATGGATTTGATTTGAATAAATCACACACAAATCAACCTACTTCATTTTCATTTTTATTTAACTTATCAAATCTGCATTCATATTTTTCAACAACGATATTTTGATAACCACAAACTCAAAGTTGTCAGACATTGGATAATGCAATATTATTTAGTCAAAAAAAATTCAACAAAAAATCACTTTAAAATATTAACTAGTTAAGTTTTTTAGGTTATTAATCAATTAATCAATTAATTAAGGCTTTAGTCTACGATCTAAAACCGCGAAAACGCAGGCCATGGTTATGACTTAAAAACTTGAGATTCATTTATGCACTGATCTCTCCCAAGAGAAGATTTTTCTATACGCAATAACTGCAGATCAAACTCACCAAATTATTAAGCGAAATAAAAGATCTACCACTTGCACTATACTACCGTATTAGTTATGGTGTTGGGTTTTTGGTTGTCAAAATATCACTTGTCTGTCTATAGACGTGTAAATCTCTTAAAATAGGTCATTTTTCTCTAAAACACGCCTTCATCAATGTCAGCCTTTGTGTTAATAAATAAATGCATGACATCAATTCGGTTCAATGAATGACACTGGTCGTGCATCAATAAATTAACAGTTCGGATCACATCAACAAAATAAACGGCTTGGATCACACCTACATTTTGAGCGAGTGAGATCACATCAATGAATGAGTATAATGAATTTACTTCTTAATTAGCAAAACTAGTGTCTTAAATAATTGTTCCTTGGGACCAGTTAGGCCACAGTGAACTTGACTTTGAAAAACACTAGCCAGTCTTTCCACTTACAAGACATCAACCCTGTCGGGATGGAATGACCTTAGTCGTGATACAAGGGGTTACTTAGTTATTTAAAATGATATTATTCTTTATTCCATGTCCAAATAGAAAAAGTTATGCAACTAGCACATGAGTAATCATTTGTTTAGGATTAAATAATTGATACTTAGAAACCCATTGCTTAATTTGGTTCCACTTTATTCCTAGTGTTGTCAAGTTAGCAAATGGGTTTGGAGTATATTTTATGCTCGTATATTTAGTCGCATTTCAAATCTTAGACCAAGTCTTTCTTGATGGAGAGAAATTAGTGGACTTTGAAGCTTAGCCTCCATTATACCTACTGCCACCAACCCCAATTCACTGGAAACATTTTTTCAAAATAAAATGTGTCTCATATTGCATTCTTCAAACCTTAGGACCTTCCACCAATTAAAATCAAAGAAGGCTGCATTGTTTTCAATGTTATTAAAAACGACTCGGTGATCAACTCACAAGCTCACCGGCCACCCAATAACAAGAGACTGGGTCACTTGTTAATTTCGCATTTAATTCGTGAACACTACTAAAAATTGATTAAAATAGGCATAATGCTGTAGTAAATTCGCATATTACGTAAACTATGATTTTTTTCATACCTTAAAAATGCCTAAAAAAATGTTTTTAATCTTATTATTGATTTCATAATCTTTTTTTAATTTATTTCATAGTCTTTTTTTAATTTATTTCATAGTTTAAGATACACAATTAGACATTTCAATAACACATATTAAGAATTATAAATATATTTTTTAAAATTTTAGAAAACAATTTTGTTTAAAAATATATTTTTTAAGATTTTTGTGTAAACATTTATGTTACAATATCATTAACTCATTAAATAAATGTTTTTTAACCAAAAAATAAATGTTATATACATTACAATTGCATTGGATTTCAACAATTTGGCAGTGGCTTAGTGGTAAACCTATTGGTTGTGCATGGTATATGTCTTGGGTTCGATTCCCACAAACTTTCTTTTTAAATATATACGACATTTCCATGAGTTGTTTGTTTTACAAGACAACCCGTTACTGCCTGTTTCATCTACCTGTGTCACCGCCAACGCAGAACCGACACAGACCGGCCCGATATACGTGCGATCCAACAAGCAACCCGACCGAAGCTCGATCGGTCATTTCACGGTCCGATCGACGGCTGGGCCCGCTTATTAACACCGATTTTTTAGTCTTAATAATTCATTTTGTTGAAATAAAGTCATGGGTTACCTTACCTTGAAAATTCCCCAATTTCTATTTGTGCACACAAACAACACTCTTTTTTCACAAGGTTAGACTTTGAAAGTAGTAGGAACCTTTTCAACTAATCTAAGGTAGTAGGAACCTTTTCAACTAATCTAAGGTTTTTCTTTTTTATCGTAGACGAAGTGGCTTAATAATTTTCAAAGAATTTAAATGAAATACCCATTGAGCCGACCTCAGTCAGTCTTCTTCATTAGAGTCCTGTCATTGTAGAAAATGACATTACAAATTAGAGAAGAAAACAGAATCAGAAGCCACCACCAAGTCTTTGGTGGAGAAATTGCCATCATATTTCACGTTTTTGCAACCCTCCATTATTATTAAATTTCAAGTATATCGGCTACATAAGGATATAAAGATTGCGAAGCATACAAACTATATACACGTCACTACTATCTAAATTCCTTTATCCTTTCTATTTCATCTTGGAACGGAACGTGCAAAATTGGCAAGAAAACGAGTGGAGATACTTTTCATTCCTTCTTTTCATTATTTCTTTTATATATTATAATAATAGTTTTGAGAAAATAAAATATGATGATAAAACTAAGTGGTGTTTAAATGTTTTTTATATATCTAAAATACCCCAAAACTATGAAGATATTGAACGAAGAGAAAGAAAATGCAAATTGATCTTAATTAACTCAAGAGAAAGATAGAGATAAATGTTTTGTTGTATGTCTCATGCATAGTGATATATAGTATGAGTAATGCTATTTGATGAAAAATGGACTAATAAGTGTTCCAAAATACTTATGTGTATGGGATATGAAGAGAATACGCAGATAACATATTTATTTTTTTATTTGAAATTAAATTTAGTGCTATGTGCATATAATATATTTAATTTAAAATAATAAAAAAATAGTATAATGATATCTTCTCTCGCATCCCATACGCACTGCATTTTGTACACACTTTTTCATTCAAATAATATTACTCAAGATGTTCTAGAAAGTTATGGACTTAGGACCCAAAGCAAGATGGTGTAAAAATTCAACTACATTGAAAATATCATAATCTTGTTTAACAAATTTAGTATCAAATTCATAAAATTCTTTCCATTAGTTTGGGGAATCCAAAAACTAAATTCAATAACAAATTGAAGAATCCTATAAAACATTAATTTGGAGGAATCCTAAACAAATCAAATTGGAGTTCATCAACGTTGTTCAGTAAGGCAACGAAAGTTGATAACATAATTAGGGATTGTAGTTTGGGGGAAATTTGGGAAAATTCTAGGAAATTTGGGGAAATTAAGTAGGGTTTTGAGTCACCCACACACAATCGCATGCAATGCAAAGATTCATGGGAGACTTACACCACAAATGCACACAAATAGCATTATGCGCTTCACGATTTACTAAGAGAAGACATTCACGCATATCCCGTAGCTCGCAATTGCGCACTGGCGCTGAGGTCGATGGTCTCAAGCTAAGCTTGGAGGTGGAGGGACTAGGCGTAAAACACAAGCAAGGTTGTATACATGAAGTAGAAACACAAACAATGCGGGGTCTCGTTGTGTAGTGTGGGTGCATATTTCAGGGGGTCAAAATATTTTTTATAGGGGTAAGTGAAATTGTTATTATTTTTAGAGTGTACAACTGGCCCCGGATAGTATGCAAGTCTGCCCCTAATACTAGAGGTTTATTAAATACAGCCCTAGATTTAGTAGCATATATCTCCTATCTAAAAATTTAATTTAAGATGTATATCAAATTTCAATTTTTGTGTGTGTAAATTGGACATTTTCTACGTGCAACTGCAGAAACTAAACCCTAGAGTTGGGTAAGACCACAAAGGGCGACAAAACTCCCCCTCAAGAGTTTTAATGTTGCTGCACTCTCAAGGCTAGATTCAGACCCAAACCTCTGGTTAAACTAGAAGAAATCCAAACCGGCCATCTCATCAAGGCGTTCGTGGGTTATCAAGTTTCAGATTTAGTAACATATACCTCATAATGCATATTAATTTGCTTCCACTATATAATGTGCTCGATAATAAATTTTTGAACATGTGTCAAAAAAAAAATTGAACAATAAATTATTAGGAGTATATTTTGAATGGAAATATCTTCCACTAAAACTCGGCTAGGAATAAAGAAGCGAATAATGGATGAGCTAGATGATAATGGATAAGCTATCTTATACTGAATAGATGATACATATAAGTTAACATTGTAAGTTTAAAGTGTCCAATAAAATTAGGAGTAATGTTATATGGACAAAAAGTTTCAGACAAATATAGCCAAAAACCAATTTACAACACCAATTAACCAAGTTTTTTAGGCTATTAACCAACTCGCCTTTTCAGAGCTTTTTAAGCCATTAACTAAAAACTTGGTTAATTAGTTACTTGGTTAATAACTAAAAAAACTTGGTTAATTGGTGTTATGAATTGGTTTTTGGCTATATTTGTCTAGAATTTTTTGTCCAAATATCATTACTCTAAAATTAGTAATCGAAGTAACTTATAAATTTAAACTACGATGAATGAGCATTTTTAATTTATATGTAAAAATTAGAAAGAGAAGAGATTATTAATTTACTAAACAATAAATGATGAGTTTAATTAAAATGATAAAAGTAAAAATGAATGAAAAAAATAAATATTATAAATTATAAGTTTAAATACTATTTCAAGAAGTATATAAAAAGTTATTATAAATTAGTGAAAAGTTATTAGAAATTATGAATCAATAATTGTTAAGTTAAAAAAAAAATCCTTGTCAAAAAAAGTTTTGAAATTGGTTTTTTAGCACTTTAAAATTAAAATAAACTTAATTTAAAATTATCTTTTACAAACAGCTTTCAATTAAGTCTCTATGTGAAATTAAATTTACTTTTTAGTCATTTTATTTTGTTTACAAATAATTATGAATTTATAGTTATCTTTATAATTGTATTTATGCTTCATCATCGTTTTATGCGACTTTCCTCTTCCTCTCTCGTCTCTCATGCACCCACGTGTAACTCTCTCTTCTTCTCCTTCTCATTCTCTCTCATGCTCATAGTTCCTCATAGTCGTTGGTCTTTACCTCGTCATTCCTCCATGTATCTTTCATCGCGAACTCTCTCGAGCTTTTTAGTCAATATTTGCCACTATAGACTCCAAGAAAGCCAAATATACATGTGGTCACCAGTGTTCTCCAATGTAGACTAGTCACTCACTCAGAAACCAAAGAGATATTTGCGACGATAACACCGTAACAAAAAAAGGGTACCAATCTAGACCTATTTATTTGTTTATAAGAAAACAATTCTGTTTAAAATTCATTAAGTAATTGATGTGTATTTCGAGTAGGTATTTCAATTGGTAAGTTAAGAGATATCGAATGAGTGCACCAAAGGAGTGCAATCAAAAGATCCCATGTTCAAACCCGTAAAACTACCCCCGTCCTACTAACTGTTATAAAAAAGAGTAATTGATGTGTCTGGTTTAGATGCTCATGCTGATTAATAAGCAAACACCACTTATTTTCGTGAGTTTATCACCTAGATATCGATCCTTACTTATATGAAGTCAAGTGCCAAAACCTTCACAAAACAACTTTATGCTATACATATTATACGATACAAATATGTAGTTATAAAAGTCAAAAAGTAATGGCATGTTAGTAGTTTTGACAACAAAATGAGGGCAAATATATCCGTAGAAAGACAAAAAAAGTAATAGCATTTTCGTATTTTTGATAAAAAGAGGAGGGCTATTATTTCGGGGAAAAACACAAACATACGTAATGGTATTTTTGTAGTTTTGACAACAAAGTGAGGGTAAGCATTTCCGCACTACAAAAAAAAACGAGGATTAGTGACGGAATTAGCGAGGAAATTTTGTCCTCGCAAAAACGAGGATTAGCGACGATCGCAAGTCCTCGCTAATGTGACCATTAGCGAGGGAATTAGCGATGGAATTTCAAGTCCCTCGCTAATGTCTGAACGTTGCAGGCTGATTTGACTGTTGCAGCATCGATTCGACTATGTCGAGTGATAGCTAGCTTACGAACCGCAAGTCCTCGCTAATGTCCAGCTTATTTTTTACCAAATATTCGATTCTCTCACTCTTCTCTCATTCTTTCACTTTTAACCTCACTCCTCTCTCTTCCTCTTCCTCTTCCTCTTCCTCTCCTCTCTCTCTCTCTCTCTCTCTCACCTACAAACTCTAACCCACCACCACACAACAACCACCACCACCACCACCACACCGCCACTCTTATTTTTCACTCACAACACCCTCATTCTTCTCTCACCTACAAACTCTAACCCACCACCACACAACCACCACCACCACCACCACGCCCCACCACACCACAACCACTCTCACCCTCTCTCTCTCCTCAACCACACAACCACAATCTCTCTCTCTCTCTCTCACTCTCTTTCTTCCACACCACCACAACCACATACCTCTTTCTCTCACTCTCTTTCTTCCACCACCACCACCACTCTCTTTCTCCCTTACTCCTTCTCTCTCTAAGACCACCACCACACAACCACCACCACCACCACATACATCTCACTCTTTTTCTCTCTTACTCTTCTCCTTCTTCTTCTCTCTATACGACACCACCACCACCACCACACCACCACCACTCTCACTCCTCTCTCAAAATAATAATAATAACAACAACAACAACAACAATAATAATAATACTACTAATAATAATAACAACAGTAATAATAATAATACTACTACTAATACTAATAATAATAATAATAAATTCAGATTGATAAGCGTGCCAATCAGACTCGGGAAGCGTGTTGTCGATTAACGACTTTAATTAGCGAGGATCATTCCTCGCTAATTAGCGACGAACACATTTCTCTCGCTAATTTCCATTAGCGAGAGGAATTAGCGATCGAATCGGTCCTCACTAATTCCTCGCTAATGGCAATTAGCGACGGAATTGGGCATGTTAGCGACCGAAAATTCCCTCGCTAATGACCGTGTTTTTTGTAGTGCCGGTAAAAAACAAACAAAAAAGTAATGACATTTTTGCGGTTTTAATAAAATATGAGGGCAATTATTTCGAGAAAAAGACAAACGTATATAATGACATTTTGTGGTTTTGATAAAAAAATGAGGGCAATCATATTTAGTAAAAGACAAAAAATGTAATGACATTTTTGTTGTTTTGATAACAAATGAGGACAATCGTTTCGGGAAAAAGACAGATGTATTAATTTAATGACATGTTTGTTGTTTTGATAAAAAATAAGCGCAATCATATCCGAAAAAAGACAAAAAAAGTAACTGTATTTTTGTAGTTTTGATAACAAATGAAAAAACAAAAATATGTAATGATATTTTTGTAGTTTTTATAAAAAAAGGTAAATCGTTTCAAGAAAAAGGCAAAAATATATAATGGTTTTTTTTATAAGCAAATGTTAGTAAGGATGGGGGAAAGTTAGTTTTCGGGGTTTGAACCTGGACTTCATTCTTGCAAATTGCAACTCCTTCATATCCCTTACCGCTAACCGAGCCTACCTTCCCGCAAAAATATGTAATGGTGTTTTATGAAAATAACTAAAACCCCTGCACAACACTGTGAGAGTCTAGTTAATAATAATCGGTGGTGAGTATTTAATAGGATTTGGATTTCAAAGACCTTTAGGTTCATTTTGGAGGAAAAATATGAGAGAAAATTAAATAAGATGAGATAAAATTATGGAAGAGCTAAATAGACTCTCGCTTAACTAAAGACATGGATATCTTTCTTGCCCTAAGACTATTTACAATGAGGATGTTGAAAAATTATTTAAGTAGTTGAATGGGTTTAATGGGAGTGTTGAATGAGTAATGAACGCTGAGAGTGTCTTATTTGTAGAATGAACATATTCAACTAGTTGAAACTCAAACAATGGGTCCGCGGGAGACAGATGGTGCCCTGGGATTGGTCCACACATGGGACATGAAGTGCACCCAACACAATGGCGCGTGTGAGCGGAGGGAAAGGATGAGAGAGAATTGGTTGAGGTCGCGTGTCAAGATCTCGATTGGGTGGTGAGATTTTTCGATTTTTATCTCATCCTAATTATTTCAAAACAATTATTTGATAGTAAATATTTTTTTTTAATTTTTTTAACCAAAATTCATCATTTTTTTTCTCTATAAATAGAGACTTGGTTCATTTCATTTGGACACATAAAAAAATTCGACATTTTTCCCTCTAAACATCTTTTTAGTGAAATGGATCTCAACAATAACCCTTTTAACACCCAAAATTCTACTAATTACCCTTTCAACTACCCAAATTCCAACAACTATAAATTATTTAACTCTTAATTATTTTAATTTAATTTCAATCGATAATTAATATTAAAATGTAATCACAAAACAAAAACATAAAAAGAAAATAAGAATATGAAATAAAAGTATGTGAAGGTGTTGAATTTTATTAAACAAAAGATCAGAATGAGTAAAGTTTGAATGAAATACAATTATTGTTTAAGAGATAAGATGACGCTGAGTTGCTAAAAGTCAAAAAGAATGTGATTAAAACATATAGCGTGTTGAAACCATTGTAAATAGTCAAAAGGCAGTCGATCCTCCCCGTATTTAATACCCAAAAAAAACGTAGTGTGTATTTAATAATCCCTTCCTTTTTTGCACACTTTTGAAGCTACCATACCTCCAAACCCCACAAAAGCCTTCACTTTCACTCTTTATTTAATCTGCTGGCCCATGTGAAGAATTCATAGCTGTCCCTCCTTCCACATTCATTCCTCCTTTGTCAGTAACCCATAACCTTTCTTTTCCCCAGATCTACTCCACCAACATCATTAAACTCAACCAAACACAACCTAGTATACTCCTTAGTCCTTCCTACCTCATATTCCATTCCATTTTCATCATAATAATCTCACTTCATGGCAACCCTTCTCAATTTGTTTTATGTTTTGTTCTTCCTTTTGTCTCAGTTTCAAGCCAACAAGTTGATCAGCTATTATTTCCTGGGTTTAAGGATGTTGGTTCAAACAACCTAACCTTAAATGGAGTAGCTGAAATAGAGAAAATGGAATGATAAGGTTAACAAATGAAACAAGCAGATTATTGGGTCATGCATTTTACCCTTTACCATTTCAGATGAAAAACTCAACAACTGGTAAAGCTTTTCATTTTCATCATCTTTTGCACTTGCTGTTGTACCTGAATATCCTAAACTAGGTGGTCATGGTATGGCTTTCACTATAGTAGCTACTAAAGATCTTAAAGCTTTACCTAGTCAATATCTTGGTCTTCTTATTCAAGTGATGTTGGTAATTTCACTAATCATTTATTTGCTGTTGAGTTTGATACTGTTCAGGATTTTGAGTTTGATGATATTAATGATAACCATGTTGGTATAGACATCAATAGTTTGAAATCCAATGCTTCTGTTACTGCTGGTTATTACCCTGATGATACTTCAACTTCAAAACCACAAGATCTTAACATTAAAGGTGGTAAACCTATTCTAGTTTGGGTTGATTATGATTCAAAATTGAATCTTGTTAGTGTTACACTTTCTCCATCTTCTAATAAACCCAAAAACCAATTTTGACTTTTAATGTTGACCTCTCACCTATTCTTGATGATTTAATGTATGTTGGATTCTCTGCTTCAACTGGTTTACTTGCTAGTTCACATTATGTTTTGGGTTGGAGCTTTAAAATCAATGGACCAGCTCCACCTCTTGATTTATCTTCACTTCCTCAACTTCCACAACCAAAGAAGAAACATATATCTTTGATAATTGGTGTTTCAGTTCTAGCTTCTGTTATTGCTTTATGTTCTATTGGGATTGGAATTTTTCTCTACAGAAAAATTAAGAATGCTGATGTGATAGAAGCTTGGGAGCTTGAGGTTGGTCCACATAGATACTCTTATGAAGAGCTTAAGAAAGCAACAAAAGGTTTTAAGGAAAAAGGGTTACTTGGACAAGGTGGTTTTGGGAGAGTTTACAAAGGGACATTACCTAATTCAAAGATACAAGTAGCTGTTAAAAGAGTTTCACATGAATCAAAACAAGGGTTGAGGGAATTCGTGTCGGAGATCGCGAGTATAGGTCGGCTTCGTCACAGGAACTTAGTTCAGTTACTCGGTTGGTGTCGACGAAGAGGCGACCTCTTACTTGTTTACGATTTCATGGCTAATGGAAGCTTAGACAAGTACTTGTTTGAAGAGACAGAAGCAATACTAAGTTGGGAACAAAGGTTTAAGATTATAAAAGGTGTTGCTTCAGGGCTTTTGTATTTACATGAAGGATATGAACAAGTGGTTATACATAGAGATGTGAAAGCTAGTAATGTGTTACTAGATTTTGAACTTAATGGAAGATTAGGTGATTTTGGATTAGCAAGGTTATATGAACATGGAGCTAATCCAGGAACAACAAGAGTGGTTGGTACATTAGGCTATTTAGCACCGGAGTTACCAAGAACAGGAAGAGCAACAACAGGTTCAGACGCCGCTTCGGAGCGCTTTTACTCGAAATGGTTTGTGGAAGAAGACCTATTGAACCTAAAGCATTACCAGAAGAGTTAGTTTTGGTAGATTGGGTATGGGAGAAGTATAAAGAAGGTAGAATACTTGATGTTGTGGATCATAAATTGAATGGAGATTTTGATGAAAGGGAAGTAATGATTGTGTTGAAATTGGGATTGGTTTGTTCTAATGATGTTCCTAATGTTAGACCTAGTATGAGACAAGTTGTTATGATTTTGGATGGTGAAGTTGAGTTGCCTGATGTTTTGAGAAAACCTATTGGTATGAATCCTCAAGAAGGGTTTGATGAGTTTTTGCATTCTCTTGGTTCTACTAGTTTTGATAGGATGAGTTCTAGTGGAAATTTTGGAACTAGAGATATTGATAATACTAGTTTTATTTCTTTTGGTTATTCACCTCAATCTCTTTTACATGCTAGAGGAGAAACTACGTGACTCTATATTATAATTATGATGATATGAGAATGACTTTGTTTACTTTTTACTCAGTAAAGAAATTTGGTTAGTTTTTACATTCCATTATGTCTTAATTTTACAAAGTTTTGGACATGATACCACATCATACATGCTATATTAATCTATGTAGCACCGACACTTCAGGTTGAAGACGTGTCCGGTGTTCGACACTTCAATGATGCTCATTTTTCAAAGTATTATCGATGTATATGTGTCGGTGTCGTGCCCGGTGTCTGTGTCTGTGTTGGTGCTTTATAGATCTTAATAGAAAGTTTAGGACATGATGAATGAAATTGAAACAGTATCATGTTTCAATTTTAATTTGTTGGCGATTAGATGAGCATTTTTTCTTGCTTGCATTATTATTTTTGATGCAAATGCTTGCTTGCATTTTGGTTTGACTTTTGAGTTGAAGGCAGAGGCAGTTCATGCCTTATGTTGTTGATCAAGAAAGCAATGGGTAGAAAGACAAGAAAAGGTGTTCAACTCTGCAATAAATGTAATGTTTTTGTAGGAATCATAATTACAGACAGCATGATCCATGTATCTGTGATAATGAAATCCTCTATCCTTACCACGCACTGGTTACTTTAATAAAAGCCATATAAAAATAAAAAATTGGAGTACGCATGCATGTTTGGAAAAACAACTTCATTTAAATGTTTATAGCATAAATGCTTCTCTTGATCCTATATTTATAAGAAAAATTTCCAATTTTTGATTTATTGAATAATTGATGTATATAGTCTAGATACATCGTTATTCAATGAGTAAAACCAGAGGGAGTAAGAGCTCTTAAGAGTCCCACATTAAATGTGATAATGTCCCAAAAAGAGTTTATTAGTGAGAGACATATCTTACTCTACAAATTGGTTTTGTAGAGTTGTGTTAGGCCTAACTCAAATTCTAATATGGTATTAGAGTCAATTCAAGATCCGTTGGACCACTTGTTACCGAACCACTTGGGTCACACTCTAGTTGTCTAGTCATAGGCGTGAGATGTGAGGGTGTTAAGAGTCACACATCAGATGTGATATTGCCTGAATTCCTCACTCTACAAACTGATTTTGTAGAGTTGAGTTAAGTCAACCCAAATTCTAAGAAGAGCTTATGTATACACTTTTTCTATAACACAAATTCTAAGAAGAGGTTATGTATACACTTTTTCGATAATAAAAAATAAAATAATGTTAAACTATTTTTACTATAAATTATAAGCTGATTCCATAAACTATATCTACACTATATCTAAACAAATCTACCACATATGAAAATACTAAATGACTCACTTGGGAACCTTGACACCTCAATTCATTAGGGTCAAATTGGTCTAATTTATTTTTCTCTCTTTCCTCCTTCTCACTTTTTTATTACACTCTCTTTCTTCATTTTTATCTATTTCTTCTTACACTCTCTTTCTTACTTTTCACTTTTCTCTTACACTCTCTTTCTTCTTTTTATCTCTTTTTTCTTACACTCTCTTTCATCCTTTTCACTTTTCTCTTACACTTTTTTTTTACTTTACTTTTATTTACCAAATAAACAATTATTCTTTTTCTCTTATCTCACTTTAGTTTATTTAACTAAATTTGTAAATTTATACAAACACTACTTTACTAAAATCATCTTCTTTTTTCTCTTTGACATTTGTTTACACATTTATTGATAATCTACTATCACCTATTATTGATAACCTACTATCTATATTTTACTATCTAATATAATCTACTAATCAACTAAAATAATCAATCGAAACTACAAGATAACTGCAATGATATATAAAAAACATGATAACTACATTGGTATATAAAATAACACAAGATTAATATTTGTCATTGATATTTAAATTTTTTGAAGACTACTATAAACATACCGTCTAGAAAAACAAGAAAATTTATCGACTATTTAAACTATCGATTAATATTTAAAACAAATATATCTTATTGATAATCTATTATCTCTATTTTACTATCTACTATAACATATTATTCAACTAAAATAATCAATTGAAACTACGCAGATAATCAGACCTCAGATATAAAAATCATGGGATAATTGCAGTTGACATATAGAAAAATCAAGAGATTAATATCCGCCATTGATAATTATAATTTTTGAAGACTACTACAAACCTACTATATAATAAAAACAATAAGACTTAATGGCTATTTAAACTACTAATTAATATATAAAACAAATATTTTTATTGATAATTTACTATGTCACTTTTATTATATACTATAATCTACTAATCAACTAAAATAATCAATTGCAACTCTGAGATAACTACATCGATATATAAAAACATGGAATAACCGCAGATGATATATAAAAAAACACTGGATTAATATTTGCCATTGATAATTATATTATAACTTTTACTTTAAATTTGTTTTTATTTTAACAGAATGCTCAAACTATTTAAATACTATCTAAGCTTCAATCATAAAAAGAATATGACAACACTCGCACAGATGACTTAAAGATCCTACTAGTTAGAGAGTTGAAAGAAATCAGCTAAAAATAACTTATGAATGTCATAAGTTGTTTTAATAAACTCTAACAAACAATATCTCCATTTTCTCTCACTTTTTCATAAGTTCTTATGAACAAGGGAAACTCCTCACCTTTTCATAAGTTGCTTTCATAGATTCTTATGAACAATTTATTTCCCTGCCTTTTCAATTCTTTCAAACAAGGGAAACTTGCTCTTTCCCTCTCTCACTTTCTTTCTTTTGAAACAAACAGAGTGTAAAAGTCACCGCTTTTGAAACCTTGAGAATATGGATTCCTTATCAATGCGCACCAGTCACCACCAACTTTGTCTCAAAAGCAATTTGGCTGGCATATAAAATCATTTTCCAAACATGATTGCCTTGAATGGACGAAATATTCCTAACTGTGAATGGGGGGAACATTATCAAGGGCCAAACATCATTTTTCCAAGGAACATCATTGACAGAGAATGCCATTTATGAATGGGGGAACATTATCAAATTAAATAAATCATACTCTCCTGACTTAATTATAAAGAAAATACCTACTTTCACACATATTAACGATAGTGGTTGCTTTACGATTTACTTTTCTTTGATTCATGGAAAAATCAAATAGATTTACTAAACTATCCCTAATTAATGGTCATCTTTTCACAACATTAATGAACTAATTGAAGGATAGTTGTGGAAAAATAGCATTAAATATGGGTAGGTTAGTTAACATTTGCTTATATTTGAGTCCACCAAAACAACACACTTTTTTGTTTATATTTAGGTCCAGAGGGAGTAATAATTAAAAGTAGTTTTTATTCGAATTGTTAAGAAAAAGGAGATTCATCGTATTTGGTTAAATATTCTGTGTTTTCTTATTGAAGGAGGATAAATATTTGTTATTTTTAGATAAGCAATTTCATTAAAAGAAGTACAAAGCGCATCTAACCTTTACAATGGAAAGGGGAGGGTCTCTCAAAACCTCCTTAAGTCAAAACCCTTTGGGAAAAAAGACTTAGAGAGGAAAAAGAAAGACTCGCACAAACAAACCTGCATAAATGCTGGGAATAAACATCCTAACCCACCGCTTCTCCCCATCTAAAGTATATAGTAATTAGAAGCATTACATGATTGGGTTACAACATTGAAAAGTTGACCCATCGGGCAATTATACCAATCCACCAAGATGCCATGCATTTCCTCCTCTTTCTTGCCTTGAACTAGCTCCATGCCGTATCCTTGATTCCCGCTAGAATAATCGAAATGGAGTCCACCTCGCCTTTGAAAATTACCTTATTTCGCGCCATCCAAAGTTTCCAAATAACCGCCATCCATATAAGGTGTTTAACACCTCTTTGTTTATTTCCTTTACAAGTTTCCCAAAATCCACAAAATGATTGACTATACTATTCAGACGCCCATCAAGATCCCCATCCAAGCAAAAACGCTCCTCCAAATAGCTTTAGCAACTCCACAAGTCATAAACAAATGCTCCACCGTTTCTTCCTCTTGAAAACACAAAACACAACTTTGATCATTTTGAGATTGAATTATACCTCTTCTATGGAAGGCAACCCTTGTAGCAATTCGCTTCAAAATGACCCTCCACGCGAAAATTTGTATTTTGGATGGAACATCATTCTTCCATATCTACTTGCATGCTGCAGAACTTTTTTGATCGAATAAAACTAAAGCTGCACTCGCGGAAAAAATCAGCAACAATTCATAGCATTTTTTCACGGTGAACCCACTAAGCGAGTCCGTAATCCGCACTCACCGCCCTTATACCGCACAACGTTATGGGCAAGAAGACTCGCCGTGATAGCAAAGAACCGACGCCGCTTAAAGTCGCGTTTTTGCAAAGCAGCAAGACAGCTGCCCAATCCCACAACCAACACCAGCCCCTGTCCGTCCAATGACCAAACTCCGCCACCGTAGCCTCCGTGTTCCTACAACAATTATAAATACCCGAAAATAATGCTGCCAAACGGTCCCGTCCAATCCAAACATCCTCCCAGAATCGCACCATGTTTCCTTTCCCAATTTTAATTTTTGCCAATTCATTAAACCATTATTCTTGCAAACTTAAATCCTCCCCAAGTAGGCATAAGCCCCTCCACCACAACGACTTCTTCTCCCACCCTCTTCTGCTCTCAGTAAGGTCAGGTCATCTCCCTCTTAATCCATATTTTTCCACCAAAACCTCCTTCCAAATTGGATTATTATCCTCCACCAAAATTCTCCATCGCCATTTAGTTAATAAAGCCACGTTAAACACTTCTAGATTTTTTATACCCAAACCCCCTTTTTCTTTTGGCAAACAAATAGTCTCCCACTTCACCCATGCCAACTTTTTATTTTCTTCATCGCATCCCCAAAGGAATCTTCTTTGTAGCTTAGTGATCTCCGTGATGACCTTCTTTGGTGCTTTGTAAAAAGAAAAGAAATACAACGGTAGAGATGCAAGAACCGAATTGATTAGTGCAAGACCCCCAATCGATAATTGCCTACTCTTCCAATTATTTAACCTTGCCTTAATTGAGTCTATTATTGGTTGCCACGTGCTCGTTCTCCTCGGGTTTGCATCAACCGGAATCCCCAAGAATTTAAAGGGGACCGACCCCACCTTGCATGCTAGAAATTGTGATATACCCTCCATAGCTCTCTCATCAATGTTCAACCCAAATACACTACTTTTTGCAAAGTTTACCTTTAAACCCGAGACCATCTCGAAACTTCTTAATAATGCTTTCCAACACCAAATATTCTTATCACTCCCATCACAGAAAAAATTTGTATCGTCCGCAAATTGCAAAAGCTACAACGATAGAGAATTGCTAACACTGAATCCTTTGAGATTGTTTGAATCAACACCCTTCTGAACTAAACCCGCCAGACCTTCCGCCACTATCAAGAACAAGAATGGAGCGAGCGGATCCCCTTGCTTCAAGCCTTTCTAGGCCACAAATTCCTCCGTCGGGCTACCATTGACTAATACGGAAATTGAGTTAGACGACATACATGCCCACATCCATTTTCTCCACCTTACCCCAAACCCCAACCTGCTCAACATATAATCCAAGTATGACCAGCTCACAGAATCATAGGCCTTTTCAAAGTCGCTTTCATAACCAAACACTTTTGCTTCTTTCTTTTAGCCAAATCCATAATCTCGTTAACAACTACCACTCCATCAAGGATGTTTCTACCGCAAGAAAAGCGCTTTGACATCTCAGAATTATCTTTTCAATGTTGAACAAACAGAGGGAGTGAATGAGTGAACCAACAAGGGTCGATCCGCCTGTGTTCCTTATTTCTTATGTTTAACACATAAGAAATACTTTATGTTGCGAAACGAAAATGAGAATAAAAATAACAAAATAATTCACCCAATGTGAAGTGTTATTTGGTGCATTACAATTCAGCTTTCTATGTATTTTTTTATGTTTCTTATAAAAGCTTTTTGTACAAATAAGGATGCACTTAATACATATATGAACACCAACAGATTTTTGTTAAAAGGATACCCAATGAAAATCATGTGGGTTACAAATTAGCGTTGGTTCTCTGATTCATATTTATACTCCTTCCATTTTTTTTCCTTTTGATGTTTTAGCATTTCTATTTTATTACAAAACATTTAAAATTATAAGAAATCAAAGTCTAATTAAAACACTTTACAAGTGAATAAAACCTCAATGCAACTACCAATGATAACTATAACTACCCATGCTATCTTAAATAAGGACACGTAGTCCAAAACATAAAATTTTTGTATACACTAACCACTTTCTTTATCTATGTGTCAAGTCCTACCAACAAGGGAAAGAGCCATTGCCTTCCATGAACCGAGTCTCTAGTTAACTTGGTCTATAATAAACCTGAACGAGTCCTTGTTGATGGAAGATGGGGATTCTCAAATACTTACCTAAATCAAAAGTGCTTTGAAAGCCCAAGGTCTCTCTAATATCCACCATTTGATGGTAGCTGACATTCTAAGAAAAAAACAATCTAGTTTTATCCATATTCACTTTTTGCCTAGAGGAAGCACAAAAGTCCTTAAGAACTCTAGAGATCACATCAGCTTGCTCCACCGACGCATCAACAAAGAAGAGGATGTCGTCAGTAAAGGCTAAGTAAGATATTGGAGGACATCTCCTAGTAAGCTTAATAGGGCACCCATTTTTGTTTCTAACTTCCAACTCAACTAGATGAAAGAGTCTCTCAAGACTGATAACAAATAAATAAGGAGATAGAGGACCCCCCTTGTCTTATGCCCCTAGAAGGAGAAAACTCACCATTCTACAAAAGCTACATAGATGGAGTGGAAATGGAAAACCAGATGAGCTTAGTGATGTTTTCTAGAATACTAATATCCAATAAAGTCTCTTTGATAAATTGCCAGCTCAACCTATCATAGGCTTTTTCCATATCAATCTTGATTGTCATCCAACCTTTAGACCCCTTCTTGTGTCTCATGGAGTGGAAGATCTCTTGAGCCACAATAATGTTATCTTAACCTTGTCTCTTAGGAATAAAGGCACATTGTGTCGGTCCTATCAGCTTATCCAAATGAGACCTCAAACGGGTGGCATATATTTTGGTAATGGTTTTGTAAGAAACATTACACAAACCAATGGGTCTAAATTGTTTCATTGAAGTCACCAGATCCAATTTAGGAATGAGGGTGAGAAATGTTTAATTTGTTGATTTTGAGACACTCTCAAAGGCTCAAAGAAAATAGTCTCTCGATCATGTTACAAAAGGAAGGTCCCAATACCTTCCATTGACTCTGATAGAACAAAGCATCGAAACCATTTGGTCCGGAAGCTTTTTGAGAGCCCCAAAACTCTTAATAGTAGTAAAGATTTCCTCCTCAGACACCTTTCTGGAAATGTCTTGTAAAAAATCTTTACTAAGAGGGGGAAAAGAAGGACTCAGAGGGAAAGGGGAATTAGTAGTTTAAACAATGAAGAGCTCTTTGTAGTAGTTGGTAGCAAGGCCTTCAAGATTTCTAGGATTCTAAATCCAAAGACCAGCCTCATTCTCGAGGGAGGAGATATGATTCCTCCTCCTCCTCATCCTAACTGTGGTCACCCCATGAAAGTATCTAGTGTTTCAATCTCCAAACTCAAGCCACTTAGCTTTAGATTTCTGAAACCAGAGAATCTCTTTTTAGGCAAGAACCTCTTCATACTAGTACCAATTTTTTTTTTATGAGCAAGAAAAATTTGGTGAGACTAGTTTTTAGAAAGTCGCTTATCAAGACCAAAAGTATTCTCGATTCCAAACCTCAAGAGCAGCTCAGACCTCCCCACTGATGAGGAACTGCCCTATATTAGGACCCCAAGCTCCCTTAATCACTCTATCACAATCCTTGTGAGTAAGCCAAGAAGCCTCGAAATGAAAAGGTCTTCCGTGTCTATTGGTTCTGTTAAGATCTTCAAACTTCACCATCAATGGTCTATGGTCATATTTGAAGAAAGGAAGGTGGTGCACTTCCACCTCAAAGAAATCTAACTCTTTAACCGAGATTCACTAGCATTATGTCCAAACGTTTTCTCGTACCCTCTCCAAGCAAAAAGGTCTCCCACAAAACCTAGATCAATAAGCTCACATTGGTTGATTATTGCCATCAATCGGCTTTAAAGCAGTTCTAATAAAAACAGGCTTTTCTAGTTGAGTCGAGATGTATCTCCTTTTAGATTCATCCATGTTCCTCATGTATTCAAGGACTTGTTCCTCCTTTTCTTTGATTTTCAGAGCTCGCTCCTCTCCAAGAGTGCTATAGGACTAGATGAAGAAGCCAAATTCTCTTTGTTTAACACCACAACAGATGGTTTGTTAACCATCCCACCAGAACATGCCATAGTCTTATTCATGGGAGGAGGTGTTGAGTTTAGACACAATAATGGAACGCAATTGCACAAGAATTAATCGCGAATTGATTGAATTTAGAAAAACCCCAATTCAAGAACCCTAATTACCGAATTCTGAAATTGACAAAATTAAGCAAACACACAAGACAATTGTTCACCCAGTTCAGTGACAATTAGTCACCTACATCTGGGGGATCAAGCTAAAGCTTGAATCCACTTTCATATCATCAAGAATTGAGAATTCAATGTTTACAATGTGAATTACCCTTTGTGTTTAACCCCTCACTTCCCTTGATCCCTTGAGTCCCGTGTATACTCTCACACACCCCAATTACAAAAGAGAAAATGAAGATTACAACATACTCTACAATTGAAATTACAAGGCTTTTATAGATGCATGAATCAAAGAGAGAAAATCGGGTTGCTTGCTGGACAAGAAACCGAGCTGTTAAGCCAACAATAACAGACTGAACTGAATCTGTTATTGATAACAGCATTCCAAAAACTCCACCTCAGCTCCACATCAACTCCACCTTGACCAAAACACCAAAAGAGACTAACCACATCAGCAAACAGAACCTCCACGTGTATGCCACATTAACAATCTCCACCTTGGCATACACACCCACTTGAATGACAGAAAGAGACTCAAAACCAGAAGCTCAATCCACATTTAAATTTCTAACCTTTTCCAATATTCAGCAAGTGCAAGCAGTGCTTGAACTTGCTTAAGGGAACTACCTTGGTTAGAAAATCTGCAGGGTTATGTGCTGTGTGAATTTTGTGAATTTCCACAGCACCTTTATTGATAATGTCTTTGATCCAATGAAGACGAGTATCAATATGCTTTGTCCTCTCATGGAATGACTGGTTTTACATTGTGTGTATGGCACTTTGATTATCACAAAATACCTTAACATATCCTTGATCAACACCAAGTTCATTCACCAAGCTTTTCAACCATAAAGCTTCCTTGACACCTTCTGTCACACTGTGATATTCTCGCTCAAAGGTGGAGAGCCACCACATGCCGCAGGATGATTTCCAACCGATAGTGTTGCCATAGAGTGTGAACACATAACCTCGTGAGAGACCTTCTCTTGTCTCTCTATCACCGCAAAATCTGAATCTACATAGCCAATTACTCCACCTCGAGTTTAATTCTTCTTTGTTGTAGTTCAAACCGAGCCTCACACTACCCTTTAAGTATCTTAGGATATGCTTGACAAAGATTCCAATGTTGCACACCAGATTTGACATGTATCTACTAACAAGATCGAGACCATATGCTAAGTCAGTCTTGTACACACCATTGCATACATTAAGCTTCCCACACCACTAGCATAGGGAACCTTGTCCATGTGATTCTGTTCTTCTTTAGTATCAGGGCAGTCCTCTTGAGATAACTTGAATTGAGTTCCAATTGGAATGCTTGCAGACTTTGATTCACTCATGTTGAATCTGTGTATTACTTTCTTTGAATACCCTTCTTGAGTGACTGTTATTCCTTGCATTTCACCTCTTCTATTGATCTCCATTCCAAGTATCTTCCTTGCCTCACCCATGTCTTTCATGTCAAATTCTTTCATAAGAAGTTGTTTCAACTTGTTGATCTCATCCATATGCTTACAAGCAATAAGCATATCATCAACATACAACAGTAAGTATATGTAGTCATTACCTGCAAGCTTCTTATAATAGACACAACTATCACTATTGCATCTATTAAATTTTATCTCCAACATATGACTATCAAACCTCTTGTACCATTGTCTTGGTGACTGTTTTAGGCCATATAGGGACTTTTGCAGTAGACATACCATATCCTCCTTTCCCTCTTCTACAAACCCTTTAGGTTGAGCCATGTATATTTTCTCTTCAAGTACTCCATGTAAGAAGGCTGTCTTTACATCCATTTGTTCAAGATGCAAGTCAAATTGGGCACACTAGAGCAAGCACAACTCGATTGAGGTGTGTTTCACAAGCTCGGGAGAATATTTCATTGTAATCTATTCCTTCCCTTTGTGTATATCCTTTTGCAACTAGTCGAGCCTTATACCTTGGAGGATCACTGTGTTCCCTTCCTTTTCTTGTAAATCCACTTGCAACCTACAAGTTTTGTTCCTGCAGGTTTCTTGACCAATTTCCAGGTATTGTTCTTATGTAAAGCACTCATTTCTTCTTGCATAGCAAGTTGCCACTTGTCTTTAGAATTGCTAGACATAGCCTCATCAGAGCTAGCGGGTTCCTCATTGATGATGACATCTTGGTGTATTCAAGGCAAAAGCAGTAGCAGCTTCATATCCAAACCTCTCTGGTGGTTTGATAGATCTTCTAGTTCTGTCTCTGCATAAGAGATAGTCACTGTCTTGCTCTTCTTGTTCTCGCTTCGACTCACACTCTCGGATACACTCTCCGAGTTTGCTTGTTGCCTGTCATCATCATTACTCACTTGCTTTCTTGTGAGCTCCACCTCAACTGATATTCCTTGTCGTTCATTCCTCTCAAGAACTTCTTTGTTTACAGATCCTTGGTAAGATCTCGCTCTCTTTGAAGATTACATCTCTCGCTAATTATGCATTTTTCTCTTCACTCAGCCAAATTCTATATCCCTTGACACCATCTGGATATCCTACAAATATCCCTTTCTTCGACCTTGCCTCCAATTTTCCCTCATTGACATGAAAATAGGCAGGGCAGCCAAAAATTCTTAAGTTCTTGAGATCAGGTAATTCACCAGTCCATATCTCTTGAAGAGTTTTAAAATTTAAAGCAAGTAGAAGGACTTCTATTGACAAGATAGCAGTCGTATGAACTCGCTTCTCCCAAAAGCTCTTTGGGAGGTTAGCACAAGATAACATACACCTAACTTTCTCCAATAAAGTCCTATTCAGTCTCTCTGCAAGGCCATTTTGTTGAGGAGTTCCTCTAACAGTGAGGTTTCTATAAATTCCATGTTGTTTGCAAAAATTATTGAACTCCTCATTACAAAATTCAAGGCCATTGTCAGTTCTAAGTGCTTTAACTTTTAAACCAGACTGATTCTCTACTCTATTTTTCCATTCTACAAATGTTCTAAATGCTTCATCTTTTGTCTTAAGCAAATAGATCCAAACTTTTCTACTAAAGTCATCAATGAAAGTGATAAAGTACCTTTTTCCTCCATGAGTAGGTGTTTGAGATGGTCCCCACAAATCTGAGTGGATATAGCCAAGCTTTTCTTTAGTCTTGTGTACACCAGTTGAAAACCTCACCCTTGTTTGCTTGCCAAATACGCAATGTTCACAGAATCCCAGATTTGAGATCCTGTCTCCACATAATACTCCTTGCTTGTCTAGCTCTTTGAGACCCTTCTCACTCATATGTCCAAGTCTTTGGTGCCATATGAGAGTTTGATCATCACTTGAGCTTGCCACTGAGCTTCGGTTTGCATAGTGTTTCCATAAGCAAATACAAGTTGTTTTTCATTCTGGTTCCCTTCAATACTATCCTTGACCCTTTCATTATTTTCAATACTCCATCTTCACCTTTGAAGCTATATCCTGCAGCTTCAAGGGTTCCTACTGATATGAGTGCTCTCTTCAGTTCAGCTACATGTCTAACATTTGTTAACATTTTAGTGGTACCATCAGCAAGCTTCAACTTCACAGTTCCTATGCCTATGACTTTGCAAGCCTTGTTGTTTCCCATAATAACTTGACCTCCTTTGTATGGTTTGTAGTCTACAAACCATTCCCTCTTTGGACACATATTATAAGAACAACCAGTATCTAGCACCCAGTTATCATCACCAGAGGTAGTTGCAGTCGAATTTGACTCAACTCTTTCAGTTCTATCTTCCTCAGCAACTAAGACTTCACCATATTCTTCATCTATGGTTCCCAAGATTCGTGATGTGAGTCAATGACGATGATCAACTTCTGCCATCTCTTCACAGTCACTCTCACCTTCTGCAGTGTCTGCCATTTCTTCACAGTCACTCTCACATGCAGCAAACAATAGTTCACAACTCTCATACCCATCAGAAGCTACTGATGCAGTACTTGTATCTTCCTTAGATTGATTTTTCTTCTTTGTGTTCTTTTCTGGACAATTATTTTTGAAATGTCCCTCTTTATCACAAATGAAACATCTCTTGTGTTTTGGTTTTGATTTTGATCTTGACCTTCCCTTTCCTTTACCTGATTCCTTTTTCTCAGATCTTCCTCTCACCATTAGACTGTCCCCTTGTTCTGTTTCCCTTTGATTGATCTTCTTGGACAATTCCTTGGATAGCAAGGCACTCTGAACTTCCTCCAAACTTAAAGATTCCCTTCCATATATGAGAGTATCTGCTATAACATCATAAGAACTTGATAATGATCTGATCAAGAGTAATGCTTGATCCTCATCATCAATCTTAATATCTATGTTTTCCAAATCAAGAATTAGCCTATTATACTCATCTATATGGTCACTAATTGAAGTACCAGAATCCATTTTGAAGGTGTATAGTTTCTGTTTCAGATACAATCTATTGGCTAGGGTTTTGGTCATGTACAAACTTTCTAATTTCAACCATATAGCAGCAGCGGTTTTTTCTTTTGAGATTTCACGAGGTACCTTGTCTCCTAAGCAAAGAATGATGGCACTATGAGCTTTATTCATGATCTTTCTTTTCTTTCTCTGTCAAGGTTCTTTGGAAGCTTCCTTCCCTTCTAGAGCATCTTCAAGACCCCTGTTGAACTGAACTGCCCTCATCTTCATCCTCCAAAGACCAAAGTCGTTTCTTGCCATTGAAACGTTCTATATTGAACTTTCCCATCTCCATTTATGTGAATCTTGCTCAACGTTGCTACTGATACCAATTGTTGAGTTTAGACACAATAATGGAACGCAATTGCACAAGAATTAATCGCGAATTGGTTGAATTTAGAAAACCCCAATTCAAGAACCCTAATTACCGAATTCAAATTGACAAAATTAAGCAAACACACAAGACAATTGTTCACCCAGTTCAGTGACAATTAGTCACCTACATCTGGGGATCAAGCTAAAGCTTGAATCCACTTTCATATCATCAAGAATTGAGAATTCAATGTTTACAATGTGAATTACCCTTTGTGTTTAACCCCTCACTTCCCTTGATCCCTTGAGTCCCGTGTATACTCTCACACACCCCAATTACAAAAGAGAAAATGAAGATTACAACATACTCTACAATTGAGATTACAAGGCTTTTATAGATGCATGAATCAAAGAGAGAAAATCGGGTTGCTTTTTCGGACAAGAAACCGAGCCGTTAAGCCAACAATAACAGATCGAATCAAATGTTATTGATAACAAAGATTCCAAAACCTCCACCTCGGCTCCACATCAACTCCACCTCGACCAAAACACCAAAAGAGACTAACCACATCAGCAAACAGAACCTCCACGTGTATGCCACATTAACAGGAGGTTTTGTGATCATATGTTTTGGAGGAACCTTTGTATTTGTTTGCTTATTCTTGCCAACCGTGGGATCGCGAATCCGACCGGGGATTTAAATGTCACCAAACCAAGAGCATTCTGTTTCTTCAATTACATGTTTCCTTAGAACATCAAATCTAGTTGCAAACTGCAGTTGTTGCACATATTTGAAACCACCTCCCCCTTCAATAGGACCTTTCTTGACTTGATTAATCTTATCTTAATTGTGTCTTACAACAACAACAAGAACAAAAATTAGTAGTGTTATGTCTTACCGTCACAACAACAACATGAACAAAGACAATTCAATTCAACCTTATAACAATTCGACCTTAGTAGCAAACCACAAGAAAATGAACAAGAACAAATAACCATAAAATTCAACCTTATTAATAAACAAGGTATTTTCGTAATTTCACATATGAAAAAAAATTATTGGGATGGGCCATGTGTGAATAAGGAAATAAGAAAGTTTGTAAATAGTAGATTTATTTATATATGTATTCTGCTCAGGCCCGTTAGGTTTACACATAGAATAGCTTATTTAAACTCATTAGGAATTGTTCTCAAGACACGAAAGAAAGACAATCAATAAACGGAACTACAGCTGCTCTGTAGTCGCAGACGTAGGCAAAGATTGGCCGAACTGCGTGATCAATATCGTGCCTCCTTTATGACACCATGGCCCTGCCCAGCCCATACAAAACTCCACCATTGATCCCTAACCTAGAACAGACACAACAACATAACAATATCAATGGAGTTGTTGAAACAGTAGAACCGCATCACATTAATCACAGGGAAATGGGCAAAACTGAAATTTAAGCCATGATCGGGGTTATTGGAAGGGTGGAAGTAATAAGGATCAGCTCCAATGTTAGCCATTGAAACAAGAAAGAACACGATCGGAACAGCTAGAGAAAACGATCAGAGAAGATGGAAGACGCGAAACAAAAACAGGACTGAGACGGTGAAGAACGAATCAATCAGAGATTGCGGAAGGAGAATGTATTGCTCTGATACTGTAATGAACCTATCATTTAGGAGAAGCCCAAAGAAGAGCAAATCAGCCCAAGACCCACAACAAAGAAGAGTATTGGGTATATATGAAAGGAAGTGAAATCAAAAGGGGCATGGAATGAAATGAGTGATACTCTCCTCTCCCCCTCTCTCTTCTAACTGCTTCATTCTCAACTTATAATTTCTGGGGATTGTTCTGATCTGATTTCCCCTTTATACTCACATCTCTTACTCATAGCTAAATGCTTGCATTAATACTGTAATTGAACTCCATTGTTACTACTTGAAAAGTTCAATACACACAGTTATTTCTATAATTTGTTCTGTTTGGCAGTTCCATTACTGAGCCATTACAGATACCATATTGATGATGGTGAGTTCCATGATTGAATTGAAGCAACACAAAACAGAATTTGGGAATGAATCGGTGAGTCAAAGTTGAAGATAAACACAAGCTCACTTTCTATTAATTTGCATCAAATTGAATTACACATTTCAGTGTTGACTTGCCTTATATACAACTGATAGATACACTAACTAATTTCAGTTACATAACTGACTTTCTAACAGATAAATAACTAAACCTAACCAACTAAGCTAATTGAATAACGGTAAGAAAATAACATAATGAGATAAATGAGTAAAGACTAACTTAGTGACTTAATAGACTAACTTAATATGATTTGTGTGGAATAATCGATTCAACTGGAACATGAAAGCTACTCAGAGGAGCTTCAAATTTAAATCGATTTTGCGGGCAAAATCGATTATGAAACCAAAAAGCCAAACACCTGTGTTTACCAATAAATCACGTTTGCCCCATGTAATATCACGTTTGATGCTTGCAAACGCAAATCCGCTACTTGCCCCGTGAGTAATTGAGGAAAACTAATTGTTATCAGCTAGTTCATCTGATATCCGCTTGTTCATCCGCTATCCGCTAACTTATCCGCTATCCGCTACTTTTTACCAAACAGAGCCTTAGTGTTTGGAAGATATTGATTAAGAAGATTCAGGAAATAATCTAGAGAACACTTTATCTTTCTTTTTTTTTTGACAAATAGAGAACACTTTATTACTCATGGGGAAATTAATTAATTAATTATCAAAATCCGCCCACGGATTAGGCTCTCATGAACTGAAAAAGGAGAGTTGCGGTTTGAGCTATATAAAAGGCAAAGCAAGCAAGATAAGAAAAGTTAGTATACTTTTGTTAAATAAATATATTAAAAAGCTACACCTAGTCACCTTCAATTGCAAATCCATATTATTTAGTGATGATAACTATGTATTAGCGGACAAACTACCTATTCAAACGATAGTGATGATACTATGGTGAACAATAATATTAAATTTAGTTGCAATAGGACCTTGCAGCTGTATCATATTCTCTTTTACTTTGATTTGTTACCTTCATTAATCATTAGGAGCGTTTATTGATTCAATCCGAATCAAATCACTTCATGTGTTGAATATCCTAAAATCAATTTCTAAAATCAAAGTCCCTCCCTATTTGTCAAAATTAAATCTGATGTGGAGTTCTATTAACTTATGTGGCAAGCCACATGACTTTTATATTTTAAAAATATTATTTTAATCTATGAAATAAATAAAATAAAATAAAATAACATTAATTGTAAACAAAGAGGAGTTAGAATTAATAACTGTAATTTATTAAGTTCAGCAACAACGGAAGCTTTCGAATTAACATTAAAAGTTACAATTGCTATCTAATTTCAATATAGATCAATGATTATACAAAGTTATGCTGATTGATGTTCTTGGAGCAAATAAAGTCACCCTTAACCATCGATTTTCCAATTACAATAGATCTGTGTAGTCCATGAGTCTATTGACATCCTTAATCAGCCATTTTAAAATTTTGCTGAAGTAACTTAAGATTCGAGGGACTAAAACGAATTCACCAATATGTTTCAGGGACCAAACTAGAAGAAGAAAGTGACATCTTCGCAGACTAAACCGACAAAGAATCTGGATTTCATTATTTAAAACATTGACTAATAATAAATTTATTGGTGGTAACTATGATTTATTGGTGCTAGGTAACTAACTTTTAGCGGAAAAATTTAGTGATCATTTTAATTTGAAAATTAAATATGTGTAATAATTAACCTTTTGTAGCTTCTTGAGTGGTAGACTGGTAGTACATATATTAATATCATGGCAAGATCTTCTAGAGTTCAATATTAAATCCTTGTAGTATATATATATATATATATATATATATATATATATGTTCGGTTTTATTATTGCGTCTTGCTTCATCATGCTAACCAAACGACAAAACACACCGATTCATGGTATATACAACTAGTAACGACTTTGACTCTTAATATTGGGTTATTTGCAATTATAACGAAAATTTTAATAGCAGAAAAAAATACTATTATAAAAAAAATAGTAGAAAAAATATTGGAATTAAAGATTAGGGAGCTAATCCAAAGAGGAAAAGCTCCTTATAGAAATTGGCATATGTCATTTCAAACAACTTTGGATTTTTTCCTTCTTAATTTCAATGCATCTTTCATTCATAAAAAAATATAGAGAGAGATGCATGGAAATTAAAAACGAAAAGATCCAAGTTCATTTAGAACATTGAGGTGCACACCGCAAGGCTTCGTGAGGATCATATTTATCTTTTTAACATCTATGTGTTTGGGAAGTCAGTTAATTTTTTCCGGTATCAATGCTATTTCCGATGGGCAGAGAACCAAAAGTTGGAAACTCATCAATATGTATGTGACCAGAAAATTTTCACTAGATGGAGAGAACATGAGTTTCTGTCATATTTCCTTCTCATGGTTTAGAGAATTATCAAACTACTTTGATTCAATTCTTGAAGAACTTCAGGGAGAGAAATATGTCATTTGTAGAATGTGTTCTTGCTTTAAAAGTTTCTGTAGAGTTTGTAGAGAGGTTGACCATTAAAGATGTGCATGGTTGCATGGGCTAGTTTGATTGTTAGTTGTGATCAAGTTGGTACTGATAAGCTAGCCTTGTACCTCTTCATAGATAGCTTTTATTTCCATAGCCAGATTGAACTTTTTGATATGTCATTTGTTATGAAAGTTTATTCGAATTTGGCACCATATCTTAGTGGCAAGCAACCTGTGTAGTTTTGGAATGCAATGGAAGCAGACAGTGGCAGTACTACAATTGAAGCATGTGTCATCAAGCTTAATTGTTTTTTTTTGAGAAAGACTGTCACGTTGAAGCAAGTGAAGTTTTCAAAGACATTGTTGGGAGAGGACATGTTGTAATAGAGAACTACTGATAACAATACTAGCTTGGTAAGATACTGATATGACAGATACTCAATGGAACAATATCTGATATAGCAGTAACTACCTCACAGTATAAATCAATGGAACAGTAACAAGAGCATCGATAACGATACTGCTAGGGTACTACGACCGGTAGCAGATCAGCAATGTACTTGGTTCTGCTATGGAGGAAAGCAGAACGGAGGAAGCACTGCAAATGTAAATGAACTCAGAGAAATAATGACGTAAGGATATTTTCTTTGATTGATAAATGATGATGTTTCCTTACAATGATTGTCCTATATATACTCTAATGATTAGGGCATCGAATACTAGGAATATGCCTAGATTCTACCCTAGAAACTTGACAGCTATAGGAAACTAGAATGTTCTCAAAAGATGACAAATATAACAGCTAGCTAAAAGGACAACATGTCCTGAAATCAACAACGATACTAAAATTCAAAATGATGCAACAAAGGACTGCAAAATGACAGTGCAGTAAAAGTAACAATTCCAGCTAGTGACTCTGTCATAATACCTCGGCCTGATGCACACCCTTGTCCTCAAGGGTGAAATTCCGGGAATTGGTGGAGCAGATCATAGTAGTACTCCTAAGTAGCATGTTCCACAGGTAGATCTTTCCATTTAACTAAGACTTTGGTAGCTGCCATACGACCTCTTTTCACCATTTTCCTTTCTAAGATAGCTTCTGGGACCCCCTTCTGCAAAGTAGCAGCAGCAATCAGAGGTTGATGAACCACCTCAGTAGGGTTTGGGCATAATTTGCGTTGTGACACATGGAAAACATTGTGTATAGCAGTGAAAGCAGGTAACTCTAGCTGATAAGCCACTTTTCCAAAGTATTTAGACAGCAACTTATGACAGGCATGAGGCTTCAGAGAAGTTTGCCTATAAGGTTGGAGCTTGATTCTGTTCTAAGCTCGAAGGAGATGAAACTTGAGCAATTATTTTGCTTCTTCCCGAGCAGCCAAAGACCTATCCACTGTGACAGATGTGGATTCTCCTGGTAGATATGGCAAATGAATTGGAGGTGCTTGACCATACACAATTTCATAAGGAGTGGACTTAGTAGAGGAGTGGAAATTAGTGTTGTACCACCACTCAAAGAGGGAGGATCAATTGAGACCAAGATGAAGGTCTAGCCGAGCAAGTACACCTGAGATAAGTCTCCAATGTTTTGTTAACAATCTCAGTTTGTCCATCGGATTGAGGATGATAAGCTGTAGATTTATTAAGATCAACTCCTTGTAATTTGAAAAATTCAGACCAGAAGGTGCTCAAGAATATAGGATCTCGGTCACTAGTGATGCTAGCAGGCATTCCATGAAGTTTGAACACATTGTCCATGAATACTTGAGCTACTTCTACAGCAGTATAAGGATGACCGAGAGGAATGAAGTGAGCATATTTGCTCAAGCGATCAACTACTACTAGCAGAACTTGTTTGCCACCTGAATTAGGTAAGCCTTCAATGAAATCAAGGCTAATATCATGCCATACGCGAGAGGGAATTGGAAGAGGTTGAAGCAGGCCCGGAGATGCACTCTGATCAAATTTATTAGCTTGGCAGATAGCACAGTTACGAACATATGCCTGAATATCCTTCAACATACCTTTCCAATAGAACACAGATTGAATCCTAGCAGTTATCACATCACGACCAGAATGGCCACCAAATCATGTAACCATTTAAGAATCATAGTTTTTACCTCAGTATCAGCACCTACAACCAGCTGTTTGCTGGTGTTTTTAGCAAACAATCACTAGTTTTCAATATCAAGACTGTGAGATCAAACTAGAAAATCTCTTTGACAATTGCCATTGAGTTTGTGTTTTTGAAGTAACGTAAGAAAGCAGAGAATGGTAGAAAGAAGTAACTTGAAAGCGAAGTAAAAGCAATAAATGCACAAGCGTAAAAAGAAAGTAAAGACTTTGCATTAAATGAAGAAATAAAAGTGGTTCACCAACACATACAATGATCTGTTTCACTCGTGTTTCTCGTTGACTTGGAAGTTGAGTTTCCCAGCGTTTTTGTAAAATGTGGTGACCCCTGTTTCCTATTACAAAGGGGTATTTATACTCCTAGGAACAATCGTGGGGGAAAGGGTAACTGCCTCCTAAAACTACGGGGGAGTAACCGCCCACTACTTTGCTGCTCTGCACTTTCGACTGACCCATTGTCGACTTCTCGACGAAATGTTGAGCCCAACTCGCCGAAATGTCAGGTCCAACTCGTCGAAGATTCCTTGCTTCATGGCTTTGAGAGCTAAACTTGTCGAAGATCGCCTGCACTCCTTGCCCTTATCTGCCTTTCCTGTCGAAATCATGGCGCATTGACTTGAACATTGACCTATGGCCCACAGAACAATATTAAATGTGAAGTCAGCCCCATTTAAAGCTTCATTTAATGTGCTGTCGAAATTTTGAGGTAACAGATTGCCCCCCAAAAAATGCTTTTTCGACGGAATAAGGAAAGGAGTTAAGAAAAGGCATTTTTTGAATACTGTGCAATGGTCACTTTTGCCGCCTTTTGCACTTCAACAGTGGTCGAAAAGACAGCCATCATTACTTGCGCAGGTAAAACGAACCGTTTTATTGGCACACGTCGCATAGTTGGTGGGCCATCACGTCTCCCAAACGTCGCAAACGTGCGAGTTATGGCGAACGTGCCAATAACTGTTTACTTCCAAACATATATAAACGGCCACAACCCTTCAAATTCCTCTTTACTCAGTTTGAACCTTTGTGAAGTCTTTCTGCACTTTCCATTCTCTGCGTTTTGCAAAAGATTCCAAAATCACTAAAGTTTCAAACTTTCGTCTCTTCTCTTTAGTCCACACCTAGATTCCACCTTGTATTCACTTTTCTTTACTCATGGCTTCATCATCTGCTGTAATGACGCGACCTGAGAGCTCAAAGAAGAACGATGAATCCAGAAACACCCAAACCCTAGATGGCTTCGTTGATGAACCCGACATCAACGATTTAACGATCTACTCAATGGCAAACCCAGGTATTAATCCCTTCTGTTGAGATTTACACTCATGCCTATTTGGGTCCTCTTCTTGACATCTTGTTAGAAACTACTGAGGTTTCTGAGATTTTTCCCAGCCATGTTCGTCTCCAACCTAGACTCTTTGCTGAAACCCCTTTTCATTTAGAATTTCTGGCTAACCCTTCTAGGGTCTTTAGGTCTGCTCCTAGGCTCGACCAGCAAAACTACATAGACTGGCTCGACAAAGTAGAAGCTAAGAAGGCCAAAGTCCGGAAAAAACAAGGCATCTTTGACTGATCCAATTGTCTCAGGTATGGGCCCAAGCACGATAGCACCCTCCTCTTGGTCGCTATGCGATTCTGGGACTGTTCCACCCATAGCCTCCACCTGAAATGTGGCATGTTATCTCCCACTCTGCTAGATGTGGCCGCCATTACAGGTCTGAAACCCTTAGGAGAGACCTTCGATCCCGCACGTCCTGACTATGCATACGGCTTCAAATTCACCAATGCCACCTTTGCTCCCTACATTGCTGAGCACCACAAGCTTGACACTGAGGAAGTGTCTGCTATGGAACACGTAGCCTTTTTAACTCTGTGGTTATCTATTTTCGCCGCGCACCCGCTCCTCCAAGTCTCCAAAACTTACGTCCCCTGGCATGTCAACTCCATGATCGAGAAGACATCAACCGCCAAGTTGATTTTAGGCTCCTCATCGCGTGACTTGATAATGCCGTTATAGAGTTGAAGGAGAATGAACCGGCCACCAAGTTTTTGGCTTCTGGCCCACTATGGCTGTTGCAGTTGTGGCTGTTGGCCACTTTCGAGTCTCGACTAAACTTGTATATCCCCAAGTCTGCTCGACTAACTGTGGAGAACAGCAGCACTGAGGGGATTCGATTGGCTCAGTTTAGGCCTAAACAAGCAACCCTCCCTGCCGAGGAATCCTTTCTAGCCTATTTTGAAATTTTCCTGAACTGTGCCACCTTCACAGATTCAATGGCTCCTTTTCTCCAAAGGTCTTGTGGCCCAGCATGGTTTAAACAACCATTTCCTTCTTCCACTGTCGATCCTGCTGAGGAAGTTAACCGGATTTGGCAAGCTTACCTCTCTCCTGCTGTCCTCTCCACTAGGCTCACTCCTGGCAAGACAAAAAATAGTTTGGGAATTACTAGATATTTCCCAAGTTATCTTGCTAGGCAGTTTGGCCTTTGTCAAATTCGCCCTGCACCAGTATGCTTTCACAGGCGAGAGTTTTTAAGTCCAGAATCAGAAGTTGCTTATAAACAAGCCTTCAAGAAATTTCACTACAAAGCCTTGAACTTTGAACCTCTCAAATTCAATCCAAGGTTTTCATGTACTGTGAAATTTCATGAATGGTGGACCGGTTATTATACCAAAGCTGCTGGGGAAGCCATTGATGCTTTTGCTGGCAACATCGTGAAGAAAGTGGTAGCAACCTTCCCTTCGAACAACACTGGTAAACGTTTTTCGACACTCAAAGCTTTTTAAGTTTTAACTACTTATAACTTGGCTTCATTTCCAATTGCTTACCAATGTTTTCGACAATTTCAGAAAAACCTGCAACAAAGTTGAAGGTCAAGGTGGGCAAATCTACCACATTAACATCCTCTCCCCAAGCTACGAAGAAAGTGGCATCAAATCCCATTCCAGACAATCCTCCAAAAAAGGTATGGCACTTTCCACTCATCTAAGTTGTCTGTTGACTATGGCTTTTACTCATGTTAGATATTCCCTCCAGGTGACAACCCAAACAGCTAAGCCTCCTCAAAAGCCTAAAGCCAAGAAGAAATTGGTTATTCCCTCCAGCTCTGAGGTACTGCATACCTTACTACATGTCGAACTTTCTCTTCGATTTTATCATTTACTTTCTTGTGGCATCACCTGTACCATAACTTGATCTCTTTTGCAGGACACTGAAAGTGAAGACAACACTCCTCTCACTCAAAGGTTGAAGAAAAGGGCCTTACCTGAACCCCAAAGGGCAGCTCAAGGCATCACCATCACCGAGCCTTCTGAATCACCTTCTTCTCCTCCAATCAAGAGGCTTAAGGTACACGAGGTAACTTTCCTTTCGACGCCATTTCGAAACTCTTTGATCTCACTTTTCCCGTTTTAACTTAAGTGGTATTACTTACCGTGAACAGGTAGGTGGACTGCTCGTCGAGAATCCTGGCGTTGAGTCTTTGGTTGAGGTTGCCGAACGGGAATTGTCGGCTCCAATGCTTCCTTTCCCTTCTTCGCCTCAAGGTGTGTGCTGGCGAAGAGGTTTTTCGTGCCCTCACGACCACAGGATTCCTCCTTTCGAAGAGCTTGTTCCAAATGTGGGCGTAGAAGCGGTTGTCGAAGAGAACGCCCAAGTTCCAGAGCCTAACATTCTAGAAGTCGAAAGACAGGAAGCGATGTGGCTACCTCGTCGAAATTCTGAAGAAAATATGGTCGATCAAGAACCAGAGGGGCCTAGAGTGGAGGTACCTGCAGATCAAGGTGCTTCTGCCAGAGAGTCGTCCAACAGCGCTGTTAGTGATCAAGAGTTGGCTGAGCGAAAGAAGACAAATCCCTTGGCAGCCTTGAAGATCATGTTGAGTCTCAAGAGCTCGTCGAGCCGCTTGATTTGCAGTTCTTCGAACACCTCTCTAAGTTCTATCAACCAGGAGACGGTCGAAAGCCTGCTTCGCCAGCTGAAGACGAAGGTGTTAGAAGGAGATTTGGTGGTAACCATTGAGAATGACCCATCTGTGTATCTTGAGGTAAAATCCCTCATTCACAAGATCACCAAATTGGACCCTCCTCAAAACATCCTCTCATTCTTCATGGAATTCGGCCCCATTTTTGAGCAACTTTCTCTTCTAATCAACCAACGGTCGACCACCTCCAAGCGCAAGGTTCAAGAGACTCAACTCTGCGAGGTAGAACTCGCCTCGCTCAAGGCCGATCAAGACGACATCGAGGCTCTCGAAACCCAAGCAGCTAACGATGAGAAAGCAATCGCTGAATGGGATGCAGAGATTGCGCGTATTGACGAAGAGATAAAGACACTTCAACTCAAACTGTCAAACGCTAAGCATCAGAAGGGCCTGATCGTCGAAAGAATGAGTGCTGCTTCTTCGTCCACCCAAACCACCAAGGCATTGGCAGCTATAGAGCACTTGGAGAAGATCGATAAGCATCAAGCCATTCTTGCCGACCTCGACAAAGAGCTGCACCTTCTCGACACCTCTATCTCTTTGAGTGTTAGCATTATGGAGAGGCATAAGGCTACCTTGTCGAACTTCTGAGACTGTAATAGTTTAGAATTCTAAAAATGGCTGTGTAACTTTGACATTTCTTTATACATTGCCATTTATGAACAACTTTCGTTTATTTATAATTGCTCAATTTTTATCTCAGTTAACGTTGGCTTGTATCGCTTTAAATACTTGCCATTTATTCTAAAGATCCTATTTTCGTCACCTAGCTCTTCGACTTCATAAGCGCCATTCGAAAAGCATCGCAACACGCGAAATGGGCCTTCCCACCCTGGTGACCATTTGCCTAAAACTCTATCTTTTTTATCCATAGGTAATAGGACTTTCCACACTAACTCTCCTTCCTCAAAGGTTTTTAACTTAACCTTTTTATTGTAGGCTTTAGCTACTCTTTCTTTCTGTCGAATAAGCATCTCTAAAGCTAACAACCTTTCTTCGTCTAAATCAACTAATTCATCAATCATCATATCCCAATAGTGATCAAAGGGGATTTCACATTGTTTCTGAATCCTTGTTGATTGTAAACAAATTTCAACAGGTAACACTGCATCATGCCCAAATGTTAACCTGTAAGGGGTAGTGTTTATAGACTCTTTAGGCGACGTTCGACAAGCCCATAACACTTGGTCAAGAGAACTGTGCCAACTTTTAGGCTTACGTCCAACGTGCTTTTTGATCAAGTTAATAATGATCTTATTTGCAGCCTCTACTTGACCGTTGGCTTGCGCATAGTATGGTGTCGAAGTCAACAACTTGAAACCAATTTCAGCAGCGAAATCTACCATTTTTCGACCGGTAAAAGCAAAGTGCCTTGGTGCGTAGTAATGGTTTCGGTATTCCATATCACGTAAATGATATGGTTTTGAATGAACCTTATCATCGCTTCTTGATCAACGTTGGCTAAAGTAACGCTCTACCCACTTAGTAAAGTAATCAATCCCTACCAAGATGTACCTGTGGCCTTTCGACGACGTTGGTTTTATTTCTCCAATTACATCTAGAGCCCAACCTCTAAATGGCCAAGGTTTCACTATAGAATGCAATTCATTTGCAGGCACATGCTGGATTCCAGCATGCTTTTGGCATTCTTGGCAGCCTTTAGCAAATTCTATGCAATCTTTTAAAATGGTTGGCCAATACATTCCTTGTCGAAATAACAACCATTTCATTTTGTGGCCTACTTGATGTGAGCCACATGCTCCATGTGTGTGTATCAGAAACGCTAAATATGCCTCATTTTCACTAAGACATTTTAATAGTACCCCTTCAGGAGTTTGCTTGTACAATTCGTTTCCAATTAACACGTAGCTTAGAGCTCTGTACTTTACTTTTTTATTAGTGTCCCCTGTAGGATTTTGCAAATACTCTACAATGGGTTTGCGCCAATCATCATCAGCCATGTTGTCAATAGCAAAAATTTCTGCTAAGTCAACATCGTCGAAAATGTGGCGTGACGACGTAGCGTATTTCATTTGCACTTATTGCCCCCCCAATTTTTGGTGTTGACAATAGCGTCGAAGTAGTAGTATTATAGAGAGAGTCTTCTGAGATTAGTTTATCTTTTATCTCAATTAGCTCCTCTAAGCTTTGTTTTGATACCTTGTAGCCTGAGGCAATTTGTGCCAACTCATTCGCCACGTGATTTTCAATTCGTGGTAAATGTTCTAGGTGTACAAATGTAAACCTTTTTAGCAATGTGTTGGCAATGACGAAATATTTAATAAGGTGCTCATTTATGCACTTGTATTCTTTTGTCAATTGTTTGACAACTAGTTGTGAATCACCTTTTACTTCGACATGGCTTGCCCCCAATTCGAGTAAAATTTGAAGGCCTACTATTAGGTAGAGCTGTCAACGGTATGTTTTTTGGCCCGATTTTTTGGGCGGGCTTGGGCTCTAAAAATAGTAGCCCAAAATCAACGGTATGTTTTTTGGCCCGGCCCGATTGACCCGATGATGTTATTGGGCCGGCCCGGCCCGGCCCATGGGCCCATGGGCCGGCCCGTTTGTTTTTTTGTTTTTTAATTTTAATTTAAAATATGACAAGTGTTATACATGCTGTTTTTACTGTTATCCAATCGAAATATGACAAATCAATTATTTATTCCACGCCTTCGATTTTGGAGCTTAACGGATCGTCCTTCGTCTTCTCTTCAATCCGTTCTGCAACTCCATTCATAAATTCTTGAAGCGATTCGACTCAAAAAAAAACACCACCACCAAATACCGATCCATAACTGTTCGAGATGCCTTTGTCTTCTTCTCTATTGAAATTGTCTTATTTCAAAAAAAATATCAATTCGGTATAAAGGCAACCAACATCCTAATCTAATCTTAACCTAATCCTAATCCTAATGAATCACACTCAAGAAACAAATAAATTAGAGGCAAAACGAATAAGATTTGGTAACTCAAATTTTGAGTTGGTAATATCATGAGAATTTAATCACAGTATATCAACTTTCCACCTTTTTTTCATATATATGAAATCAACTTGATATGCAAGTTCAAGCATTTGTGTTTGAAGTTCTAGACATAGTGGTTGGAAATTCTAATTTTGATTTATACAAAATTTTAAAAAGTCAATGATTTGTGGCCCATTGGGCCGGCCCATTGGCCCATGGGCTGGTGTTGGGCGGGCTTGGGCCTAACATTTGCAGCCCATCCGAATATTGGGCTGGCCCGACCCTGCCCATATACATCGTTTGGCCCGATGGGCCTGGGCGGGCCGGCCCAAACCCGGCCCATTGACAGCTCTACTATTAGGGCCTCATACTCAGCCTCATTATTGGAGCAAGAGTCTCGAATTTTAAATTTATATTTCGTTGGAATGTTCTCTGGGGAAATAATTAATATTCCAATACCCACTCCATTTTTATGGCTCGAGCCGTCGAAGTATAGTCTCCAAGGACGTATGTCTAACGAATGTATTTCATGTTCGACAACAGAGTGGTCCACTATGAAATCAGCAACCACTTGTCCTTTGATTGATTTAAGGGGCTGATACGTTAAGTTGTATTCTAGCAAAGCCAAAGCCCACTTTCCAATTCGACTATGTAACATTGGTTTTGACAACATATGTTTAATTACATCAAAATGCGAATAAACATAAACATCCGCTGACTTTATATATTGCTTCAATTTTGTACAAGAGAAATACAAGCAAATGCATAGTTTTTCTATTGGACTATACCTAGTTTCAGCATCAATCAAAACCCTACTAAGGTAATAAATGGGTCTTTCGACACCACTATCATCCTCTTGCGCTAACATGCTACCTATTGTGTTATCGAAAGTCGCTATGTACAACTTTAGCAATTTGTTTCCAATAATGAGCAATAAAATTGGTGGTTTGACCAAATAAGACTTGATTGCATCGAAAGCGTCTTGGTGAACCTGCTCCCACTTGAATGCATCTTCTTTCTTGATCTCAAGTGATGGCGAAAAAGCTTGTGTTTTGCCACTTAGATTTGAAATAAATCTGCGAAGGAAATTGATTTTTCCCAAAGTAGTGGATCAAGTTCTTTCTTGGTCGAAGGAGCCTTCGTTTCCATAATTGCTTTAGTCTTATTTTGGTTGATCTCAATGCCTTTCTTGTGCACTACAAAACCCAAGAATTCACCGCACGCATACGAAAGCACATTTGGTTGGATTCATTTTCAATCCATATTTCCTCATTCGTTCGAAAGAACGTCGAAGATGGTCTAAATGACCAATTTCTGAGGATGACTTAACCACCACATCATCTATGTATACTTGCATAAAATCATCAATAAAATCATGAAACATAGAATTCATTGCTCTTTGATAAGTGGCACCAGCATTTTTTAACCCAAAGGGCATTACTACCCATTCATAAACACCCAATGCCCCTGGACATCGAAAAGTCAATTTTGACATCGCCCTCTTCAAAGAATGAAAATTTGATTATACCCCGAGTAGCCATCTAGCATACTCGAGATAATCAAATCCTGGCTGCTTGAATCTATTAGCATTTCGCACGGGCATTGCGTATTCATCCTTAGGTGTTGCATTATTTAGATCCCTAAAGTCTACGCAAACTCTAAGTTTTCCGTTTTTCTTCATTACGGGAACAATATTAGCTAGCCAATCGACATACCTGGCAGTTCTGATGAATTTGCTTTTGAACAGCCTCTCTATTTCTTCTTTGATCTTAGCCAATATTGGAGGAGCAAATCTTCTTGGTGTTTGCTTTACTGGTTTCCTTCCTGGTCGAATAGGTATTTGAAGTTCCACCACTTCTCGACTTAGACCAGGCATTTCGTTGTACTCCCAAGCAAAGCAATCTTTGAACTCCTGCAGAAGTGAAACAACTTGGGTTCTGAAGGCAGCATCGAGGTGTGCACTAATGTATGTTGGCCTTTTGACTAGGCCATCTCCCAAATCCACTTCCTCCACTGGATCTTGAGCTTGCATGCGCTTTGTCGAATCTTTAGGGTCTTTTTCAAAACCTAATGGTTCGTCATCATAAATGCAATCAAGCTTGCCATCTATGACTTCACCATTTTCTTCAGATGAAGTTATGGCTTCGACAGCCATTGTTTGTTGATTTATCTCGGCTTCCAAAGCCGTTTTTACTTTATTTTCGGCCATGTAAGCCGTAATTCTATCCCAAGCATTGGGCACTGACATCTAAAACTTTTTAAGAATTAGTGTCCCATCCTGTTGGAGGTAGCACACCCTCAGGATAGACATTTGTACCTTCTATCACCTCTCTTTCCCACACAAACCCATGTGTTGGGTATAAAGCGACACAGAGGATAGCACATTATCTGAAGAGATATATGCTTGGCTAGAAGATGAACATGGCGCAATGTTCGCCATTTGTTTTTCGAAATTTTCCTTGGTGACATTATTTACGTCAGCAAGGAAGTAACTTTGGTCTGCTTCAACATATTCCACAAGACCATCTTCCTTCCACATTACCAGCTTCTGGTGTAGGCTTGAAGGGACAGCTCCTACCCCATGTATCCACTCTCTCCCAAGGAGCAGATTATAGCTTGCTTTCAAGCGATGACAAAGAACATGGTAGTCCTTCCGGCGGTTCCTACCACCACTTCCACTTCAACGGCCCCCAAAGGCCAGGCGGATTTACCCTCATAATTAGTCAACACTATATTATGGGGCCTAAGGTCCAGTATCATACATCCCTATTGTCTGCGGCATGGCACGAGGCATCGTTGACAAAGAAACACCTCCGTCGACCAATATTTTATTGACACCCACACCATTCACTTTGGCTTGGACGTATAAAGGCTTCAGATGGTGTTGCATGCCTCCGTCTGGCCTTTCGAAAGTGGCCATCTGCTCTTCGACGCAGCCGTTGTTCATGACATAATAGCACATTGGCTTGTGATTAGCCATATCTCCAATGAAGTCTTCTTCGACATCATTTGAGTCATCAGAATAACGTCATACTCACTAGGCAGAATGGACACCACGTTGCAAATGACGTCGAAGCTGGCTTCAGAGTCTTCGAAATCCGAAGTAACGTCTTCATCCATGTCGAACGAAGCGCTTTCCTTCTTCAATGATGTTAATGGAGGAAAAATTCTCTCCAATGCAGGCCTCCTAGGTTCCTCTATCACAATAGATTTTCCTTTAGCCTTATTCCCAACCTTTACCTGATTGGCAGCAACGATGTTTACTTTCGTCGTTCCCACGGCTCTAGATGTCATACTCTTAGCCGTTTTTGAACCTTCTGGCGTTTTCTCGTCAGAAACAGCAAGTGCTGCCTTCTTCTTCGAGCGCTGATAACGACGCCATTGGGTCTTAGTCATGGGATTCTTCCCTTTATAATTATTCTTATAATTATATTTTGCGGCCTCACCTGTACGTGGCTTGACCGTTTCAGCATTCTGAGCAGCATTCCTATAGTGTCTACACCCAGCATGTATCCACTTTTCGTTGGAGAGATCTGCTCTTGGAATAAATGGCTTAGCAGAGGCAGATAACACGAATTCCTTCTTGCCTGCGCTCTTGCCAAAGAAAGCGTGGTTTGCTGCTTGTCGAAGCCTTGTTCGAACTTTTGACCTTGTAAGGCGAGTCCCCTCTTTTAAAGCTAAAGTTTGGCCTCTCTTGTCCGCCATTTCCTTTTTAGAGGTTGTCGAACCTCACAAAGATTCGACACTTTTATTTGCCTCCTTATCGAACACAGCACTACACCTTGGGCACAACATAACCTCAGAGTTTCTCAGTTTACACCTGTTCAGGAAGTCTATCAACTCTTCCTCAGCCTTGGGGTACACAGATTGTACCTTCTCATTATATTCTTCCTGAGTGACATGTTGTACAAAGAACACCTTTCTCGCACTACACTTTTGATTTTGTCAACCGAGGGTTTGATAGGCTTTGGAGAATCCACCATTTTAGCATCCACCATATTGATATTCATCTCCATTGGTTCTGCGTACATAGCCTCCACTTGATGAAGTGGGTCAGCATCGATTTGCATAGGTGATTTATTTTTCTTGTCCCCAAATTTGAGCCTTCCTTCTTCGATTGCTTTCTGAACCATATCCCTGAAAAGAACACAACGGTCAGTTGTATGTCCCAAAAAATTATGAAACTTACAATAACCCTTTTTCTTCCTCTGTTCGAGAGGAGGAACTTTCAGGCCATTTGGCACTATGATTTGGCCATCAGTTACTAATAAATCAAAGATCTCATCGCATTTAGTAACATCAAAAGTGTATGTCTTAGGCACAAATCTATCATTCTTTGGCTCCACGGGATTATTCCCATTTGCGAGCCTTAATAATTTCTGAGGCATAGGGAGGACCGGGCTTAAGTTCACGTACGTCTATCTCCTCGATTCGACATCACTAAACGCAAAGTCGAATTGCTCATCGACATAGGCTATCTTTTCTTTCTTGTGAAAGCCAAGCGAGTTTTCTTTTCTATTGTATTTACTCACTCTAGCCTTTTCCTCTTTAAGCCTTTCGACTTGTCGAACTCTATCACTAAGCGGGCCATGTCTCTCAAATGAGAAGTATCCAATTTCTTTCTCGATTGAATAATCAAAGTGCTGCTGCAGCCATTTCGACAAGCTCATGCTCGTGCACTTGTGTGAAACACCTAGCCTTTTAATGACCTAAACCTATTCGGATAGTCATCAATGGCTTCAGCACTTTACGTCGAACACTAGCCAATTCTTTAAGACTAATTTTAGTGGCCCATGTAGAATCGCTCATGAAAAGCCTTTTCTAATTGCCCCCATGTATATATGGAACCGGGGGGGTAGAGTGGTAAACCACGTAAAGGCATTCTTAGTTAGAGAATTTGGAAAATATTTCATTTTCAAACTCTCATTTTGGGCTATGTCCCCGCCTCGATCATGTGCAGGGCAATATGTTCGACAGTGGACTCATTGGTGTCACCCCAAACTTAGTGAATTTAGGGATTTTCCAACCCTCGGCAATTCGCTGTAAGATATATTCACACGGGCGATATGAAATTAGGCTGTGTAAACCTACGTTAAGGCCATTCTGCGCCATTATGGTTTCTACCAAGGTGGCTATGTTGTCTTGAGCACAAACGTTATTTCGTTGCACTTGTCGAACAACCGTCTGCATTTTGGTTTCGATTTACCATGACCACTTCAGGGACGTGGTTTCCCCCTTGTTGTTCGCCCATAATCGCACGGGCTTCGGCGAAGAATCGATCTCTCGTGGGGTATTAGGCGCATTATTCCCACCATTGGGTAGCGCCTATTGTTTTCTGTAGGAGCCCCAAAGAAATGCAATCCTACCCATTTGGTTTGCTAACATTTGGTAAGCGGTATTTGTATTCGAATCAAAGGATTGAAACACGGTACCAATTTGTTGAGTCGCATATTAACCATATCATGATTGCTTTCGTCTACTTGTTGTCTTAACGCCAACAAGGACGCCGCGTTGGTTAATGCAAGAGGATTTCGACCAAAGCACGCCTCGTAAGAGAGGCGTGTGAAGGAGAAAAGGTCGAGACATGTGGCATTCTCGTAGGCATGCCATACACCCCAAAAAGGTATGGTGGTAGACTCGTGTTCGGAAACGTGTCTCCAAACTATTTCTGTTGCCACATAAGGACTAGAGGAAGTCCTATGCTTTGTGGCAAGGCCATAGACGATGTCGAACCAACATTGGTCATTGACATCGGGAAGCGCTTATTGATGTCACTGGGGCCGTAGTCCCCGTAACATTTCCAACGCCGACATTGGCGAGAATCTCACCGTTGTTCCTTGCACTTGTGATATCACGAGTGGAACTAGAGGCGTTGTTAGAATAGTGCGTACCATCCTACCACTCCTCAAGTGCATACAAACACGATATCTTGTGTAAAAGACACAAAATTAATGGCAAAGGTCCCACCGGCGTGCAAATTTGTTTCTTTGGTGTTTTTAGCAAACAATCACTAGTTTTCAATATCAAGACCGTGAGATCAAACTAGAAAATCTCTTTGACAATTGCCATTGAGTTTGTGTTTTTGAAGCACGTAAAACAGAGAATGGTAGAAAGAAGTAACTTGAAAGCGAAGTAAAAGCAATAAATGCACAAGCGTAAAAAGAAAGTAAAGACTTTGCATTAAATGAAGAAATAAAAGTGGTTCACCAACACATACAATGATCTGTTTCACTCGTGTTTCTCGTTGACTTGGAAGTTGAGTTTCCCAGCGTTTTTGTAAAATGTGGTGACCCCTGTTTCCTATTACAAAGGGGTATTTATACTCCTAGGAACAATCGTGGGGGAAAGGGTAACTGCCTCCTAAAACTACGGGGGAGTAACCGCCCACTACTTTGCTGCTCTGCACTTTCGACTGACCCATTGTCGACTGCTCGACGAAATGTTGAGCCCAACTCTGTCGAAGATTCCTTGCTTCATGGCTTTGAGAGCTAAACTTGTCGAAGATCGCCTGCACTCCTTGCCCTTATCTGCCTTTCCTGTCGAAATCATGGTGCATTGACTTGAACATTGACCTATGACCCACAGAACAATATTAAATGTGAAGTCAGCCCCATTTAAAGCTTCATTTAATGTGCTGTCGAAATTTTGAGGTAACACCAGCTTTCTTCTTCTTCTTATCAATTCATTGTTGACATAAGAAAACTGAGAATGAGTAGTATTGTCATGTTGTAGCTCGGCAATAAGCTTCTGCACATCAGGATCAGTAGTCCATGATTGTTTGATCAGCTCAAATAAGTCAGGGTGACCATATCCAACATCATGGGAAGTAATTCAACACCATTCTTTCTTGACAATGCATCTGCAGCCACATTAGAAGCACCCTCCTTGTATTGAATGTCAAAATCAAACCCCATTAATTTAGCCACCCATACTTGTTGAAATGGAGTGTTCAAACGTTGCTCAAGGATGTGCTTGACGCTCCTTTGGTCAGTCTTAATTGTAAAGGGCGCATAAGCAAGATAAGTGCTCCACTTTTGTACTGCATAGATAATAGCTAACAGCTTTCTTTCATAAATTGAAAGAGCTTGTTGTCTAGGTCCCAAAGATTTGCTTATATAAGCAATGGGGTGATGGTCTTGCATGAGAATAGCTCCAATGCCTTTACCAGAAGCATCAGTTTCAACCACAAATCGTTTTGAAAAATCTGGCAGTTTGAGCACTGGAGTAGTAATCAGAGCGTGCTTCAACTCTGCAAAAGCCTTCAGTGCAGTATCATTCCACACAAAGGAATCTTTCCTCAACATATCCGTAAGGGGCTTAGCAATGCTTCCAAAAGATTTCACAAATCTTCTATAATAACGAGCCAAACCCAAAAAACCACGGAGCTCTTTCAAAGTAGTAGGAACATGCCATTTGCTGACAGCATCAAGTTTAGCAGGATCAGTGGAAACACCAGCCAGTGTGATAAAATGGCCAAAGTATTCAACCTTTTGAGTAGCAAATTGACACTTGGACTTGTTGAGGAATAAATGTTCCTGCCTTACAGTAGCAAATACCAAAGAGAGGTGTTCTATATGATCTGACATTGTTCTACTATAAACTAGGATATCATCAAAGAAAACTATGACAAATTTCCTTAAAAAAGGCTGAAAAATGTGGTTCATTAATGCTTGAAAAGTTGCTGGAGCATTAGCTAAACCAAAAGGCATAACAAGATATTCATAATGTCCACAATGTGTTTTAAAGGTTGTTTTAAACTCCTCACCAATATCCATTCGAACTTGGTGGTAACCAGATTTTAAATCAAGCTTAGAAAAGATAGCTGCTCCTCCTAATTCATCCATTAAATCTTCAATTAAAGGAATAGGAAACCTATCTTTAATGGTACCAGCATTCAATCGCCTAAAATCTACACATAGGCGCCAAGAGTTATCTTTCTTTTTTACTAAAACAGTAGGCGAAGAGAAAGGACTAGTACTATGCTGAATTATTCCTTGATCTAACATTTCTGCAACTAGTTTATCAACAATGTTCTTTTGTATTGCAGAATATCTATAAGGTCTCAAGTTAAAAGGTTCCATACCTTCCTTTAAAGAAATGCGGTGATCAAAGCCCTATGAGGAGGTAACTAAGTTGGTTCTTGGAAGATATCAGCATAAGCAAGCAGAAGTGCTTCCAACTCAGGATAGTTAGCAACAGAACTATCCTCAGCAATTAATGTGCAAGATGGAGCAGAGAATTGAGGGACATCATCCTCAATGGACAAGAGACACAGTTCTGCGCCTTGTTGCAGGGCCTGAGAGAAAGACTTATTGTTTATCAGCTTCACAATAGGAGTACGAGCCCCTCGCAGCAAAAACTTACGACCTTGAGTAGAGAATTCCATATGTAATTTGTCAAAATTCCAAAGGATAGGCCCCAAAGACCTTAACCATTGGATTCCTAAGATCATATCATAACTTCCAAGAGGCAAGACAATCATGTCAGCCGAAAAACTTGCTTCACAGCATCGCCATGTAAAGCCTTTACATACATACTTAGGAGATAATCAATCAATTTGTGACCACCCCCAGCAGTAATAGGAGATAAATTAGCAACCTCAAGCTTGCACCCAAGCTTCTTAGCCAAGTCTAAGTCCAAGAAATTGTGTGTGCTACCAGTATCCATGAGGATATGGAGCAATTTCTTGTTGACAATGCCTGTGACACACATAGTATGATTGCTGCAACAACCAGTCATAGCATGAAGGGATAGTAACAGGGCTTCAGGGTCAGGGGGTTGGCTAGATGAGGGAATATCTTCCAAAATAGGTGTTTCTGATTCTAATGGCACATCTTCCTCAAGTTCCAACACCACCATTTGATTTCTACGGTGTTTAAGTTGATGTCCTGGTGTAAAAGGTTCATCACAGAACCAACAGAGGCCTTTGGCACGTCTATCTGCCATTTCAGCATTAGTCAGGGTGCGGGTTGGCTTAGGAAGGGTAGGTTTGGCAGGTATATCTTGGTTAATAGTGGTGGAAGGTGAAGCAGATGTAATTTTAGTGGTTGAAGGGGATGGTTTCCATGAAGAAAACCGGTTAACAGATTTAGCTAAGGTCTGAGAGGAGGAATGTAGTTTAGCTAGGTTAATGGCATGGGCTATGGTAGTGGGATTAAACATGCGAACATGCATTTGGGTGTTGTGTTCTAAGCCTCCAAGGAAGATACTAAGGGAATGTTCGGGAATGAGGCTTACCCGAGTCAATGCAAGTTCAAAGGCATCCAAATATTCTTGCAGCGTACCTGTTTGCTTGACCTGAACCAGTGCAGCTAGAGGATCTTCAAAAGCATCCCCAAAACGAGCTATGACATCAGCCAAATATTGTTGCCAAGTAGGATACACATCAAACTTCTGTCTCATGTAGTTAAGATGCCATTGGAGGGCAAGACCTTCCATGTGAATAGAGGCTAACCTCACCTTGGAAGCCTCAGGAGTATCATCAAGCGAGAAAAAATTGCTCGCATTTGTAGACCCAATCTCTCACGTTCTTGCCATCGAAGTGAGGAAATCTACCTTTGAAATACGGGTGAAGTAATGGTTTGGTGGAGGTTGTTATGGTTTCTTTGGTGGATGTAAGGGTGGGTTGAGTGGTGGAGGAGGTGGAGGTGGTAGAGGAGGTGGTGGGAGGGAATGGCGTAAGGTAGTAGTAGCTTGAATGGTACGTAGGATCGTACCAATCTCAAACCATACTATCGGTCATGTGTGTCTTTGCCGAAATTTTGCTCGTCTGAGCTTCAAGAGCCTCGGTGGTGGTGAAGGCGTTGTTCAAGGTCGGAGACGACTTGGCTAAGCGTCATAATGGAAGAATCGACGAGGGTGATACCAATTGTAACAGAGAACTCATCGATAACAATACTAGCTTGGTAAGATATCGATATGACGGATACTCAATGGAGCGAGATCGATATAGCGATAACTCCTCACGATATAAATCAATGGAGCGAAGAATAAGAGCACGCGATAACGATCATCGCTAGGGTACTACGACCGAAGCGGATCAACAATGTACTGGTTACGCTATGGAGGAAAGCGAGCGGAGGAGGAAGCACCTTGCAAATGTAAATGAACTCAGAGAAATAATGAGGTAAGGATATTTTCTTTGATTGATAAATGATGATGTTTCCTTACAATGATTGTCCTATATATACTCCAATGATTAGGGCACCGATACTAGAAATATGCCTAGATTCTACCCTAGAAACTTGACAGCTATAGGAAACTAGAATGTTCTCAAAAGATGACAAAAATAACAGCTACCTAAAGGACATGTCCTGAAATCAACAACGATACTAAAATTCAAAATGATGCAACAAAGGACTGCAAAATGACAGTGCAGTAAAAGTAACAATTCCAGCTAGTGCCTCTGTCACACATGTTGTTGCCATTCAGTATACTACTTTGAAGGAGTCGCCATTCCTTTTCAAGCAGATTATTGTGGTACACATGCAAAATTGGGTCATATGGGTTTCAGCTAGATTACAGGCTTGTGAATGCTTCACTGAGGTTGATGGGGTACGGTGTTCTCTGATTAATGATATTTCAGTAGCCTTTGGACCCAAAGCTCATATGATGCTGAAGTTGATCATTTATCAGCATTATTTCATGAATGGGCCTCCCACACTTGTGCTCATGCTTGGACGTGATATTCATGGGGTAATTGGATACATTTTAATAGCACCTTATGCAATATGCTACAGGGCATACCTTTCATCAGTAGATTACAATAATGTGGAGGGTAAAAATATAGTAGCATGGGCAGTGAGTTTTGAGGATTCAAAGCCTCTTATTAGTCAGCCTTTGGAGGACACTTCAATTGGTGATGCACCTCTTGTGGGAGCTAGTTTTAACAACAATGAAGTATTGCAATGGGATCCGGGCGGAAGTTCTCATATTTTTTGGGGTGGTTCTTTTGTCTTGAAGGCTAATTGGAAAATTGCTATTATCATTCAACACTGTTATTTTAGCTTCAACCTTGAGGACAAGGTTGATTTTAAAGGGGAAGGTAATGTAATGTAATGAACCTATCATTTAGGAGAAGCCCAAAGAAGAGCAAATCAGTCCAAGGCCCACAACAAAGAAGAGTATTGGGTATATATGAAAGGAAGTGAAATCAAAAGGGGCATGGAATGAAATGAGTGATACTCTCCTCTCTCTCTCTCTCTCTCTCTTCTAAGTGCTTCATTCTCACCTTGTAATTTCTGGGGATTGTTCTGATCCGATTTCCCCTTTATACTCATCTCTTACTCATAGCTAAATGCTTGCATTAATACTGTAATTGAACTCCATTGTTACTACTTGAAAAATTCAATACACACAGTTATTTCTATAATTTGTTCTGTTTGGCAGTTCCATTACTGAGCCATTACAGATACCATATTGATGATGGTGAATTCCATGATTGAATTGAAGCAACACAAAACAGAATTTGGGAATGAATCAGTGAGTCAGGTTGAAGATAAACCTGAAGCTCACTTTCTATTAATTTGCATCAAATTGAATTTTACACATTTCAGTGTTGACTTGCCTTATATACAACCGATAGATACACTAACTAATTTCAGTTACATAACTGACTTTCTAACAGATAAATAACTAAATCTAACCAACTAAGCTAATTGAATAATGGTAAAAAAATAACAGAATGAGATAAATGAGTAAAGACTGACTTAATATGATTTGTGTGGAAGAATCGATTCAACTGGAACATGAAAGCTACTCAGAGGAGCTTCAAATTTAAATCGATTTTGCGGGCATCATCGATTATGAAACCAAAAAGCCAAACACCTGTTTTTACCAATAAATCACGTTTGCCCCATGTAAAATCACGTTTGATGCTTGCAAACGCAAATCCAAACTGGCACTTAATTGATTTATTCTTCCTCCCTTCATATTTCCTCTACTAGTAACATAATTGTCCTTTAATCAAAGTCCTTCTTTCAGTATACCAACAATAAAACCATTAATAATTAAATCCATTTCAATTTAGAATACAATACAAATTAACACAATAATAAAAATAAAAAAATCAACTACAATCATTTTTCTCAAATGTCCATTCATCACATGCCTTCCAAAATCAACGACCACCAGAAAGAAGTGATTCAGCAATAGAAGAAGTATGAGAGAATGGCTTATCCATAGAAGAAGGACAAGACATTGGGAAATTTTCATGTTGTCCTGATGTTAACCCAGTAGAACATAAACTAAGTAAAGACAAATCTGGTAAAGGCAAATCCTTCTCCAAATACCTCACAACTTGTCTCATACTTGGTCTAGCCAATGGTTCTGAATGTGAACATAATAATCCAAGTTTCAATACCAATTCCACTTCTTCTAAGTTATATATTGTACCCAAATTTGAATCCTTTGCTTCAATAATCTCACCTCTTTTCCAACAATCATACACAAAATCAACTAGAATTACACTCTCATATTCTATAGGTTTCCTGCCACAAGCAACTTCTAGTAAAAATGCACCAAAAGAAAAAACATCAGAATTTGTTGTAGCTTTACCTGTTCTAGTATGTTCAGGTGCTAAATAACCAACAGTTCCAACAACATGTGTAGTTTGAGGATCTGTACCATGATCATATAATCTTGAAAGACCAAAGTCACCTAATCTTCCATTTAATTCTGAATCTAGTAACACATTGCTAGCTTTAATGTCTCTATGAACCACAACTTGTTCCCATTCTTCATGTAAATAAAATAAACCAGAAGCAACTCCTTTTATGATTCTAAATCTTTGACTCCAATTTAATGTCACACTTGGTTGATTGTATAAGTATTTGTCTAAGCTTCCATTTTTCATGTAGTCATAGACTAAAAGCAACTCTCCTTTGCGTCGGCAATAACCGAGAAGTGGAACAAGATTCCGATGACGAAGACGACCGATACTAACGATTTCCGACACGAATTCCCTCATACCTTGTCTTGATTCATGTGACACTCTCTTCACTGCTACTTCAATTTTGGAAACTGGCATTATACCTTTGTAGACACTACCAAATCCACCACTTCCTAATAACTCTCTTTCTTTGAAACCCTTTGTAGCAAAGTATATATCTTTGTACTTAAATCTATGTGGGCCATAATCTTTCTCCCAATCTTCATGTAGCTCAGAAAACTTCTTTTTTCTTTTGATTACATGAATCACTGCTATAATTACCATGAGTACCAAACATAGTGAAATCAAAGGTAACCCTACAATGAAAACCATGGACTGTTTTTTGTCACTTAGTTTAGGAAGCTTAGGGAGTTGAGAAATTACAAGATTTTGAGCCTTTCCATTGAGTTTAAAGCTCCAACCAAGGATATAATGGGAAGTTAGAATTGATCCAGTAGAAGATGAGAATCCAACATACATACTATTGTTGAAAATTGAAGAGAGATCTTTGTTCAATGTTAACAAAGGTTGTTCTGGTTTAACAACATTAATTGGAGCTAAAGTAACATCAATTTGTTTTTTTACACCATCATATTCTAACCATAATTGCATTGGATAGCCACTAAAAAGACTCAAATTAATGAAATTATTGAACTCACCATCATTGTAATATCCTGCAGGAGCTGATTTAGTTGAGTTCAATCCATTGATGTCTATTCCAACATGGTTATCATTGATATCACCAAACTCAGTGTTCTCAATTGTATCAAGTTCAATGCCAAAAACATTGTTGCTGCTGTTTTTGTTTCCATTGGTTGTCTCATTGAAGAGGCCAAGATATTGACTTGGAAGAGAATTTGGAAACCCTTTTGTTGGAGAAATCACAAAAACTATTCCATGACCACTTAGTTTGGGAAGCTCAGATCTTATGGCAAATACAAAAGTAGTAGAGAAAGAAGACACTTTTCCATTGAAAGTGTTCTTGAAAACTATAGGATTTGGATAGAAAGCATGACCCTTTTGTTGTTTGGTATCATTTGTGAGTCTAAGAAGGCCATTGGAGGTTAACTCAGCTACACCATCAAGATACAAAGGAGCTGTTTGGAAATTATTATAAGTGAAACTGATATCTTCACTAGCTATCAATGTTACTAGCATAAGAAAAACTGCTACAAGGTTGAGAGACATATTTTGCTATATTTTTTGTAATTATTTTGCAATTGGCTTTTTATGGACAATAGTTGTTGTTTCTATGATTTACTTGAAGCTTAAGTTTTGAAGCATAAATTTGAATTTGCTTGAGGCCTACGTGGAAAGATCCCGGCACTTTCAATGTAAAGAAAGAAGTAGTCTCTCTCTAGGGGTTAAGTTAGGAAGGGACCATTTTAGTGTTTGTGATTACAAAAAATCAGATACATCACTTTCATTTTGATTATTCATAGTTTTTATTTTTCAAATTTGAAAAGGGAAATAGGATCATTCGAACCCTTCAATGTTTACTAGGTATCCTATGTTTGTATGGATACAAGTACGCTATATGAGTACTCGGTACGGTGCTGATACATGATACGAGATTTTTTTAAAAAGTCGAGACTAGTAAGTACCCACAAGTACTAGTATCGAATACGAGTACGGCGGTATGTCTTCAACTTTGGAGTACCCATGCTTCAGAGCAAGTATCATTTAAATCATTTCAAATTGAGTTAAATAATTATCTATTTTCTATTTCTTTATGTGGTGGTACTAGTAGCTAAGGAAGAAATTAAGAGGAACAAGAGAATTAATTGGTTTCACGGAAGGTTCCTGATATCAAAGTTTGCAATTAAGGTCAAATAGTAGTACATGACAAAGAGGAAGATTGGGCCCCCTCTCTTTACCAGATGATGTAGTTCATTCAAATTTCTGCCACAAAAAAGAGACATATGAAGATAAAAAAAAGAAAAAGAGAAAAAGGGGAAAATAAGAAACAAGAATAAAGCTTCATATCTTGCTTCATATCTTGTTTGTGCTTTGGCAAAGAAATGTAGTACAAAGTTGCTGCTTTATTTTGAGATGAATAAAGTTGGCTCTCTCTTTCATGTGGTGTTTTTTGCTTGGCAATATTTTGCCTAAACAACTTAGAGCTGGTCTTATTGAATGAGGTTCACCTCACGCCTATGTTTATTTCCGATTTGAATTTGAAATACAAGTTGCAAATAATATATGTTTATTCTTTTTTGAATAAAAACAGTTAACACTTGTTGTCAAACCAGTTTGAGTCTTTTGATTCCCTTTCTTGAAGCAATTACTATGAGTTAGAATTAGGTGTGTACATAATTTAACTAGACGGGTTAGATCTTGAAAATGCCGGCTGATGGCAAACCAGAGACGGCCCCGGTGAGGTCGGCCCACCAGTCCGGGATATCGGCCTTGGTGAGGGACATCGCCAAAAAAATCTCAGAAAGTGTTGATGGTGAGAACGCGGAAGCCGCCTCCCGGATGCGCCTTTGTCATCTTTTAACAAGTTTGTTATCGCACCTCCAGATTAGAGGTGGAAGTTGGTGTCGGTCGAGGATTGTCTAGTGTGCACTAAGGCCTTCGGCCTCAGTTTCTTCTTTTATGGGGTCGTTATGGACACCATGGGAGTTACGATACCTCTGAAGGACGTGCTTGACTTTCTGAGGTTGGCCTCGTCGCAATTGGCCCCGAATTCCTAGGGTTTTGTCAAAACTCTCGAGCTCGTCACGGAGTATATCGGAAGGGGGCCATTTGCCAAAGTCTTTTTTTTATCCTTTTCAGTGTATTCCGTAGGCCAGAATCGGGCTTAAACAAGGTGAGACAGAACCACTTCGGCCTTCGCTGTAACTGATATCGGTCTTACTTTCTACCAACCAATGATTCCAACAAAGGGTTCAAATCAGTCTTTTTCTTTATTCCCGCCATGAGCTCGGCAGTGAAGCAGTCTATTGCCGATTTTTTTGAAGATGGCAACCTGGTGAGGGAGCATTTCCCTTTGTCTTGGACCCAAGAACACTTCATCCGAGATGGTAAGATCTGGGACACCAAGTTTTATGTTGTGAAGCCTTGGACCTTGAAAGGGGAGGATGCTACCTCCTACAAGATGCTTAACAAATAGGGGTAGAAGTTCATTGCTGCTGGTATGAAGATTAGTGTGCGTCGACGATCATTGTCGCGGCTGAGTTTGCTTCCAAACTGAAGGCCTACTTCGGTAGTTTTTGACTTTTTAACTTGTCTAACGCATTATATATTCCTTTCCGACCTTTTCACATTATTGTGTCATATGTAGATTCAAGCGAGTTTAACTTCGACGACATTATGAAGCAGTTTGGGGTCGATTTAACTGTGCCAAAGCTTGGCGATTTGAAGGGTAACTGATAACTCTATTTTATATAGAGTTATTCATATGTTTAAACTTAGTAAATTGCTCTCTTTCAAGTAAAGTTAAGGAGTTTATATAGTATTTTGTGTGATATATGATAACTTGAGTGTTTAACATGGTTAAAGTTGTTAACTAGGCTATTTTGGATATATTGTGGTATGTTTGATGAGTTTGTTCAATGTAGCCTACAGATGCACCTGCTTTACAATGCTCCTGCACTGCATTTGCATTACACCAGCTTGCTTGAAGCGACATTGGAAGCACCTCAAATTTCACCAAAGCTTATCACCTCTATGACATCATGCTTAGTCATGGATCACATGGGGGAACATGCCCACTTGCTAAAGGAGGCGCCTACCATAGCCCACCATAGAAGACTAGCTTTGAAGAGTCATTTACTTATGGACAAGTGGCCATTCATTATTGGACCTCCCTATACACTTGAGTGTATGCTTCAACTTGTGAGACAACTTCTGAAAAGTAACCATGGTTACACCTCTAGTTTCCTTCCACTACAAGGAAGGAAACCCTCTCATGAAGAAAGCTCAAACCCTATATAAAGACCTTCACTCTTCACTTGGAAAATCATCTCTCAAGAGATCAACATCTCTCAAGAGATCAAGATCTATCATATCATCTCATACACTTCAATTTACATTTCTATTAATGTAGTTTTAGTTAGTTTTTAGATTGTAAGAAGGTAAGGGAGGAATTGAAAACTTCTTCCTTCACTTCTACATAGAGGTAGCTTAGTGCAGTGGAGTAGTGCACCCGCATCACTTGGCAAGTTCATGCAAAGGAAACTACAACCGTGTAACTTCTATCTGTAGCGACCGAAAAATCCGGGAAAGGATTCTTCGAAAGGTTCTTAAGGAAGCCGCCACCGAAATTCTAGTTTAAGGGCAAATTCGGAAAATCCCTTTAAGTTTTAGGACGAGGCGTGGTTAGGGTTCGGGAGTCGTTATGTGTGGGGAAGGTATTAGCACCCCACGACATCCATTGTTTAATTAATTTAAGATTTATTTAATTATTACCCTTTTATTTGTAGAGAAAATGACTTATTTAGTTTTTTGTTTTTTAGTGCTTGACGAGAGTTGAGTCTCGCTCTTACGTACCTCCGGATGCAATGGAGGAATCAAAGCTACGTAGTTCTTCCTGAAAAAGTTTTATGGGTTGGTGTTTTTTTTATGTAGGGGTTCTAGGATTCCTTGAATCGCATAAATTTCATCGATTCTAGGAATGCCGACTAACCCGATTGTACAACCGACTTAGTCCCCTACTTTTTGAAAATGATTTTTGAATTTTTGAAAAGAGTTGTGAGATGGGTTGATTTAAGAATAGGTATTCTAGAACTCCTGAACTGTACAGCTCATTAGTTCTAGAACGCTGACTAATCCGGTTGTACAACCGACTTAATCCCCTATTTTTAGGAAAAATAGTTTATTCGTATTTTAATAAGTTTTTAGGATTACTGAACTGTACAGCTCATTGGTCCTAGGATGATGACTAACCCGGTTGTACAACCGACTTAGTCTTTTATTTGATTTTGGGGTAGAAAAATATTTAATTATGGTTTTTAATTTATGAGAATTTATTTATTTTGAAGAGAATTAATTAAGGAACGAGAAAGGGGTGAAAATAGTATTACATGAATGTAACTAGCAGTGGGAGATTGTATTATTAACACTGGGGGTGCAAAAGCAGAATGGTGTAATTATAATTCTGACATAAAAAAAAATGTAATAAAGCAACATTAAATTAAATAGATATAATAAGGGAGAAAAAAAAACTAACAAAAGACCTAATCCTTACAACACTCCATCATCAGCGCCGCACACATATATACATATATTAGGAGAGAGGAAAAAAGAGTTATGGGTCAAAAAGGAAAAAAATGAAGAGATTAGATTTAGAAGAGAGAGCTTGAAATCAGGGAGGGAGTATATCTTAATCTCTGAAACTAATGATAATCGATAACAACAACGACAACCACTTATAGATAAATCTCATAGATAGAACAAGCAAACATGAGCAGAAAAACATTAATTTCTCATTGACAACAGCAGGCCCGGCCTTGGGCCTGTGCGGCCTGTTCTATCGCACAGGGCCCAAGCCCAAGGTCAATTTTTTGGGGCCCCCAAAACCTGTTGTGTATTCCTATATATTTAATACTCGCAGCAAAGAGCCCATAATTTTGCTTAGCTCAGCGGTAGGCGTATCGCACTTTATCTCATGGGACGCGCGGGGGACGCGGGTTCGAGCCTCATCCAACACTATTTTTAAATATCTTAAATCATTTTTCAAAATGTTAAATTTTATTTTACAAAACTGAAGATAGAATGAATCGAACTTGCATCATTATGGTTACCATCAGGCGGACCATACCACCACACCAAAGGTTTTGTTTCTTAAATGTTGCAAATGTTTTTATATATTCACTTTGATTTAAAAGGAAACCTTTGCCCAAGTTTTTTTTATTTATAAAAGTATTCTACCAATTTTAAGTACTCTCCATGGCCATTATATTCTTTTTTATATAAAAATATACTCTTTTGAAAATTAGTATACCAAGCTTAAAATTGTATTGAGATATTATTTAAAGTTTAAATAAAGTAGTTTGGAGTTTTGATGATTCATTTGATAAAAGTATGACTAGGGCCCCGATTTTTAAAATTCGCACAGGGCCTCCAAATTGTTTGGGACGGCCCTGGACAACAGTATTGTATCTTGTATGATTAAATAAGGAAGAAAAATGGGAGCAAAAGGAAGTGGGAGAAGTGAAGGTGGCACAGTGTATTAGGGAGGAGAAACTTACTTTGAAGGAAATGTTGTTGCAGAGAAAATGGAAGAGAGGACGAAGTCATCGATTGATGAAGGGCGGCTTACAAACCCAAATAGCAACCGTTGCTTCCTGATTCTTCCCTTTACTCAAAAAATTTGGAACCGTGTTTCGGTGGATTAGGATTCTGACTTTGAACCCTAATCCTTGTTTTAGGTGATTTTTCAGTGTTGTTGTCTCTGCTTGACTGAGGGTTGATCACATATTTATACTAGAAAATTAGGTTTTGACCATTAATGGATTGATTTACCCTGATTTGATTTGTTTTCAGATACTTGGAGAGGAAGATTAGGGTTTTAAGAGAGCTTAAAGATCCAAGCCCAGCTGCTACTTGGGCTAAAAGTGTTTTATTTTGTATTTTTTTATTTATTTTCGGATTTGGCTTTTTGTGTATTTTTAGCATCACTTTTTTTTTGCATTTTGGACCCTTTTTGGACTTTTAGACACCTATACATTGTAATAAAACTAAATTACATTTTTTCACATTTTTGGACTAAATATTGTCTAAATAAATTAAATAAACAAATCAATTAAAAAAGATGTCGGGCCAAATACAAAGACGAGAACGGGCCGGACTAGACAAATACGCTAAAACGAGACCCAAATAGAAGAAATGGGTTTGTTAACTAACAACACTAAAATTAACTTGGAGTCGCATTCTTAGGCCTGAATTGAAGAGATAAGTCAAATTTTGAGAAAAATGACTTTGGTAGACCTACTTATGTACGACTAAACCCAAATACGGAGATTAAATTGAAGAACGCACGAAAAGATCGATCATTCGCGTGCATGCTTAATTTAAACAACGGTATTTCGATTTAGTTGAACGGGGTGATTGAAATTGGTTCGGGTTAGTAACCGAGACGCTATACTAATAATTCTCGTAATCATGCGACTCCAAAACACGACTATAATAAAAATAAACGACTAAAACAAGAAAAAGAAGACGGACAAAATTGGGGTATAACACTATCTTATTATTTCCTTTTGTTATTTCAATTATATGAATATGACTTGTTCTATTTATATAAGCCTTGTGATGTCTAGCATGAACTAAACTCTTTTGGTTGAGATGTTCTAACCTTATAATGATCTTTTAAGTAAGTTATTGTGTTCATATGTGATGTTTGCATTTTAGTTCTTGTATGATAACTCTTTCATATTCATCTTTAGAATTGGCCAACTCAAAGTGAATGCAAATCATAAATACAGACATGGTTTATGATTAGGACTCAAGAACTAATATGGATAAGTATTTAATAAAGGAAACTTTGTTAATTGCATGCTAAAACCTAGACATAGGATAACATAGTCCTTAGGATGATGCAAATACAAGAGTGAACTTATTTAGCAACTTGGATCATTGTTAGGAGGCAAGAGAGGAATTGACAACTCTTTTCTTTACTGCAAAAAACAAAGATCATAAGAGCTTATAATGAAACTCTAAAGAAAGTGACCGAAAGGCACATACTGATACAGCTGCATCAGTGCACCTGCATCACATATAACACAAAACTCTTAAAAGTGATTTATTTGGTGAAGACATCTCAACTATCATTATCCACTGATTTCTTACATCTTTTTATTGCTTATTTACATTCTGTTTGTTTATCAACATCGCCTATTTGTGAGTAGGATAGTGGTTACTTTTCACTAGTAAACTATTGATTCTAAACTTGTAAATTAATCCAATCCTCGTGGGAACGATCTCTACTTTCACTTTATTACTTGTTACGATTGTGTATACTTGCACATTTGTGTGTATATCAAGCGCACCAGTAACCCCTTAGGATCAGTCCCCGAGTCCGGTGCTGCAGCCTAGTGGAAAAACCAAAAGTCTCTGATAAGAAGAAGCCTCCTCCGAAGTCAACTAACCAAGCCTCCAAGGATGGCCAAGAGGTTCCCGGATCTCGGAAACAAAGCCCAACCAAGGGTGGTGTCGTCCCCTCCCCCAAAAAACTGAAAACAAAGAGCAAGGATGAGTTGACCATGGAAGTTTCCAGGCTCGTGCGAGGGTGTCTAGGCTCGGGGAGGAGATGATCCAGAAACTTAAGCACCAGATCTCTGAAACCTCAGCTTTCCGCTTTCGAGGTAAGATCTCTGAGTTTGAGGCTCAAATTATTGGCTTGACGGTGAATTGTTAAATACATCAGCCGAACTGAAATATTGATGGGACAACAAACTTGTAGAGATTTCTGAGGAGATTCGTGCTCTGAAGGGCAAAATAGTAGGGTTTGCTTCGGCAGAGAAAGACTTGGCAGACCTGGCGCGCCAAGTTGCCAAACAAACCAAGATCGCTCAATGGGTAACCATTCTTGAGGACAAGCTATCTGAGACTAAGGGCAAGTGGAAGAAGGCTCGGGCCAAAAAGGAGATAGAGAAGCCTGAAAAGGAGAAGGTAATGAAAGAAAATGAGGAGGTGACTAAATAAATTGCTGAGGCTGCCAAGTTCGGCTTTCAACGTTGTACGGAGTTTTAGGAGGTGATCGAGCCGGATTTCAATTTCAACCTCCTCCAACTGAGTTGCCGGGTTATGGACGGTAAAATTTTCAGGGCGAGGCCGACTGGCGTTCCTTTGAGCGACGTCGAAGTTATCTATGCCGGTCCCATCGCTGCAACTGAACCCGATCCCGCTACCGAAGCCGAGACCCTGGCAGAGTCTAAAACTCTTGCTCACCAGTTAGGGATGGAAAAACGAGCAAGCCCGCCCCGACTCGCCTTGAGCCTGCCAAAAATTGAGCGGGGTGGGCCGACCGCTAAAGGATAGTGTGGGTTGAGAAGTTGTGCCTACCCCGTCCCTCGACGAGTTGGCGGGCCGGCAGGTTAGCCTGCTATTAAAATAAATTAAAAGTTTTTTTAAATCTAACTTTTTGGACATAAAATAGGCGGGTTTACGGGTTGACATGTCCAAACTCGCAAAAAACAATATAAAAATGTTATGGGTTGACTCGCTACAACCCGCCAAAAAACATTAAAAAGTATTTAGAAATAGTTAAAAACATGGGAAAACATAAAAAATAGGAAAAAATTAAAGTTGGCGGGTTGGCCCGCCCCGCCCTGTCTTTGGCCCGTCGAGATAAGGAACCTCATCCCCCACATCGGTGGCTTCATTGTGACCCTGTGGTTTTGTCTTAATTGCAACGCACCATCCTCTGAGAGTTGATGGGTATGGGACATAATACACCTGTCTCACATTTTCAGGCATGATAATACCTCTTATATATCCATTCGAATGTCCACAGTATTACATTTTGGATTCAATTTTGTTCCTCTAACCGATGGATCAAACCAATTGCAATAAAACAAAACTATTCTCTTTTCAAAGTCTAAATACATGTATTCAAGTTCATATATGAGTTGGATGACACCGTAGTAGTCATCTTCACCTCCTCTTGTTTCCCCTTTAACATATACACCACTATTAATTGTTTGTTTTCCCTCACTCCATGATTGGGTGTCAAATTTATAACCGTTAACGAGGTACGTGTGTCACTCACTAACTTCACGAAAAGGACCATTAGCTAAGTTCCTCAAGTGTTGGATTAGAGCTGCATCGGTTTTAACAAATTCGTTTACGTAAAACAACATGTGCCCATCCTCACAATAGTCAATCTTCTTATATTCCAATCCCAACTTTGAAACTAACATTTTTGCTTCATAATAACTCTTTGGAAAATTATCCTTAATAGGTGTCCCGTTCAACATCATTTGAGTCATAAAATTTAAACCTAACTCAAAAATATTTCTCCTAGACTTGAGAGCTAAAAGCTTCACACATATTGACAATTTTAAATCTGGTGAGCTTTCATCGTGATCGTCATACTGAGGCTCATCAAATGGTACATTCACCAAAGACCATCACAAATCATGGTTTCCATCGACTGAAATTGTTCATTAGATGGAATATGAAAACTAGAACTGCTTGAAGCCCCTAAGTCAAAATTTGGAAGTTGTTCTCCATGGTCCTCTCAAATAAAATAATTAGGCTTAAACCTGTTACGATACAAGTGCTCCCTAATTTCATCACCAATACTAATAGGTACACCAACACAATTAGGGCATTGACATCTAACCCCCCTTCCTTTTTAGCCAAATCATGTTGCCACGCTACCCTAATAAACTCTTCAACCCCATTTACAAAAGTTTCTTTCAAAAAAGATAATCCCGGATAAAACCGATCATACACCCAAGCAAGATTTAATTGATTCCAATTCATCTACACGCATTAAAAAATGCGTTAGATTCCTATAACATTCTCATATAACATATCAAGTTAGTGGCATCGATATTATCTCGGTGGAGATGATTTCGAGACGAATATGGGGGTCAATGACAGCACAAAACCCTTTTCCATCCAAGTAGTTAAGGAAGTTATTTCAAACTCCCAACCTTACCGTTGTTAGTATTGTCTAGCAATTATCTAAATGGAAATGATTTCGAGCAAAGTATGGGGATGAGGGACAACACCTCACCCTTTTCCATCAACAACACACAATAACAACATCCAATAGAGTCATCTAACCTAGGGTTCATCAAACATCAAAACAACAATTTAACACAATTTCAATTTCAAATTAACGTACACTTGTCAACAATTATCAATTCCAATTAGACACTTTTAAATTAACAACTTTAAGAAACATTCACTTCTCAATTAACATCTCCAACAACATACATTTTTCATACATTATTCAACATATAATCAATCCTAAACACTAATATCAATCAAATCAATTTCTAAACAATTTCTAAAGAAATTTGAGATCAAATTTCTAAACAAAAATCAAATTTCAATCAAATTTCAATCAAGTTCAAACCAATTTCCAATCAAATTTCAATCAAATTCCTAAACACTAATATCAATTTCTAAAGAAAAATCAATCCTAAACACTAATATCAATCAAATAAATTTCTAAAATTCTAAAGATCAATCATAAACACTAATATAAATCAAATCATTTCTAGAAACAAAAATAAGTCAAATATCCAACGGTCTCGTGGCGGTCTGGTGACGGTGCACACTTCGGTGTAGTGGTGAGAAAATAACCTTGGCTATGGGTGAGGAAAGAGAGAAAAACCATTAGGGAGACATAGAGAGAAGGTTGAAAGAGAGAGAGAGAGAGAAGAGTGAGGAAACACAGACCATTGTGATGGTGGTGGACGGTGGTGGTGGCGTGGTGTGGTTTTGGCTTGGCGGGAAGGAAGGTTCGTGAGAGGGTTTAGGGAAGAGGAAAGGTTGTCTTGTGTGGTGGTGGTGGTTGTCGTGGGTGGTGGGGTGGTGGTGGTTGTCGTTAAAATGAGAGAATTTAGGGAAGGAAATGTGAGAGAAGAAGAAGAAAATGTGAAAGAAGAGAGACGGGAAGTGGTGTCGTAGAAAATTTAAAAATATTAGCGAGGGATTTACTATATTAGCGATGGAACTGTGTAGCGAGGGATTTACCTTTTTTAGCGACGAAATTGTGTTGCACAAGTTCCCACGTCTGCAACATTACCATTAGCGACGGAAATGGGACCCACACAGTCAGACTGATCAGTCAAAGTACTAATTAGCAACAGATTTTTACTTTTTTAGCGACGGATTGTACTTTTTTTAAAAAAAATTACGCTCTTTTAGCGACGGCTCTGTCCGTCGCTAAACCGCTCGCTAACATTTTTTTTTGCGTCAGTCCTTGATCCCCTGGCTAAAATTCGTCGGTAATCCTGTTTTTTTTTTTTGTAGTGCCCTATATCAAACTATTTTGAACCCTTGAAATTTTAAATTTGCACTATAAATTTGCAAGGGTTAAGTCCCCTCAAACATAAAATTAGTCCCCTCAAACAGAAATTTTCACGTAATTTGCATTCAATTTTTAATAAATATGTGTTATTAATCTGTGTAAGAGACTATTTATAAAACTTTTTTTTGAAGCAAGAAACTATTTATAATACTTTAAGAAGTAGTTTTATCGATATCACATACTTTTACGGACTACTTCTTATTTTCCTATACTTTAGGACTTAAATAGGTAATAACGGGTAAACTCATAAACTAATTTGGCGATTCACTCTTAAATAAATTTGGAGTAAGATAACCTGATTGTTTAATTTTAGTAAATTAAGTGAGGCTATTTGAATTTTTTTTAAACAATTCAATAAACCAACACTTTTTATGATGATTTTTTTTGCACCCCCCGACCTAGGGTCCTAGTCCGCCACTATATATAATACTTATTTATATTTATATTCATATTTTTATATCTATATATGTATATTTATATATTTTTTATAATTTTTTTTAATAATTATCCAATGGATTTTGATTGTGTACTTTTTGTAATTAATGCATTGGGTTTAAAATAAATTAATGGATGAATCACAACCATTCACAAATTAAATGGATGGATCCAATCCACTAATTTTTTTTGTTTGTAACGGACCGATTGCATGAATTTTGTTACCGAGTGATAGGTAAGGGGTCACGGTAAAACTCACTGAGATATGTTATCTCATCCTATCATATGTTGCTGTTTTGCAGAGAAACGGGGAAAGAAGAGGATTGTATGGCACAAGTAGGTGGCATGCTCGGATAGAAGATTGGAGATTTAGTTCTTCCATTCGTGTTTATGTTTCCCCTTGTTATCTTGGTATCTGATTATGACTTGAATTTGTTTTAAGATATGTAATCGTTTCCGCTATTCTTGTAAAGATGTATATCTAAACAGGAAATTTACCTCTGATGTATGCTAAACGGTGCACTTTAGTATTTCTACTAGATAGGAATATGATGGTGTTACAACATCCTATGTCGATATATTCTCAAATGTGTAAGATTAAGATAAAATAATATTCAAATTTTGAAATATCGCGTCAAAAAAAAATTTTGAAATATCAAATTTTATTCAATGTTTTGATTGAATTTATTTATTAAATTAAATAAATAGGTCAGACCTCTCAACATATCCATAACAAATATGGAAGTTACTCGTGCCAATCATTTAAATCATTTATAAAAGTTTATTTTTTTGTTTATACTTAAATGTGTTACAAAATTTGAATATCACAATTAATTTTTGGTTATAACACTAATACACTACCCTTTATATATCGTATATGCATGTGGACTTGATCTTGACCAAATGCTTGATCATAAAGCAATGATTTTAATTTGCAGTACGTAAAAGAATACCACACGAGATTGAATATTTTACAATAATGTATATTAATGTCTAACTCATTAAATAAATATTAAACTTTAGTTGAATGTTATTTAATATATATTAATTTATAGAATTAACTTTCGTTTCTTTATGGTTCTATTTTTTTAAAGAAAAACTTAATAAAATTAATGAATCTTTTAAAATGGATTACAATATTAAATATTATCAATAACTATATTTACAGTTAATATTTAGTCGGTGGGTTTGGGGCAGGTATTGACATCCCCAATTATGCTCCTGGTCAAAGTGAATTTTTCTCATCAAAATTGGTCAGCATTGAATGAGTATCTACAGGTTGGGGTTTTGTTGTCGTGTTTATATATAACAAATCTGAAAGGTAACATATGTATTAGTTACATTATGTTACTAATACTAATATTAAAAAATTAATATTACAATCATACTAATCATCCTTCATAGCTTTCCGAATATTTTTACAGGATCATTTCCAGTTATTAAATAACTTATATTTACGATATATTTTATAACAAATACTATATATATATATATATATATATATATTATATTTACACATGTGTATGACTTATTTTTTTATTGAATATTTATGTTACATGTGTCAATTATTTTTATTGAATATAGTAATCATATCACCTAGACATATATATATATATATATATATATATATATATATATATATATATATATATAATTTAACATGTATATATTATCTTATGATTTCTTCCAACTTATTAAATTTAGATGCATTTTCATGTACCTCTTTATGATTCAATAATCAATTTATTCTTTTTCACATAAACTATTTTATTTGATACAATTTGGAAATTGCTTCTCGCCCATCGCCTCGAGTTACATACTAGTTGTTGGTTAAAAGTGGAGGATCTCCATGACAATGACAAAATTGGGTGTCAAAATTACAATAACAATTGTGATGTGGCATATTATCTTCACATGTTTGATCTCTGGTGCAGTGCAAATGTATAATTGTACCCCTTGCTTCTGATTTCTTGCACATATCTGCATACACAAATTGTACATATAATATATGATAAATGCTAAATATTTGAATACAAGTGATTAATGTAAAATGTTGAAAATATATATGAAATTGATGCATTTGGATAAAATTTGGAGTACCTGAGGAAATGATGATAAAAACTAATAAGATTGCAAATTTGAGAGAAGAGTTTCTTTGAGTATTCATTTTCACTTGGGAAATTAACATGTTTTGAACTTGTGTATTTGTTGTGTATAAATAGAAGAATAAAGTGATCGTATGCTACTACTCGATAGGGACATTTTAGTAAAAACAACTTAAACTTTTCAATGAAATGGAATCATACACATATTCATTTCAATCCAAATATTTAATGGTTTCTTTTTTTTAATTAAAATCTTTTGATGAAATCTATATCTATATCTTTTGTCAAAAAAAATCTGTATCGATATCTATATCTATATTTATATTTACTTAAAATACAATGGAGAATAAACTATTTTAGGAAATACTAAATTTATCACAATTTGATTGGCTGCTCATGAAGACTTTGCCTAAGTGTCGCATTTCTATTCGTCCACCTAAAAATGCTCAGTTGTTGACTTGACATTGAAAATATTTTGGCAAAAAAATTCTTACCTTTTTCGACTTTTTCAAATTCATTTTCAAATTCTTTCCAAAACAGAACCATTGAAAATATCTTACTAATATCATTATATGAATGCATTGCTAATTTAGTGATCCACCCTTCAAGATATTAACATATTTAGAATTAAAAAAGATTAAAAATTATAGGAATGACAAAATCAGATACTCAAATCCTTTTTGATAAAAAAAATACTCAAATCATTAAATCTACAAAAGGAATTTATCAAAGTAGTTGTCAATTGCAAATTAAAATATGCACAACATAATCACAAATTTGTTTAGTTGATCAAATTGGATTCCAATCTTTATTCATATCATTAAAAACGAAGACCAATTGGAGCACACAGTTTTTTATGACATATATTAAGTGTAGAATTAACATTCCTAGGAATTATTTTAAGATCGAGTGAGAATATAGGTAGTTACTCGTAGTTTTTATTCATATATCAATGGGGACTTTTTCCCACCCCTTTCCTTGGGAATAAGTCCATATGATTGATAGAAGTTATTGGAAGTTATTTCACTAGTCCGAATCCTTATACTTGGGAATTAGAGCCGTCAATTTGGCCCACATGGGCCAGCCCAGCCCCAGCCCACATGGCCCTAGGGGCCAAAAGGCCCATTTTCTTAGCAGCTGATCAACACCAACAGGAACAAAAATGGAGCTTCTGAAAGAAGAAATTACACTTTATGAGAAGAAATTACACTAAACCAAATACCCAAAAGCATAAAACTCATTCAGATGAAGAATAAAGAAAACCCAAATACCCAAAAATAGCAATCAATACTAGAAATCAAGGAGAGATACTTACAGTGAAGAATCGTGAGAATGCGAGACAGTGAAAGCGTGGAAGTGAGAATGCGAGACGACGGTGAGAATAATCGTGAAGAAGAATCAGTGAATCTGAGTGTGAGAGCGTGAATCATGAATCTGGAGAGTGTGGAAGTGAGAATCGTGAATCTAAGAGCGTGGAAGTGAGAAATGTGAATCATGGAAGTGAGAATGGTGGAGAGCGATGAAGCGCCATGACGGTGAGAGAAACTTTGTGAATCGTGAATAGAGCGATGAAGCGATGAAGTGAGTGTGTAACTGTGTATTATCGGGTCAAAAAAGTGGGCTACCAAAAAGCCCTGGCCCTACCCACTCACAAAATTAAAAAAGTGGGCTAGGGTTAAAACAAGCCCCATTTATTGGGGGCCTAATTTTAATGGGGTTTAATAGTGGGCCAAGTGGGGTGGGCTTAGGGTTTGGGGCCATATTGACGGCTCTTTTTTTAGATAAGCAATTTCATTGAAAAGAGTACAAAGCGTACCCAACCTTTACAATGGGAAGGGGGAGGGCCTCCTCAAAACCTCCATAAGCCAAAACCCTTTTGGGAAAAAGACTTAGAGAGGAAAAAGAGTACCTCGCACGAAAAAATCGTACAACAGTGGGGACATACAACCTAACCCACTGCTTCTCCCCCGTCTACAGTACATATTAATTAAAGCATTACATAATTGGATTACAACATTGAAAAGCAGCCCATCGGGCAATTATACCAATCCGACCAAGATGCAATGCATTTCCTCCCTCTTCTAGCCTTAAACCAGTTCCACGCCGTGTCCTTGATTCCCACTAGAATAGTCGGGACGGAGTCCACCTTGCCTTTGAAAATTACCTTGTTACGCGCCATCCATATTTTCCATACAACCGCCATCCATATAAGGTGTTTAACGCCTCTTTGTTTCTTACCCTTCACATGTTTCCCAAAATCCACAAAGTGGTTGACTATACTATCCATATCACCCATCGAGATCCCCATCCAAGCAAAAACGCTCCTCTAAATAGCTTTAGCAACTCCACAAGTCATAAACAAATGCTCCACCGTTTCTTCCTCTTGAAAGCATAAAACACAACTCTGATCATTTTGAGATTGAATTATACCTCTTCTGTGCAACGCAACCCTTGTAGCAATTCGCTTCAAAATGACCCTCCACGCAAAGATTTGTATTTTGGATGGAACATCATTCTTCCATATCTTCTTGCATGCTGCAGAGTTTTCGGATTGAATAAAACCAGTTGTACCTGCGGAAAAATTCAGCAACATATCATAGCATTTTTTCACGGTGAACCCACTTAGCGAGTCCGGAATCCACAACCACCGCCCTCGCTACATGGCTTAGAGTAACGGCAAGAAGAATCGCCGCATGGCGCCATGACGACGCTAAGGTCAAAAATTTGCGTTTTTTCCCACCCCCCCCGACCAACACCAGCCCCCGTCCGCCCAATGGCCAAACTCTGCCACCGTAGCCTCCGTGTTCCTGCAACAATTATAAATATCCGGAAATAATGCTGCCAGACGGTCTCGTCCCATCCAAACATCCTCCTAGAATCGCACCGTATTTCTTTTTCCAATTTTAATTTTTACCAATTCATTAAACCATTCTTGTTGCACACTTAAATCCTCCCCAAGTAGGCATAAATCCCTCCACCACAACAACTTCCTCTCCCACCCTCTTCTGCTCTCAGTAATATCAAAGCATCTCCTTTTAATCCATATTTTTCCACCAATACCTCCTTCCAAATTGGATTATTATCCTCCACCAAAATTCTCCATCTCCATTTAGTTAATAAAGCCACATTAAACACTTCTAGATTTTTTATACCCAACCCCCCTTTTTCTTTTGGCAAACAAATAGTCTCCCACTTCACCCATGCCAACTTCTTGTTTTCCTCATCGCCTCCCCACAGGAATCTTCTTTGTAGCTTAGTGATCTTTGTAATGAACTTCTTTGGCGCTTTATAAAAGGAAAAGATATACAACGGTAAAGATGCAAGAACTGAATTGATTAGTGCAACACGACCCCCAATCGATAATTGCCTACTCTTCCAACTGTTTAACCTTGTCTTAATTGAGTCTATTATTGGCTGCCACGTACTCGTTCTCCTCGGGTTTGCACCAACTGGAATCCCCAAGAATTTAAAGGAGACCGACCCAACCTTGCATGCTAGAAATTGTGATATACCTTCCATAGCTTTCTCATCAATGTTCAGCCCAATTATACTACTTTTTGCAACATTTACCTTTAAACCCGAGACCATCTCGAAACTTCTTAATAATGCTTTCCAACACCAAATACTCTTATCACTCCCATCGCAGAAAAAAATTGTGTCATCCGCAAATTGCAGGAGCTCCACCGATAGAGAATTGCTAACGCTGAATCCTTTGAGATTATTTGATTCAACACCCTTCCGAACTAAACCCGCCAGGCCTTCCGCAACTATCAAGAACAAGAATGGAGCGAGCGGATCCCCTTGCTTCAAACCTCTCTGGGCCACAAATTCCTCCGTCGGGCTACCATTGACTAATACGGAGATTGAGTTAGACGACATACATGCCCACATCCATTTTCTCCACCTCACCCCAAACCCCATCCTGCTCAGCATATAATCCAGGTAAGACCAGCTCACAGAATCATAGGCCTTTTCAAAGTCATCCTTCATAACCAAGCACTTTTGCTTCTTTCTTTTCACCAAATCCATAATCTCATTAACAACTACCACTCCATCGAGGATGTTTGCACGCAAGGAAGCGCTTTGGCGATCTGTAGAATTACCTTCTTCAATACTTTTTGATCTTCCTGCTAACACCTTTGCAAGCATCTTATATAAGCAACCGATTAGAGAGATTGGCCTATACTCCCCCAAACCTTGAGGATTACTATTCTTGGGAATAAGTGCCAGAAAGGATGCACTTACTGCCTTTGGGAGTCTTGCACTTGTATAAAATTCCTCAAAAAACTTCAACACTTCTGATCCGATAAAATCCCAACACTCCTTTATAAATCTAAAATTGAACCCATCTGGTCCTGGACTTTAATTTCACTAACATTCCCAAACCACCTTAATCTTGTCCTTTGAAAACGGTTCCATTAACATCTCATTGTCTGGCTCAGAGATTTGATTAAAGTTCACCCCATCTAATGTTGGCCTATTTGTATCCTCTTCCTTAAACTTTCCTTCAAAATGGTTTTTCACTGCCCTTTTTACCGCCCCCACTTCTTCTACCCACTCCCCCTCCACCATAATTTTCAATAATTGTGTTCTTCTCCGGTTCCCTTTCATACACGCGTGGAAAAAATGACTGTTCGAGTCTCCTTCCGCGATCCACTTTACTCTCGCCTTTTGTGCTAGTAGGCTTTCTTTTGCATAAAGCTCTTTCCAGAATTCCTCATTCAGCCTATTCCTTCGATCGTCATCAACTCCGCCCCCTTCTGTTGCCAGCCTCTCAACCTCATTCAAATCCTTAATTATATTTTCTATTTTCAGGTCTTTATACCCAAACACCTCACGGTTCCAGATCTTTAATTTTTCCTTCAACACAAAAGAGGCTTTCCCATTCACCTGAAAAGAATTTCAGCATCCTTTGACAAAATCCATAAATTCCTCATGCTCTAACCAACAATTATTGAACCTAAAGGGTTTGGGCCCCCAATTAATTACTGAGCTGACCAACCAAACTGGACAATGGTCTGATATATCTCTGTCACCTACCCACTGTGCACTAACATTCCACCTTGAGATTAGCCCCTCTGTCAACAATATTCTGTCTAGTCTGCTTGCCCTACCATCTGACCCAAACCAGGTGAACTTCTTCCCCAATACAGGCACATCTACTAGTTTCATATCCTCCATAAATGACACAAATTCTCTTGCTTCCACGTTGTTGAAGCTAGCCGAGCAACCACTTCTCTCCGCCCTATCAGACACTGCATTGAAACCCCCGCAATGCACCAATCTCCAACCTCGAAATCGTCTTTTAATATACGTAAATTGTCCCATAGTCTCCTTTTCCCTGCCATGTTGCAAGCCGAGTAGACATTCACCAAGTAACATATTATTCCTTGAATTTTAGTACATATTCCAATAAAATGTTCGCTTGAGAACGAGAACATGACCTCCAAAATGTCTGACCTCCATATGCTTAGCAACCCACCCGACATACCGTTTGCGTTTTTACACATCCAATCGAAGTTTGAATCACCCCAGATACTGCCCACCATCCTTCTTGATATGTCACAGCTTTTCGTTTCTTGGACCATGCAAAAATCTATTTTCTCCTCCATAACCAATTTCTTCAGACGCTTTCTCTTAGCAGCGCCCCCCCACCCACGCATGTTAAATGTAGCTATCTTCATTGAGCACCGTCTTTTTTCCCCTTCCTTCCCTTCGCAGTCTGATCCCTAGCTTCCAAAGACCTGATTCTACCAGCAAACTCCTCATCACTACTTTTCTCTGTAACTCCCAAATTTTCCTTAGCAAAACTCCACACCTTATTGGCAACAGACAACTCATGGTCTATCAAGAACCTCTCATTGCAGACTTGGATACCTGAGTCCCCCACAGACACCTCTCCAATAGCAGCCCCATTCATATCACAACTAAATGACATTGAAAGGTTGGATCCAGGAGGGTTACGCGCAACAATATGGAACTTAGAATCACCCTTCGACCCATTAGAGAGACTAATGGAAGGAATAAGATTTCTGGCCTCCTCATCAACAATACCTACTAATACACCTTGATTCACTTCATTCGCATTATCATTACTACAACTGGTTGACGTACCTTTATTTTTGGGCTTCTTATTTTTCCGCCTAAGTGGCCCAAAAGAGTTACTAAGGGTGATACTATCCGATACCGCATACGAGACCATTTTCTTTATCTGCGCAGCTGCATGCCCATTTACTACATTGTTCTCCGCTTTTTCATTCTCTACTAATTGAGTCCCCGAGTTACAATCCTCAACCTCCACCAAAGAAGCAGCGTTTTGATCGGCGATCAAAGGAGCACATTCCACGTGTTCAACCACTGTGGTTTCATTTTCCTTTAATTCCCCCAACTTTTGAGCATCCTCATTAGCCTGCCCATCCCCCTTGCCATCTCTCTCGGGATCCACGCATTCTTCTTTGCCATGAGCCTTTTCCAAATTTCCACTTTTTCCCTCCAAATTCACTTTTTCCAATTCCAATAATCTATTAATGATCACCTCTTCATCATCCTCTAGTACATCATTAGGCCGAACCTCGTCATGGAATAAATGTGGCTCCTCCTCCATAGAGCTGTCAGAATCACTATTGTAGCTATCCTCAACCTTGTCAGAACCATAAGTTGGATTTAAACCCTCCCAGTACATCGGTCCACACCATTCTTCAAGCACCTTGATGTCGAACATTGAGCCATTTATTTTAGCGTGTACCACCATGTTGAATACATCAAAACCTCTTGAGCGAATTAAAATTCTGGCAACATCCAGAGACTTCTTCTTCCTGGTATTCTCATCCACGCCCAAGAAAGTGCCAAATTTACGAGCTAGAGCTGAAAAGAAATCATTGTTCCATGCATGTACTGGTATACCATGACACCGAACCCATACCAACCTTTCAGTATCAACTTCATCAGGTTCTCACTTTCTAATATCCTCAAACTTCTCATGCACCCAGTCCTTTGCATCATCCATTAGGGCCTGGATTATTCCTTCCTCCATTTCTTCAAGGAGGACACGATTAGCACCCATGGGTGTTGCCTTAACAGAGAATAGGCCTTGCATATTAAACCACTCCTGTATCATATGAGTATTCCCAGCATGTTTGACCACCCCCACATACTTTTCTTAAAACCATCCATTTCCTCGGCAGAAGCATTATACCACACATCACACAGATTTTTCTTTCTAAAATAAACAACTTTTTGATCGTAAAGAGAGTGGTTTTGCGTACTGTCATGCATATTGTATGTCTTAGGACCTGACTTCCTACCATCCCAACGACCATGCACAATTCTGGCCCCATTGCCCCCTTGTCTTTTCGCATTCTCAATGATATGTTGATTCGTGACATTCTTCTCACCATTCGGTTTCCCAGCAAACTCCTTAGCCTTATCATGACCCTTCGGTTGCCATACCTTGCGCACCACCCTCGCTGACACCCCAGCTTCATCCTGTTTCAGACCTTCATGTCTCGCTTCAACTATCTTCGATCCTTCCCTCCTTACTGCGACCGAACTCCCTTCTTCATTTCTTACAGCTTCTGATCTGTTTCTAACAAATCTTGGAAGGTTGACGTGAATTTTATCAGCCCCAAAAATGATATTGTCAAGTTTCACTGCGAAGTATTGAGGCCCTGTTACTTCAACAAACCGAGCAAAGCCAAACCGTTTCCCCCATTTGTTTTTCTTTGGAGGGATTACAACCTCCACCACCTTCCCATACAAAGCAAAATCCCTAAACATCTCCTTTGCACCGTGAGACTCTGGAAAATCAGAAAAGTAGAAGAAGATGGTGTCTTCAAGTTTTCCTCCGCACCAGCTGCCAACCTTCTGTATTCCCCTTCTCCTCGAAACCTCCTCCATGGCCGTACCCATCAAGCTTCCCACTGTGATTTCTCCCTTGTTCGTTCACTGCTGCTCCATCAACGCCCATCACCTTCTGTTTCTCGTCGTTTCCTCTTCCTCTCCCCAGCGCTGTCTCTCTCTCACCATGGCCGAACCCTTCGAGCTTCTCTCTCCCTTGCGCGTTCACTGGTGCTCCGACGACGCCCTTCAGCTTCTGATTCACGTCGTAACCTTGCGCGTCTCCGGCGGCGCCCTTCGGCTTCAGATTCACGTCGTTACCTCTTCCTCTCCCCCGCGCAAGATCTCTCTCTCCTGTTTCTCTCTCGTCGTTTTCTCTCCCCTATACACGACCTAAGAGACTTTTTTGGTCCAAAAAAAACCTAAGAGGCTTGTGTACTTGTAGCCTTCGTTATTGTTTAACACAAAATTCATACAAACTCTAACTTTCAAATTAACTTTGTTCGAGATAAAAAGCTCCAAAACTATTTGTATTATTTATTTAGGTTTATTGAAGGATACATGAATGAAGTTATGAATTATCATATTTTTTTGGTGGTAGTGGTGTCAACCTATCAAAATAAAAGACAACAACACATTTCTTGGAGTTTTGGTGGTGCAAAACATGTGCCACCTCTCGGATAGCCCTTATTGCGGCAGTAAGGACCACACTCTAGTCCACAATTTCCATGGCAATAAAATCCCAATCCAACCCAGTCACTTGTTGCTAGTCCTGCAACAATAAAAAAGTTACAAGTCAGACAAGCAAGAAATCATGTATTAATTATTAATTATTAGAATTAAAACAGATGGAATAAATAATATAAACTTCAGAGTAAATTTTATATCAGAAATAAGAGATAAAACTATTTTCTTGTTTTATTACCTGAAAGGAAAATCAAAGCAATGCAGATAATCAAACAGAAATGAGATTGATAGTTGCGAGAGGCCATTGTGTATGTGTAGGACTTGACGCTATATTTTACTTCTTGTGTGAGATGAATGACCAAACTCGCAAAAAATAAGATAAAAATGACGGGTTAGTGGGTTGACCCGCTACAACCCGCCAAAAAAACATTAAAAAGTATTTAGAAATAGTTAAAAATGAGAAAACATAAAAATAGAAAAAAATAAAGTTCATGGTTGCCCGCAGTGCCTTTGCTGGCAGGGAGTTGGTGGGTTAGACGGGGCGGCAGGATGAAATCACCAACCCAACCCGCCTTTTTTTGGCGGGCTAGCGGGTTGGCCCGGCAGACCAAACCCGTTTTGTCATCCCTAAATATAACAGACAAACCCCTACATCACACAGACAAAGGAATAAAATTGAAATCAACTCTTCTCATTTAATAAAGTCAAAAGTTTAACTTCTTTTGAAGATTGTCTTTTTCATTAAATTATGATTTACACTTCTAATTAATTATTCAACATAAATATGAGTAAAGTTTGGACTGATCATTTAATACACTTAAAAACTGCGATTGTTTCTCATATTATGGTCCACCAAAAAACACTAAGTACTAATAAACCGCATGGTGACAATTTTAATTATTAATTACAATTTAATCTCAATATTGTATTTTAGTCCTTTGTTTAGGATGAATTAATTGTTTTAGGGGCCTTCAAGTAAGGGTTCCCTATTATTGTTTGACTATATTTTCTTTTTTTGCTAAGGGTACTGGTCTAGGCCAACAGTAATGGTTTATAAAATATTAATAATAGTATCAAATATCAAATAAAGTCATGTTAAAAAAATTAGTCAATGGGAATACTAAGTGTTCCTATACAATATTGCTTATTATCAAATATTATATATATATATATATATATATATATATATATATATATATATATATATATATATAATTTCTTCAAAAAGAAAAATAAAGAGATTGGAGCTTTGAAATTAAATGCGAATTTATTTTAATATGAGTTGCAAAATTATAATTTCTCTTATTAAGTTAGTTCATCAATTAATTATTATATAAAATATTAATTATATTAGCTACAGAATATAATATAAAGTTTTTCCAGAAAAATAATAAAATATAAGACTTCTTAAACATTAAATTGCATGATGACAGTTTTAGTCATTAATTAAAATTTGAAAAGAGTAACAAAAATAATAAAACTACACTGTAAAACAATAAAAAATTTTTGAGGGAATAAAACAATAATATTATTATTAAATATGAAATATAGTGATATTTGCAAAAATTAGCCAATGAGAATACTAAGTACTATCATCTATTTGAAAAATATGATCTTTGAATTAATTTTTAGCAATATTTTTTGAAGCAATATTGTATATAGCCAAATTAATATTATCTACTCCTCCTCCCCTCCTCCTCCCTCCCTCCTCCCTCCTCCTCCTCCCTCCTCCCTCCCTCCTCCCTCCTCCTCCCTCCTCCTCCCTCCCTCCTCCCTCCTCTCCTCCTCCCTCCCTCCTCTCTCTCTCTCTCCTCTCTCTCTCTCCTCTCCTCCTCTCTCTCTCCTCTCTCTCTCTCTCTCTCTCTCTCTCTCTCTCTCTCTCTCTCTCTCTCTCTCTCTCTCTCTCTCTCTCTCTCTCTCTCTCTCTCTCTCTCTCTCTCTCTCTCTCTCTCTCTCTCTCTCTCTCTCTCTCTCTCTCTCTCTCTCTCTCTCTCTCTCTCTCTCTCTCTCTCTATATATATATATATATATATTCCTCGAGAAAAGCTTTTAAATACTGATCAATGATATTGCATATTATAAAATTAGTCAAGATATATTAACATCAAGTGTCAAACTTAGTGACTTACATCAAATAATATCTCCCACTTTGTCTTATCGATGCTAAATGCACTAGTGCAAAAAAGACTTTTTGTATCGGTTGTTTTGCACTTTTAGTATCGGTTATCTGTCGATACTAATTCGACCGATACTAAATGTCTGACATTTAGTATCGGTTAAATAACCGATACTAAATGTCACTTTTAGTATCGGATTTTCAAAAAACCGATACTAAATGACGTTTTTTTGGTGATTTTTATGTCTTGAAAACGTACATTTAGTATCGGTTATTTAAATAACCGATACTAAATGTCACTTTTAGTATCGGTTATTTAAATAAGCGATACTAATAGTCTTTTCAACATTGTGTTTCTTTGTCTAAAAATGACATTTAGTATCGGTTATTTAAATAACCGATACTAAAAGTGACATTTAGTATCGGTGATTTAAATAACCGATACAAATAGTCTTTTCAACATTGTGTTTGCTGTCTAAAAATTGACATTTAGTATCGGTTATTTAAATAACCGATACTAAATGTCACTTTTAGTATCGGTTATTTAAATAACCGATACTAATAGTCTTTTCAACATTGTGTTTTTTGTTAAAAATGACATTTAGTATCGGTCATTTAAATAACCGATACTAAAAGTGACATTTAGTATCGGTTAATTTAAATAACCGATACTAAATGTCATTTTTTGGTGTTTTTAGGTGACTTTTAGCAACTCTAGTTATTCTTAAAGCAACTTAAACATGATTCTTGTAAAGTATCAAGGTATTGGAAACACCTAAATGATTTCATTGCATAATGGAAATTTTATACAATATGTGTCAAATAGTTGTTTGTTTCCTAACAAAAGTATAACAAATGCTAACCGAACTAATTGTTACAAATGTAAATGATCTGAAATTTGCACAATTCTTTGTATGCCTTCCTAGCAAGATGCATGCGGACATTCCTTTGAATCACCGGACTAGAAGCCTCCCGCCGTAATCCTCATAAATTTGCCGAGCAAGTTGTCCCGTGATCGCATATAAAAATCCTAAGTTCAAGTTTTTACCTAAATACAACTAGTGAGATAATATTTCAAGAAACTTAGCAGATACCCTCAACACACGCCTTGTATCTCAGACAACAGATAGGCGAATCGAGACAAAACTTCGACGGGCCAAAAAGGAACGAACTTTCCTCCGAATAATCTTTGGCCGACTTTCCTAAGATCTCACTTCTATAAGTATCTAGTTACGCCATTTGACCAAATTTCTAAGAAACACTTTTGTTTTACCAATCTGCAAAGAATAAAGAGAACCATTAAAATAATTCGAGAAGACAACATATATCTACAAATTTACACTGACAGAACAAATAGCAAATTGAGTTTATTACACGTGCATAAAGCAGTTCTCATTCCTAAACCTATTTATCTTTGCAAGGTCTACACCCATGGAATGGTCGTGTAACATGGAAGAACAAAGGAAATGAAACAATAAAGCGGGAATCTCCAAAACATTAACCAAATAAACCAAAATGAGTTATCCGCTATTTGTTCCCAAGAAGTAAAACATTATTCGAACTTAAAAGAATGTAGTTTGGAGAGTTTTGTAAAACTCGAGTCAAAGAAGATTTCGAATAATACATAGCAATTTTCTTATCCAAGTGATTCTTAGTTAAGCGATTGCAAAGTGTTAGCCCCATTTTAAAAACAAGCATATCCTAGACTATGTTGATAAAATTCATTAACAATAATAAGTCTTTCAATGAATTAAAGGTCCGACCACATAATAATTGTTACCGATATCCTTTAAGTCCAATCTTCCGTAATAATCCTCCGCAAGCACTAAATAATTACACAAAGTAAATCAGATTTTTAGAATAACAAAGCTAACAGACTTGAGAAGGAAGATTAACCGCTTAGATACCTTCCATCCAAAGCTTCAGTGCAAGAAGCCCAAATCGATCCACGAATTCATCAAACGTTTTTCGGTGGGATATCCAAAGATACCTTATCCTAATTGCCTCCATGACTCCCTCGCAATCGGATTAATCGTGCAATAAGAACAAACTCACAAGCCACAATTCAAACTCGCTTATAGTATTAATCTGCTTGGCCAAGAAGCAGACGTAAGAGCAAGCACACTTACCCCACAACGCAGCTTGCCGCAAAACATTTTTGTTCTCAAAAATTCTTGGCTTAAGAAGATTATTGGGTTTAACACACCGAATGTAGTGTGGCTCGGTTGAACTAAGAGTTTCAAGTAGTGATTGCAGCTTGTTCTTTGAAAGACATATGAACGCAGCGATATCAAAGCTGCAGAAAGATCGAAATCAATTCATGGTTCATTGACCAAAGAAAAAAACAACCTTAAACCGGGAACCTATAGAAGAGAATTTTGACTTATTGGATGACTCCTCGGTGAGGGGGAAATAAACCCGATACAAAGGGACATGTGGAAGCATACTGAAGTGCACGGTGTTCTGCAACAACATAATCTTTGTTCTTGTCCAGAATAAATCAGTTTGATACATGACCTAAAGTTTACATTGATTAGACATGAGTTTTCCAAATTAGAAATAAATCACATCTAGCATTCTGCTCCTATATTCCATCAAGTAGGCTATTTGACTTTGTCAAAACTTCTAGTGTCTCTCCTTTACAGAATGTGGCAGCTTGGTATTCAAGAGAAGGTTTCACTATATAATTTGATTCTACGAGGCAAGAGGTTGGAATCATCCAGTATATGATTCTAACTCTGTGGTCCTGCATGCACCAATAAGAAAACAGCTGTAATATTTATTATTATAATCTAAAAACAAGTATGGGAGAATGAATTATTATATTACCTTAAAATGGATAATAATATGGCCTTAGTGCAAGCCAATCAAGCAGGTTACAATAGCCATCACTGTACTATATATAGTGTAACAAAAAGGAAAAACAATCATGTTTTATAATGTGCTAGCTAATAATAATGTGAAGGAAAAGGATGAAAAAGTGAAGTTACCTTAAAAGTCCTTCAGGATCAAAAGGGGCCTGACACCAAGCAGGAGCACCAGGAGGCAATGGTCCATAATCAGGAGAATTAATGCTGCACTCCTATTGATATAATGATAAAAAGACAGTAGCTATTGCACTCCTATTAATGCTGCACTCCTAATTTGAATAAAAATGTGTAAGACTTGAGGATAATGGACCATTATATCAAGAGGAGGTCAAAACCCTTAATTAGGAACAAAAACAGTAGCTATTGCATATCTATAATCATGATATTAAACACAAAAACAGTGAGATCACAATACCAAAAAAACTGCTTTTACATCATAGAAATAGTAGTCTTTATCTCTTTAATTTCAACTTACACTGCTAGAATACTAGCTGGACCTTCAAAGCTCGTTGTTAGTCCTTCAACAAGAATTACAACTGCATCCCTTCCTACGTACCTTGAATCACCTTTGCTATATTCCTTCCCTGTTATTTGTTACCAAATGAATTTTCATCAATTAAATTTAAAACTGCAAATTCCTCATAATAGTACTCCAAATTTAAACAATGCTATATCTGTGTTACAATGTGAGAGAACAATTGAATGACTCACAAACTTCAGCCAAGTGGGTGCGAAAACAAAATAACCCTCAAGAAAGATGTGTGTGAAGCCTGTGAAGTCCCACCAACACATTAGGAGTCTATCGACTTTTGTTTTCTTGAGGCGTCCTAGAAAAAAGTCATAGTCATGTAGGCAAAATCAGAACACCTAAAACGATTTCCAACTGTCAAATGATAGAAATTCTAATAGGAATGGTAATGGAAATCTATAAAAAAGCCCAAACTTATTACTTGCTTGCAATAAATAATAGGATGTGAGTGGCTAGTGAAGAAGCTATTTGAAAGAAAATAGATATAGCATATACACTAAGGGACTAAGCAAGTGATTGAAGACATAGAAAAAGCTGAGACATTGTATAATTGTATAAAATAAACCGAAAAAAACTTCCAAGGATGGATAAATACACAAAGCAGACACACTGAAACTAATGTTTGACAAGTCACAGCAGGATATAGATAGTCTGTTCTGGTAAATGTAATCCAAACTTTTATCAAGTTATATTATCAGTAATATAAGAACAAAATCTGAGTGATATAAAAAGGAGGCAGCTTTTTTTCAGTTTCAATCATCAGTTATCAATTAGATATCACAAAGATCACCATTAGATGGTGGACCATTTCAAAAACAAACTAACCCAACATAAGTATGAATGTGAAAAAGTGAAAAGAGAGGCATTATAGTCCGATTGTGGAAGACACTGACAAGATAATTCTTAAGAATTAATAGACCCAGGTAAATGCTTCTATATAAAGAGAACAGGAGTATTAGGCCATTTACTTGGCATCTCTTACCGATTCCAATGCATAGACAGGAACCATTAAAATGAGACCAATCAAAAACTTCTGCTCCTGAATTAAAGGAAACAATGTAGAAAATATTATTATATGAAAGGAAAAAGTAATACAGGCAAGATATAGTTAACTCACTTCATAGACTGCAATTACAATAAGCATAAAGAAACTGAAGGTAGTCAATACATAAATAGTGAATCTGTTGGTGTAGGAAAAATAAGGACTCAGAAGTAAAGGAACACGTGTAGAAACCTCGGGCTGATTATAGGCAGCTAAATGCTCAAATATTAGATACATGGAGAGGATAAGAGCAACAAGCACAAATATACTTGCACTGAAGACTGTCCAGCTAACAGTTCCTGAAGACTCCACACCTACGTGTAGTGGCCACATACCCCTGATCTGCTAGTAGACTCAACGAGCGTAAAAGAAATATGGAAGAACACAGAATATCTATCAAACCCATTCAGCAGAAACTTAGAATTGGTTGCGAATAACTGTCTTCCCTTGATTTGATCAACTCTAGGCTTTGCTATATTCCTGACAATGTGAGGTTTCTCCACTCCCACAAAACCTACTATTTTGTGCAATTTTCCCTCTTCCTGTCTTTTCTGCATGGAAAGTGGAAGCCAGCACCCTGTAAGATAAAGCATATAACACAAAAAAACTTCTCTTATGGTAGAAAAGCAATTCTTTAAATCTGGGATGCAACACAAAACAAGCATAGCCAACAACAGACAGGAATGTTTGCTTTTGATACATGTAGAAAACCTGATTTAACAGATAGGACTACTATCCCGCATTGACGGTTGAATTACCTACGGCATAGTATTTCCATATAAAAAAACCTCAATAAGTCTTTGAAGCAACTACAGATAGTTCAACTAGTAAACATATCCGAGATATTAGAAGATTTAGTAATAGTAAATCTTAAATACAAAACTATCAAAATCTCCCAAAGCTCCATTAAGTACATTTGCACCAGAAAATCCAATTTTTGAAGCATTACCCAACCTCTACACATCAAGACATCAATAACTCAACCTACATATAAGCATATCACTCTATACAAATTTGTAATAAGAAGAATATTGAAGAACATTGAAGAACAACTCCAGTGCTTCTTTTTTTATCTTTATTTGTAATAAGAAGAATATTGAAGAACATCAATTGAAACTGGGGAAATGCTGAAAACCACTAAAACCAGAAACTGAAAAATCAGTCTACTTTACCTTGGTCTCCGCTGAAATTTAATTAATATCCACCTTCCAATGCACCTCATGAGTCACATTTGTTTGTCTAGGTGTCAATTTTCCACTCTCAGTTGTGGGTTGATGTTCAACCTTTTCAATAACCCCCTTTTTTTGTTCTTCAATCACAACAATCTGCATCATTACATTGAGATGACCATAACACACCAAAGGGGGCTGATAATTGATAATATTTTTCTGGATTAAAACTTGCTAACTAATGGGAGGTGACTCAATTGCCAAGTCCAAACAAAGAAACCTATAGTCATCACACATCAAACTACACACAATAATAGAACATAACCCTGAATCCTTGATTTAAACCAAATTTCAAAAATAAAATGTATAAATTTTAAGAGTAAATGAAACCACAAACTCCATAATCAAGTTTGTTAAAGACCCAAAATACCTTGTACTATGCTAAAACTAAAATAAATATATCACTATAAAAGTGCAAGATGACATAACCAACTCCAACTCCAAAGCATTCCTTCAAGACATTTAGCAATAACTGTTAATCAGAGCATCAAATTTCTTTAGTAAAAATGCATACATCACACAATCATTCAAATAGACATTGAGTTTAGGGTTTCAAATAGAACACTGAGTTTAGGGTTTCAAATTCAAATACTATCTTCTCTTATTTTTAGAACACAATCATTCAAATAGAACATTGAGTTTAGGGTTTCAAATGCAAATAGAACACAATCATTCATAGAAAAATACAAACCAGGTCGATGAAGAGAAGAAAGTTCTTTTGGAACGGAAGGGAAGACTTCGCGCAAGGGTAGAGAACGGCGGTGAGACGGCGAGGAAGGGAAGACTTCGCGCAAGGGTAGAGAACGGCGGTGAGACGGCGAGGAAGGGAAGACTTCGTGAGTGAGGAAGACGAACGAAACGGCCTTCAGAGAGAACGACAGTGAGAGCACGACGACGGTGAGAGAACGGCGGTGAGGAAGACGAGAGTGAGCGCGCGTTCGTGAGAGAGTGAGTGACTTGAGTGAGGAAGAGCGAGAGTGAGAGCGCTGTTCGTGAGAGAGTGAGTGACTTGAGAGAGAAGGAGAGAAGAGAACGTGTTATGCTAAATTAAAAAGGGGCTCTTTAGTATCGGTTGTTAATAAAACCGATACTAAATGTGTTTGAAGAGAAGGAGATAACACACATTTAGTATCGGTTGACTAAAAACCCGATACTAAATGTGTTAGAGACACACATTTAGTATCGGTTGTTTAAACAACCGATACTAAATGTAAGCGTGAAAATTGAAAACTTCAATTTAATTTCAAAATCGCCATCATGTTTACATTTAAGATCTATTTGTTTAAACAACCGATACTAAATAGTGTTGTCTAAAGTCATTTTTGCACTAGTGATGAAAGATTCCCCTGTTTCAAAGGGGGTTGTTACAGATGTTCACGGTACGAATTGCCCCCTATGTGTTGAGTAGGATGAATCTGTTTGTCGTCTGTTTTTTCTTTGTAGGCATGGGAAAATAGTCTGGTATCATGTTTAGAGGTTGTTGGGTCTATTTGTGGATATGAAAGGTTGGCTGGAACTACTCAATTTCGATCCCACAAGATTCGGTGCAAGTCTAAAAGTTAGAGCATATTCAATTTCTTGATTTGGGCAGCAAACACGTTGTGTATTCGAGTTCACAGGAACAATGTTACTTTTAGTGGTACCGTTCGACCCATCGGTAGTTGTTAAACAAGTCAAATTATTGTCTTGACTCTTGCTTATTTAAAAAAAAAATTGTCTTGACTCTTGAGGGTGGTTCGCTAGTCATTTTTCTTTTAACATTTCGGATTAGTGGGGACCCCACAAGCTTGTTTGGACACTCTGTAATTGGCTTCTAGACTTTTTTTTTTGGGTTAGAATACCCCTAATGCTTGTTTTAACGCCTTTTCTTTGCAAACGAAAAAGTTTAATATAATAAGATGTCTAAGAAATTAATTTTGGTAGTCTATCACTTCTATTGTTAAACAAATTAATTAATAGTATATAGAAGAGAAGAGAGAATAAATTCAAAATGAGAGGAGAGGGAATAAAAGTGTGGAGATATAATTTTAAAGTGAGAGAGTGAAAAGTAAAATAAATTCCAAACATAGTTTTGGCCATAAAATTAATAGATGTCAATAGTATAATATTTCTAAAACATTATTCTGGAAATCTATTATTTATATAAATAGATAAATCGACAGTAGATTCTTAATCTAGTCTTGTATGGAGAAATCTAGAAATCTAGTCAATAGAGCTTAATCATCTAATTTATGTTAGAGATATGGTGATTATTTTCTTGTTTGGCTGTCAATCATAATTGTTTTACTTGCAAATTTTATCTATATTAGAGATAGAGTGATCCATTAGCTACATGTTTAATTGCAATTCTGGTCTCCAATATTTACAGTGATTTTGATTTCTCTAATTTATTTTTAATAATTTTGATCTCTCAATTTTTTCAATTTAGCAGTTTTGGTCTCTATGTTTTTTAAAGAGGTGAGCAAAGGACGGGTTGGGACGGGTTTTACTTGTCTCTTACCCAACCTTAAATTTGTATAGGGTCATTTTTTAGACCCTAACTCGACCGTCCTTAGATCCGAACAAACCCAAAGTTCTTAGGGTCAAAGTAAAACCGGGTCTATTTAGGACGAGATCGGGTTGGCCCGAAGGGCAATTGAAGTAAAACTATAAGGTGATCACTCAATAACGACTAAAAGTTAGAAGTGATAAATTGTATTTTTTTAGTATTTTATCATGTATTCAAACTCAAAATATAACTTTTACAATAATACTTTACAGCAATATTTCTACTTAAACTAACATAGATTTCATATTGAATATTGTATTTATAAAAATCTCATTACCAATGTAATAGAGTTAAAAATTAGGGTGATGAGTGACTAATTAATGGACGGGTTGGGACGGGTTATACCTAACCCGAACTCGTCCCTAATTTTTGGTTGGGTCAATTCTTTAGACACTAATCCGTCTTTAGACCCAAAGAAACTCGATACTTTGCGGGTTAAATAGGACAAAGACGAGACGGGTCTTAGAGTTGGGACAAGTCATGCTCACCCTCTTAACAACACTTTTGATTTTTTGATATTTTAAAATATGCACAATCATTTCTCACTTCCCAAAATCCAAGATTTTGGGGATCAAGACTATCAAAAATCAATGATTTTGTGAGACCAAAAGCACAAATAAAAAATATGAATACCTAAATCATAATATTGAGAAAATAAAAGGACTAAATGTTGGAAGATCATGAAGATCATCCCTCACATACACACACGAGAGAGAGAGAGAGAGGGAAGAAGAGGCGCGTAATTCTGTTATAACAGAAAGTTCAAAATCTGATATTATGAACTGTACTTTTACATTTATGACTTATGGAGTATTTATACTCAATACCTCCAAACTACTACAAATTGCATAACAGCCCCTAATATACTAGTTTATTACACATATTCAACACACCCCCTTAAGCTAGTATCCATCACTTAAGGTCATACAACGAAATCAAACAACAAAGTTTACAAAGCTTACATTAAAACAGTAAACCAGCAAAAGAAAAATCAATTCTTGAAGTCATTACAATCCACCATACTCAGCATCTCTCTCAACCTCTTGAATGTCTCTCGGCCATCGCTGCTTTAGTGAAAATGTCGCCACTGCAAACTGTTTCTACAAGAACTCAACTTCAAACTTCTCCTGGCCACTTGATCTCTCGAAGTGATATCGTGTCTCTATGTGCTTTGATCTTCCATGTGCTATAGGATGCTTGGCTAGATTTATTGCAGATTTATTGTCCACAAACAATTCTATAGCACCTTCCTTCTCGATCATCAATTCTGCATCAAATTGTCTAACTGGATAGCTTGGCATACGCCATGAAAGTCGCTATATACTCGACTTCACATGATGATAAAGCTACTACTGATTCCTTCTTTGAGCTCCATGCTATAGGCCCGCTCCAAGCATAAAAACAGATCTGCAGTTGCTTTTCTATCAAATCTGCCACCTCCCAATCTGCATCAAGTATAACCATACAATCCTTTCATGTTATCATTGCAATCATTTGGGAGAAGAATTCCATATGTCATGGTGCCTTTGACATATCTTAAAATCCTCTTTGCAGCAGCTAGGTGAGATGTTCTAGGCCTGTCCATAACTCTGCTAATCAAACCTACATCGAAAACAATGTCGGGCCCGGTGTTGCGCAGAGATATCTCAAATGCCCCAACCACCATTCTCGAACTCGGTTGCATCGACTCTCTGCTCATCAAGATCTCTGCTAAGCCACAACCCCGCTTGCTGGAGTTTCAAAGATCATTGCAAAGTGTTGCAGATTGAATCTCTGCAGTATATCAGAAGCATACTTCTGTTGTGATAGCAGAATTCCTTTTGCAGTGTTTTGAAATTCAATTCCTAAGAAATAGGATAATTCTCCCAGATCTGTCATTTCAAAAGTTCTCATCATATTTTCTTTGAATTCTGCTACCTTAGTGTCATTGCTGCCTGTAACCAGTAAATCATCAACATAGAGGCAAATCATCACCACATCATCACCCCCTGACTTCACATACACTCCATGTTCAGAAATACACCTTTTAAACCCCATGTTGATCAAACTCTTATCAATTTTCTTGTTCCAAGCTCGTGGAGCTTGTTTCAAGCCATATAAGGCTTTCCTCAGTTTCAACACTTTGTTTTCACTTCCTTGTTTCACAAACCCTGCTGGTTGCTCTATATAGACTTCCTCTTCTAACTCTCCATTTAGGAAAGCAGATTTTACATCCAGTTGATGTAATTTCCACCCTTTCATACTAGCATGAGCTACCACAACTCTCACAGTTTCAAGTCTTGCCACTGGTGCAAACACCTCTTGGTAATCAACACCTTGTTTCTGCAGAAACCCTCTGGCCACTAACCGAGCTTTATACTTCACCACTTCACCTTTTGGATTTACTTTCACCTTGTACACCCACTTTACTCCTATAGCTTTCTTATCTTTGGGTAATTCTACTAATTCCCAAGTCATATTCTTCTCTATAGACTTTATTTCTTCTCTCATAGCTTCTAGCCACTTAGAATTCTTCATAGCTTCCTCCACATTCAAAGTTTGCTTTTTCGCCAAAGAAAGCAAAGTGTACAATATCACCTTGAGAATTTATCTCACTGCTCATCATCACTTCATAGTCATTCAACCTTGTGGGTGCTTGCCTAGTTCTCAATGATCTTCTAGGCTCTTCATCTCTGCTCATCATCACTATTTCTTTGAGTTATTTTGCACTCATCACTAGGTAACTCAAATCGATTCTCGTTTCTAAGCCAATAGAACTCTCACCTTGTCACTCCAATTCCGTGGCTTGTGTTCATCAAATACCACATCTCTACTTGCCACCACCTTGTTAGTCACTGGATTCAACAATTTGTACCCACCAAAGAGAATGATATCCAATCATTATCATCAACTCACCTTTATCATCAAGTTTTGTTCTTGTTTGATCGGGTATGTGTCTCAGAGTAAACCGATCCAAACACTCTAAAGTGTGCAACACTTGGCTTGACACCACCCAAGCCTCTTGGTGTTACATCTTCCAATTTCTTGGTTGGACATCTATTCAATATATATGTTCTTTGTGTTCACGCCTTCTCCCCACAAGTACTTAGCAGTGATTCTTGCTTTTCAACATGCTTCTCACCATATTAAGCAAAGTTCTATTCTTTCTCTCAAAGAATTCCATTGTCTTTGAGGTGTATATGGAGGAGTAACCTCATGTGTTATCCCCTCATTTTCACTGAACGCGATGAACTCAAAGACTAACATACTACCACCACCACCATCGGTTCTCAAGATACTTATATATTCACCACTGTTTTCTACTAGGACTTTGAATTTTTGAATACTTCTAACACATCACTCTTCCTCCTAAGCAAATAAATCTAAAGTTTCCTAGTAAAATCATCAATAAATGTAACAAAATACTTGTTACCTCCGGTGTGTCTCATGTTTGTATTGGTCCACATACATCGAAAAAACCACTTGCAACTTCTTCTTTGATCCGCTAGACACATTTCGACCAAGGAAGCTCGAGACATCTTGCTTTCAACACATTCTCGCACATACATCTCCGGAATATGTATCTTAGGCAAGCCTTTCACCATCTCCTTGCCCCGCAACTTTGTTAAATCACCAAAGTTCACATGACCAAACTCGAAATGCCACACCACTCTTCTTTGTCTCTACTGCGATAGAAGAAGGCAATCGCCGCAAAGAACACACCCAATTCCACTTTGAATGTCCTGTTCTTGGACGTAATTGCTTTCACTAGCAATCTTCCTTCAAAGATCAAACACCTTCATAGCTCTATCTTCCAACACCATTCTATAATTCTTCTCCAACATTTGCCCAATGCTAAGTGATTGCTTTTCATTCCCCGGCACATACAAGACTCGAGAAATAAAACACATTGAACCATCCTTCTTCCTTATTCTCACCTTACCTACACCTTCCACCTTCAAGGTTCTATCATCAATGAAACCTTACTCTACTCTTGATTGAACAATCAAGCTCAACAAACCATCTTTTCTCCCCGACATATGTGTGGAACAACCAAAGATCCGTAAAAAAAAGATTCACTATTGTCACCTTCCTCCTTCACGAGCTACCATATGCGAAAGACTTCATCTACTTCATTCTTCTCTTCCACAAGTCACCATTTGCAACACTTCATCTACTTCATCCTCCTCTTCCACATCACCATTAACAAGGTCTCTTCCTTCTCCTCTCTTCTTCTTCACCAATTTCACATCATTTCCACTTACATTGCTATAACATTCATCAAAGAAATGTCCATATTTATCACGCTTATAGATCAGACATGTGGCTTTTATCATATCTCCTACCTCTACCTCTACCACCTCTACCTCCTCTACTTCCTCTACCTCTATAATTCTCACCACTATTGTTCTTTTGTTCATTACTACTACTAGCATTAGAGTTTCCTCTACCGTAAACCAAAGCATTAGAGTTATAAGGATTACCTCTACCGCCTCGCCTCCTCTCCAATTGTTTTCGCCTCTGCCTCTTCCTCTTTGATTTCCGTAACCTCTCTCCTCCGGTTTGACCGCCAAGGCTTGTTCACCACCTCCTTTCACCGCACTCCTTTCATTGATTCTCGCGCTCATGTGCTTCCAGAGATCCTTGTAGTTCCTCTAGCTTCATTGTTGACAAATCCTGCGATTGTTCTATCGCCACAGTAATATTGTCAAATTTTGCAGTAACCGATCTCAAAATCTTCTCCACTATCTTCTCATCGGCCAACGTCTCTCCACACGAGATCATTTGATTCGCCATCGTTTGAACTCGTGAAGTACTCGCAATTGTCTCACTCTCCTCCATTCCGAGCAATTCATATTGTCTCTCAAGGTTTGCAACCTCACACGCTTCAATTTTTGATCGCGGCGTAAGAACTAGCCAAAGACGCCCCACGCCGCCTTGCTCGATCTCGATCTCGCAATTTTCTCAAAAATTGCTTGATTCACACACCGATGTAGAATACAAGCTTCGCAAATCCTTCTTCTTCGCATCTCTCGTAGTTGTTCTGTTGCGCAAATGTCGCCTGATTCGGAAGTGGATCGAGTCCGTTCACCACCAAATCCCACACATCCCGATATCCGAGGATCGCCTTCATCTTCATACTCCATCGCTTCATAGTTCTTCCCGTCGAGAATCGGAAAGTTCACGGAAAATGTCCATTCATCGCCGCCATTAACAAATTAGGTTTGAATTGGGGATTTTCACCACTCACCAATTCGCACAAAATTTTGGATCCACACACTTCACTTTCACTCGATCGATCAATGATTTCCAACAATTCACGCTCTGATACCATTTGTTGGAAGATCATGAAGATCATCCCTCACATACACACACGAGAGAGAGAGGGAAGAAGAGGCGCGTAATTCTGTTATAACAGAAAGTTCAAAATCTGATATTATGAACTGTACTTTTACATTTATGACTTATGGAGTATTTATACTCAATACCTCCAAACTACTACAAATTGCATAACAGCCCCTAATATACTAGTTTATTACACATATTCAACACTAAAATGATAAACTAAAAGAGCACTAAAATTGCAATTAGTTGTTATCTTTATGTTAGTAGTTATGGTTCTTACACGTACCCATATTGTCAACCCCACCTTCTTTCAATTCCGACCACACAAAATCATTTGGAAATATTAAGAAAAACAAAAGTAGATAAAGCCACAAAGTGAAGCAGCTGTTGTGAACTATAGCCATGGCTACTTCATCAACAACAACATTGCAATCATCATTTATCAGAGGAACCCCATCACTTTATTCAACAAATCACCAACTATTATTGCTTCAAAATCGTTTCTTGAATCCAAAACCAGCTCAAAAGAAGAGAGTTTCTTCCTTCAGTGTTCAAGCAGCTAAGGCCCCAGCTGGTGTATGAAATTTATATTTATGTGCTCATTTTTAAAATTTCTATTTTATGAGTATTGTTTGATATGAATCAAGTAATTGGGTATCTTTATTTTTATTTTTTTCAGGTTGAGTTTCCTAAAGTTCAACCTAAACTTCAACCTCCATTTCTTGGGTTCACTAAAACAGCTGAAATATGGAACTCTAGAGCTTGCATGATTGGACTTATTGGAACTTTCATTGTAGAGCTTGTGAGTATCTTATATCTTTTTATTTTTAATCATTTTACATTTTATGGATATTGGGGGGTTTTAAGTTTTTGAATTAATAAAATTTTTGTGGTGTTTTATGGAATGAATTCAGAAAAAAAGAAGGAAAAAAAATAGATTACATGGAAAGGGTGATATAATCTCAAGCTGACAGGAAAAAGGGAAAATATTTTCCTTAAATTCAATTATATAAATCCAATTTTATCTGAAAATTATTCCCGGAGAGTTTAAATAGGTGTAAATTAGTTTTATGCAGACATTCAACATAACTCACTATTTTCTTAAGTTACACACTTTTGTAATCACATTGAAGGTAATAGTCAAATAGTATACTCTCATTAAATGTCACTGAAAACTGGTTCACAATAGAGCTATGAAACTGGGTGGCCCAACCTCGCCCAATGGGCCAAAATGTAAAAGTGGTTGGGTTGGACCAGCCCAATCTCTTGTGGTTGTGTCTTTGTAACTTAGCCTAGCCCAAAACTTTGGGCTAGCACGCCGGTCCGGCCCAATCCAATTGTCAACAAAGGAAAACACAAAAATGTTCACAAAAACAGAAAAAAGGGCTCAACTTAGCCCATGGGCCAACTGGACTGGGCCAAAATTGACACCTCTAATTTAAGTTTACACCTACAATGCATGCCCTCATTTTCGATACAGTATGATAAATATATATGTGATTGTGATATACTTTGCAGATAATAAACAAGGGAATACTTGAGGTGATTGGAGTTGAAATTGGGAAAGGCCTTAATATTCCTCTATGATCATTCATTTTTTGTGGATATATTATTTTCTGTAATTCAAATTTTTGCTTATGCAATGCTATTGTGAATACACTGTTGCTTGGTTTGGTGGTCAATGGAACTCTATTAAATGTTAGTGAAGCTGTTAGCATAGTTATTATCCCCTTAAGATTTTTGTTTATAGTTCTGTTACCTTGTATTTCAGAGCTTTACTATTTTGGCTGCCCTCATAAAAATATCATATATGACAGTAATACACACTGAAGTGCAGAATTAAAATCACAATTATGCAGAAACTATATTAACACTCTAGCCAGTAGCCAGCCAATATATGACGTAATCATTTCATGTGCATATATGACGTCGCTAAGGGTAGAAAATGACTTAGTGAACATATCGTGGATTATCTTCTGAAGTAATCATTTCAATCCGAACTTGTTTAGCCTATTTTTGTTTTCGCGTTGAAATGCATCTAAATTCATCATGTTGAGTAGAATGCTGGGAATTGGAGCTTCTCACATGACGCGGCATTGGGACCGACACGAGATTATCCATTGAAACGCACAGCCAAAGACTCTATTAGATTCGACCATGTCTCTAATGTTACACTTGATGATTTGTCAAATGTATGGAACTTTGGCTATCTAAATGGACTGATCTTACAGCAACCAGAGTCGTGACTGTTGTTGTTCCCTCTAAAATCAAAGTTTTCGGTTGGAGGCTTTTCTCTTATGATTGTTTATTGCACAGACATGTTATTACCAACGAGCAGGTGCCCATTTTGCAGCCATCAGTTGGAGACGATATTTCACCTTTTCTGCTCTTGTCCAGTGGCTTTGAGGGTGTGGAATAAGGTTGGTAGTTGGTAATAACATTGAGGACCATCTCCTATCATTTGGGAAGATTTTCGATGGTAAGAATTATGTGATACATAATTTGGTTTGCCACGTGTTTCAGCATTTGGATGGCAATAAATAGATTTATCCAGTCGGATGTTAAAAAATGTCAAAACGGATTGAAGTTAAATTTTTTGTGTTTTTCGCAGGCAAAAACAAATTTATCTAAAAAACTTAATTTCGTAGTTAATACTTTATCAATACGGAATTATAGGTAAATCCGTTGGTAACTGATGGATTTACACATAAATTCGTTTTGATAAAATATTAACTGTGGAATTAAGTTTTTTTAGATAAATCCATTTTAGTTTTTTTTCTTAATAGACAAGTGACCAATATTTTGTTTTGTAGCTATGGAATTCGTAATTGTCATCGAACGAAATGCTTAGAGGATCCAAATTCCACACCATATTTATCAGCAAATCTGGAATACACTGTCTATTGGTTTCCACGTAATTTCGGATGTTGGCAATATTATTTTTCCTGCTATTGTCGTCAGGCGTACCAAAAAGCTGCAAACTGATACACAAGGTATATGCAATGTATACGGGGGTGTGGCTAGTGTTGAAGTAAGAATTTCCTTAACAGATTTACCTAAAAAAAGATAAATCCGTAGTCTTTTTTTATAGTCAGAATTATCTATTAAACAGATAAATCCGTTGGCTTAATTTTCAACAACGGAATTATTTGTTTAATAAATACTCCGGCGACCAAAAAAGAGCTCGCATAGAACTAACATACTTCCGTCGGTCATTTTTATCCAAAACGGAATTATGTGGCAAATATGGTAATTCCTGTAGTGTATTAGGTGTAGGGGTAAAATTGGAAACCTGGCTGGCCACGTGTTTCCAGCTTTGTCGATCCATGTGGTTCTCCCCTCCCAATAGAGTTTTTGTCATACTCAAGATGTAAAATTTACTATAATTCTCTTTATGAAGTTTATAATTATTTTATATAACATATATTATAATATAATTAAAAATGAAAAGAAACATGTGAGAGAAAAGATAGGAGAGAGAAAGAGAGAGATATATGGGAAGATAGAAGAGAGATGAGAGGAGATATATGGGAAGATAGAAGAGAGATGAGAGGGGAGAGAGAGAGAGAGAGGAAAGAGAAGAATGAGCGAGATAAATGAGAGAAAGGGAGAAAGAATAGAGGAGAGAAAAAAAATATTTAGTAGGAAATAAAAATTGTACCGCGGGACAAAAAATTGTACTTTGGTTTTGTGTGGGACATGGATTTGAGTTTTGTCCAGTCTCTTGTCCCCAGTTTTGTTTAGTACCATGAACATTTTTCAAATCAAATATAGTACAGCTGAAGGTGTCCTATCCAATCTCTTAGTTTTTAGTAAATTAAATGCACCTAGGTTTTGTTAATTTTATGGGTTTTGGTATATGCCTCATCATAGTTTCTTTATTTCATTGTTGTGTTTTTGGTGCACAGTATTCACCAACTTTGTTTGTGACTAACATACACCTGGAAACTTGACTTGCCACGTGTATCCGACTTCATCGGACCGTGTGGTCTTCCTCTCTCAATAGAGGTTTTGTCACACACAAATCTCAAATTTGAGACGTTTGGGTGGGATTTAAGTCGAACTACCACACGGACTAACATTTGTTAATATTCACTCATGGTTTCTATTGTTACTTTTTTTTTCTTCTTCTTAATTATAAATAATAAATTCTTAGGGTGGTGCAAATGATTGATGAAGTTGGGGGTGTACCTAATTGAGATGTTCTTCCCAAGACTAGAGTGATGTTTTTGCACACTAATTTGCTTTTAAAAAAAGACTAAGGTCATTTTTGATTGGTAATTATACTTAACTTTAGGTACTTCAAGTTTCACTCAGTCAAAAGTCAGGAACGTCTTTCGTCAACGAATAACTAAAATAGAACTTAGCCCATAATTAGTGACTTTTAATTATAAGTTATACAATCTTGCTTATAAGTTATATATAGAGATTTAGATATTGTTATAAAGTTTTTATGTAAGGTATGTTAAGGGTAGTTTAATCATTTAACTTCAAGTATATATACTCTTGTGTATGAGAACTTTGCTATTCTAATTGTAATCATAAAGAATCTCTCTCTCCCCCTCCTTCCATTCCATTACCTTCTCTTCTATATATACACACAAGGTTAATTAGTCACACTAAATAGATAAAAAGAGGCCATCCCTCACTGAAATAATCAACATCACCAAAGTCCTCAACTCTACAATCTCTTTTATACAACCTCGTACTTATCAACTATGACTTTAACTTAAATCATTAATTCTTTCAAGATATTGATGTATATAACTTAGAACCTTAATGTAATCATAAGAAGACTCATTATTTTTGATAACATTAAAATATTTAATTGATTGTAGTTGTACAATTTTTTTTACACCGACAATGTATAAATGTAAATAATAAGGTGTAAAAATAAGAGATTAACTACTACACATTATCGGTGTGAATTTTTTTTTTACAATAACGATTTATGGTATTTCTATCCGTCAACATTTAATTGTCGATGGTGTAAAACACTTATACACCTATAATGTATATAAATAAAATCCGTAAAAATGAAAATTAAAAATTATTAATAATAAAAAAATATACTGTAATAAATTAGATTAGATAAATATCTATGTGCGTGTCCTTAACCGAACTCAGTTCCTTATTCTGTCTCCCTTTCCTACTTTGTTTCTCTTCCATTTGTATCTCTTTCGCTTTCTCTCCCCAAACAAGCGCCGCCTCTAGTGCTTTTCTAATGATCAGCCGTAAGTCATTCCTGCAGTTGCGACGAATGAGAAAACCAAAGATTGACACTCAGGGAGATCGAATCTGACAACCGGATGTCTGTAGACGGCAGAAATGCCGCTGCGACGAATCAGTCTCGAACTTGTTTGGTTTCATGTTGGTTCCAGACCATGTAATATGTGATCTATTATTGTTGAGATATAAACTACATAAAGATTAAAAAAAATTGTAAAATCAAAATTCTCCAAACATTGATGTTTTTTTTTCTTCTTATTTTTGAATAAATATCTTAATGGTTACTTTTGTGCTGGCAATTGTAGGGTGGTTCCTGTGTTTGTGTTGATGGTATGAGAAGGAAATTTGATAAGGACAAGGCTAGCTAGTGGCATTGGTTAGGTAGTTTATATTTTTGAATATTTTTTTCATATTCAAAATAATTGTGTGGTATGGTATGTTGTATCATGTATGTAGCCTGGTGCCAGTGCCTGCCAGTAGTAGTAACTCATGTTCATTTGTGGTGTGGTGATACTATATTTTATATATATAAAGTCATAAGTTGATGTCACCATAAGAGCATTTACAATGAGGACTTCTTATCTCTTAAGAAGTGAACTTTAATAAGTACCCCCATTGTGGAGAAAAAATAATGAGTACCTATTGTGATGGAGTTCTTAAATAGGAAGTCTTCTCTCTTCTCTTTTCCATGATCCACACTTTTACTTTTCAATAAAAAAGTTAATAAAAGTTACTATTGGGACTCATTTAGTAAATTTTGTTAAATTTCTCTATTGGAGACATGAAGTTGTTCTATAAGTACTATACTAAAAAATTATAAATAAATGATGTGTACATGTGGGACCTATTTAAGAACTCAAATGTGGGTTTCTCCATTGAGGATGTTCTAAGTTGTCAATTTATTTGGTCAAAAAAAAATAAGTTGTCAATTTATGTTCATAATTGATAGCCATTTTGATTTTTTGTTTCTGACGAATACACCTAACACCATTGAATTCAATCAAGCGAATACACCTAACACCTTTTGAATTTATGTTCGGAAGGTATTTCAGTTAGCGAGTTAAGAGACATGAAAAAATTACACTTTACAAGAAGAATGTCCAAGATTCAAACCCCGAAAACTAACATACCACACCCCACTAACATTTGCTTATAAAAAAAAAATCAAGCATATACGCACAAATATGTATTTGAAGATATTCTTCAAAAGCTTCGTTATATATTTTAAATAAATTATTATTTTATGGTGTTATTTCCGCTATTACCTGAGTTTTTTTAACTAAGATACTTAGATATTAAATTTGTTTATTTAATTCACTTAGCAATATTTTTATGAGGAATAAAATTAATTAATTTAACCGTTAGGCTAAAGAAAACTATATAGCATATTAAAATTATATAAGAAATGGGAGCCACAAAAAGCTACACACTTTTGTAACATGCTGAGCATGCATATGGTTTTATTTTTTACATCAGAAAATTAGAACCTCATTTTATTCATTTACTTAAATTGGTATTCCTTCCAACCAGTGGCTTATATTCAGGCACAGTGTGTCCAGATCCCTGCACACATAAGTAAAGTGGATTTGTTCTAAGGAACTTTATTCTAATATTATGATGAGCGCAAGTTATATCCTTAAGGGACTTATTGACTCATATGATTTCTCTATAAGAATTTCAGAATTAGTATCGTAAAGATACTACAGGTTGTATTGTGAGTATTTGAGAGTCAAATTTTTAATTCGCTCGGTCCAAAAACACGTATGTGTTCTCTGATATTCAATGCAATGCAAGTAAATACTAATCTTTGATGTTGACCGAAAAGATTAGGGATGTTACACTAGAATATACACTACAAGAAAATCGTTGATTTGTCACGGACATTTCCGTGGCAAATGTACAAATTTCCGTGGCAAAACACCATTTGCCACGGATCAAAAATGGTGGCAAAAATGCTCGTCGCAAATCGTTTGCCACGGACATTTCCGTGGCAAATGTACAAATTTCCGTGGCAAAACACCATTTGCCACGGACCAAAAATGGTGGCAAAAACGCTCGTCGCAAATCGTTTGCCACGGACTTTTCCGTGGCAAATATTTCCGCCGCTAATCCGCCGCAAACTTAGTGGCAAATCCCACGCAAAGTTCTCGTGGGCAAATCCGTCGTAAAATTTTTAAAAAAAAAAAAAAAAAATTAAACCATATATCCAAAATACTGTTTAATAGTGATATCTATATATATTAAATAATCAAATACTCTCAACGTAACTATAATCAAATAATCCGAATATCTATACTTATAAATGAAGCTATGAATTAAAACAACTTGTTAAAAGCAATATCTCCTACTTGGAAATCTTAATTAGTAAAATAAATGATTATGTCTTGTACAATAGCATTATGTCCTGTACCTAATGGAAAGATAGCAACTTCTACAATACAATGCAAAATGGACAAAAGGAACTTTTGAGACCACTAGCCCTAATTTTACTAAGAACACGTTAGCAAATCAAATGTTACTCGAATTTGACTAGAATAGAGGTGGGAGATATGTGCTCCCTATCTGAAAGCCACTGTCTTGCCAACTTGCCCACCCCATTTTTGCACCCTTTCACTTGTATGTTCCACCTACAATTAAAAAGACTTATTAGAAAGAGTTATTCAATGCTTCAATGCCTTCAATGCTTTTTTCTACAAATATGAAGCTACTACTCTAGGAAATTATCTACACAGTCAAAGGTGAAGCTAGAAAAAAGAATGGGACACAGGAAGCCAATAATCCATTTATGATCCAGTCTAAATTTGTCCGGCTAACATTGAAATTGAAACATTTTACAAATACTAACCTGCTCCATTGAGATGCCTACAATCTCCAGAACCTTTTGTTGTATGTCACGTTTATAAATTCTCAGACTTCCCCCACCAATCTGAAAATAACCAAGAACAAGCTAATCTTGAGTTCACCAGTGGTAAAACCATCAGCATCACAGCTTATATATATAGCCAACACCATATACATACCAATCTTGTCGGGATGATTGTAGCGGCAAGAGGCGCCATACTTGCAACTGAATTATATGAAAGGAAAAAAAATGTAAGGGAAGATGAATCAGAATGTCCACTTCAAGAAAAGATAAATAAATACTTACCTTCCAGTTTTCATGTAGAATGGACAATCCACTTCCCCCTGTTAGAAGAGATTTATACAGTGAAATTCTAGGCTTAGGCAATAAACTAGCAGAGGAAGTTGTTATGAACTAGTAATTTATCAACATCCTCAGATATAATTTATAAAACATGAAAGATAAAAATAAATAAAAAGTTAGACAGTTGCAACCAAGCAAAAGCCCGAGTTACAAGCCGGACATAACCAATTCACTCAAACATCGTAAGTTACGCCCCAATCATTAATTTGTGTCACAAACACCATATTGTTCTAACTTCTAAACAGTCCAAAAACAAAGAAGAAGCCGAGAATAATGGAGAAAAACTTAAAGGATTTGACACTAGACATATTGCATTTTCGAGTTTTGAGAAAGTCTCGCAATGTATTTGCCTCAAAATGAATTAGAAAATCTAAAAATGAATCAAGGAAAAAAGGAAAAGGAATAATCGCAATTTCTACATAGGACAATAACTGGTTCTCTCTGGTCTCTCAGAAGAGTTTCACTTGTAACAATATTTGGAACCTACATCGATTAAGAACCAACAACGTATCATAACAAATTAGTAAACTCATTTTACATTTAACTTAAGAAAGGAAATTGCTACTTGGTAGGTGATTATAATTCACATTGTGTGACCAAAACCATATTGCCCACAGACACAAGTTGGGAAAGATAAGAATGGCAAGAAACACACATACAATATCAATCTCATTATATGAATTACCCAGAGCCTAGTTATCCTAGCATAAGAAAGAAACCACTATAGTAGGTTTTTAACAAATAACCCCTTCTGGCACTGGATACTACTATAATAAAAATTGCTTCACAAAAACGTAAAACATCATTCTAATACGCTTAGCGCTTAAAAACACAATGTCAATTGACAGACATATTTGAGTTGCAAAACTTCAAATGAGTGAAATAGTTGTAAACAATCACGTGACACCATGAAAAAAGCGTTCCGTTAATATATAAAGCTATGTTTATCAATGTTATTACTGGATTATCAACTCAGCTCCTGGTTGATACAGATTTCTCAATATCACCCACTCTCTGAAACAGAACAAGGAAACAAAATATGGAAAAAGAAAGCTAATAAAGCACTTTGAGGGGATGTAACCTCTTTTCACTTGGCAAGGTAATATTGACATACGATTCCTGTTTTGATGGCTTATTATTATAAGCTTCAGAATCAGTCCATGTGGATCAGTTTTTTAGTATTATTGATGCCACACTTTATTTATTACGTTTAATAGATTTTAAAAATTGGGAATACAACAACATAGTTTCTTTAAATTTGGCATCAAATGTCAAGTGCAGGAATGAATCACAGAAGAGAAAAATATTCCGAATCAATCACAAAATAAAAGATAAAAAACAAAGGAGAAAAAACGTTATCAATCAATCATAAGTGGTCCACTAACAATACAAAAAATGCCTAATACATGCTAGTTAAGTTGAACAATGCACTAAACCCGATCAAGTAGCATACAATTTGATTCCTAAGACTTACAAGACTCTAAATACAATTTTGGGGAAGACAAAAAACATGTTTAATCATGTGCTACAAAATTCAATAAGGATAATGAGAAGCCAAGACGGAGGATTGTACCGTAAGGAGACGAAGTGGCGATTTGGCGATGAGGTTGCGCGTGGCCGCGCGCCGACACGATGAAATGGCAGCGACGATACTGCTGGTCGATCGTTTTCTACTCTTTGCAAAAACAGATTAGCTGCAAACAGACATGCAAAAGGATGTGAAAAGTCCCAATAAAGAAACAACAACAGGGAATAAAGAACTACTTGAATGCAAGATCAATAGAAAAATCCCTCTGGAGGCACCTGAAATACTGAAAATGAAAGGTTTCCACCATGACTTGAATGCAAGAGCCATTGATGAGCTACGAGGTCCAACTTTGGCCTAACAAAATGATAAACTATCTTCTTGAGTAAATCCTATTTATTTAATCTATAATGAAACCGGCATAACAATGCATCAATTTTTTTTACCCTCAATAAGAAGTTCTTACTGGATTGCCAAGATGCGCCTATTTGAAAAATGGAGTTTTCTGTTATCACATTATCAAAACTTTGACACAAAGAAAATCAGAGTGTAACACATTTGTGCAACTGCATATATGTTTTAAGCAAAAAAAAATAAAGTACCTTGTTTTTAACTCAAGCCCAAAATCAATGTAGCTCTTTATTCCAACAACAGCATTCTCTTCAAGGGGGTTCTTCACCTATTCAATTTAGTTATATAGGTGAAGGAATTCTATCAACATAAAGTTAAACCTACAAATTAATCGCAAGGAAATTTCGCCCAAATTATATTTCGCAGTTGGCCTAGGTCTTGAGGAAATAAGTTACGAATTCATTTATCTTTATATGTCCAACACACAACTAACACTTAAGACCCATTGGTATCCCAAAGTGCTAACGATTGTAGTCATAGTATCAGGAAAGACAAATGTCTAGGTGCACTCAATTGGCTTGAAGTTTAAATTGCACCATCATATACCATAGAGGCATCATGTACAAAAATTTAATATTGATTTCATGGTTGGTGAAGTTAAATCTTGAAATATTATGACAAATCACAATACTTTCTGTTGTAAGAGGAAAACTTGCCACATTGTTACCCACCAATGAGCTAGCTCTCCAAATAATTGAATTGAATAAATGTAAAATACTAACCAATTTAATTACGTGGATATACCTGAGAGCATTTGACAAGTTCAAGATTGAAATTGAAAGACAGGCTCAAAGGGTTGCGTGATCCCACACCATAACCCACGGCAGCACAACTCTAGTTCATCGAATTTGTACCTTCCTTCTGTGGGAAGATTGAAAATGAGCCAAACCCTAAATACACAAAATCAACAAACCCCAAACCCTAAATACACAAAATCAAAAATCAAAAATCAAATACACAAAATCAACAAACCCCAAACCCTAAATACACAAAATCAAAAATCAAATGCAAATATGCTTACCTAGAAGCTTCGAAATAGAGGAACAATCACTGAATGGCGATTGAAGAGGGGGGAGGACGAAATGGTGGTGGTGAGCGACGGAGGAACGGCTGAGCAATGACGGAGGCGGATGGAGGGTGAAAGACGAGAGAGAGAGAGAGAGAGAGAGAGAGAGAGAGAGAGAGAGAGAGAGAGAGAGAGAGAGAGAGAAGTGAGAGTGAGGAGAGTGCAGTGGAGGTTGAGGGAGGACGGAGGTGAGGAGAGTGAAAGGTGGAGAGTGAGCGTGATCGAAGGAGGGCGGAGGGAGAAGGTCAGAGGGAGAACGATGGAAGGTGGAGAGTGAAAGGAAGGTGGAGAGTGAAAGGAAGAGACGTTGTATTTTAGGGATCGGGCTCTTTTATTTTGATCAATGGGTTGCCACGGATTTGCCACGGCATCTCCGTGGCAAATGTCTGTCCTTTCACATGTCCGTGGCAAACACCAGCGGGAAATTTCGCGCCTCTATTTTTTACTCATTCCGTCGCAAATCCGTGGCAAATTAGTGACGGAATAAGCTCCGTGGCAATTACTGGTGGCTAAAACAAGCTTTTCTTGTAGTGATACTTAATAAACAATTTTTTGCCCCCATAAAAAAACTAGGTGTCTCCATGAAGACAATTTTTTAAAAAAATAAATGTATAATTGTATAAAATATAAAAGAGAGAATCTTTAATTAGTACTAATTTTTTTATTCTTCCAATTTTTATTATTCCGTTAACATGAAAAATACACAGGGGCTCAAAACACATTAAATTTGGGGATTTTGATTTTTTTTTTGTCATAAAGTAATTATATAGAAACTTAATTATCATATTTTTCCTAAGTGAAAATATCAAAGAGTAATTTTTGTTTTCAGTAGAGAAAATTCTTGGATTCCCCATTGCTTACCATTTCAAAATATCATTATGATTTTAAAATGACTATTTTGGTTAAAAGTCATCATGAGAAACATTATATATTGTCGTCATGAGTAATTTTTTTTCCTTGTCAAAAAAAAATATGAAGTTTTTGAGAGTATTTATTATAGACAAGTTTAATTGTTATAACTAGTGACAGATCCAAAAAATGTTACTAGTGAGGGTAACAAATAGTCTATAATATTTTTTCAAAAAGATATTGTGTGGAATTTGATGCCAAAAAATTTTTACAAAAATTCTTGACATGTTCTGCCCCTATAGTCTATGGCGGTGGTCGAAGTCGTATGGCGGTGGTCGAAGTCGTATGGCCGAGAGGACGTGTTCTGTAAAAATTACAAAATTTTTACAAAAATTCTTGACATGTTCTGCCCCTATAGTCATGTCCCTCAAACTTATGTGCATGGTATTTTTTCTTGTTACACTTGTAGCCTGTGAAGATATCAGTTTCACCTATAATGGATTCAAAGGAGTTCATTTATACCTTGATGGTATAACTGAATTAACCTCCAATGGCCTACTCAAACTCACCAATGATGCCAAAAAAAAAACAAAAGGGTCATACTTTCTATCCAAATCCTATAGCTTTCAAAAACAACATCAATAACAGCGTGTCTTCCTTCTCCACTAGTTTTGTGTTTGCAATAAGATCTGAGTATCCTACTATAAGTAGAGTAGTCACGGAATTGTCTTTGTAATTTCTCCAACAAAAGGGCTTCCAAATTCTCTACCAAGCCAATACCTTGGTTTCCTCAATAAGATTAATCTTGGCAATAGTAGCAACCATGTTTTTGGTGTGGAACTTGATACAATTCAGAGCAGTGAGTTTGGTGATATTAATGATAACCATGTTTGAATTGATATCAATGACTTGAAGTCAAGTAATTCAACTCCTGCAGGGTATTATTGTAATGGTGAGGTGTTCATGAATTATTTGAGCCTTTTCAGTGGCAATCCTTTGCAAGTATGGTTGGAATATGATGGAGAAAAGAAGAAGATTGATGTTACTTTAGCTCCAATTAATGTTGGTAAACCAGAACAACCTTTGTTAACATTGACAAAGGATCGTTCCAATTCTAAATAGTAATATGTATGTTGGATTCTCATCTGCTACTGGCTCAGTTCTCACTTCCCATTATGTTCTTGGTTGGAGCTTTAAGGTCAATGGAAAGGCTCAAAACCTTGTAATCTCTGAACTCCCTAAGCTTCCTAAACTAGGTGATAAAAGAGTCAAAGTTTTTAACTGTTGGATTGCCTTTAATATTACTAAGTTTGGTTTTCATGGTTACTTTAGCTGTGATTTATTTTATCAAAAAGAAGGAAGATGTTTGCAGAGCTGCTTGAAGATTGGGAACAAGGAGAAGGTTAGGAAGTGGTGTATTTGGTAGAGTCCTGTAAGTTTTGTAGAATTCATAGAGAGAGAGAGAGAGAAGAGAGAGAGGAGAGAAGAGAGTGAAACTCTATTTTTCTATTCTGAGATTTTTCTCTTGATAAAAACTGTTACAGTAATGAGTATTTATACTCTTTGTTAACCTGTGCACACCAACTAGCTAACGTGTGCACTCTTATAACTACTCTTTACAATTCTGTTGAATCAGAAACTAGTCTAAACTGCTTTTTCCTTCTAGAAGATTTGATTGCGTGTCTGGCATTGCAAGCTAGTGCACTATGGTGCACCCTAAGCTAAACTATTTACACAATTAATTGCTACTCTTACACACACCCCACAAGGTGAGGGTGGGTTAACTAGAGGACACACACGAAGCTTGTTCTGTAATCTACAAGAGTGGCGATAGTAGGTAGAGCCTTGGTGAGAGCATCACTACTTGAAGGTGTCCAGAATGTGAGTGACATATAGTTGTTTGGCAAGTACTTTCTCTCGGACAAAGAACAAGTCAATCTCCAAGTGTTTGGTTCTAGCATGTAACACACGGATTGTGAGCCATAGCCACAAAGTGCTTTGATTGTCACAATGAATAGTAGGTTGGAGTGTCTTGACATGAAGTTCATTGAATAAGGTTTGAATCCATAAAATTTCTGCGCAGCAGTGTGAGCAAGGCTTGGTATTCAAACTTCACGCGACTTGATCTAGCCACAAGAGTTTGTTTTTCGGACCACCACGAGACCAAGTTTGGACAAAGTATCTGCTTGAACCCGAGGTGCTTCTTCTATCATCAGGATCACTGCCCAATCCGCATCACAAAAACCGATTAAAGTGAAAGGTAGCTTTGTTGTCGCGTGGTTCAAAGAACAGACCATGACTAAGAGTGCCTCGTAGGTACCTTAAAATCCTTTTAACAATGAAACCCAATGAGTGCCTGCAAGTGGGTCCGCCATAAATTCGCGGACCTTGTTTACATAGTAGTTTGAGTTCGGGACGTGTGAGGGTAGCATATTGTAGAGCACCTACCACAGACCGATAGAGTGTAGGATCTTTCAACCGAGAGAGAGCGATTTTGGATAGTTTTGTACCCGAGGCCATAGGAGAGTGAATGGGAGCGACTTCATGCATATTGGTTTTAATGAGTAAATCATGCACATACTTGGCTTGTGTAAGGAGAAGGGAACCATTAGCTTGTTTATGTACTTCAATACCCAAGAAGTAGTCTAAGTCACCAAGTTGCTTTAAGGAGAATTTCTGGTTGAGTCTTGTAGTGATGACTTTGAGTAGAGAGGGAGAATTACCCGTGAGTATGATATCATCAACATATACTAGAAGGTAAGCTACGGTGTTGTTCTTTGCACGAAATATAAACAAGGATGGATCACATTTGCTACTTTTGAAGCCCATGGTGAGTAAAGTGGCGATTAACATTTCAAACCATTGTCTTGGTGCTTGTTTTAGGCCGTACAAGGACTTGTGGAGACGACACACAAGTGAAGGATCAGAGGAAGGAAATCCAGGGGGTTGTGACATGTATACTTCCTCATGAAGAATGCCATTGAGGAAGGCATTATTTACATCAAGTTGGTGAAGGGGCAGCCATAGGTAAGAGCCAAGGTTAGAATAATCCTTATTGTGTGATGAGTTTGATAACTTGGAGAGAATGTCTCATGGAAGTCAAAGCCTTGTACTTGATGAAACCTTTTTGCCACTAGTCTTGCTTTGTATTTATTCACCGAACCATCGGCATTTTCTTTGACACGAAATACCCATTTACAACCAATTGCTTTTCTATTAGGTGGTAAGGGAACTAGGGACCAAGTTTTGTTATTTTGGAGGTGTGAATTCACTTGCATTCACGCAAGCCAATTGGGATCTTTGAGGGCTTGTTTGACCGAGGAAGGTTCGTGAGTAGTAAGGAACACGAGAGGATGTAGTCTAGGTAGGTTGATACCGACTTTGACCGTGTTTGCATAGAGTGAATATTGGTTGGTTGAGAGGTAGAGGTAGGATTAGTTGTAGTTGTAGTGATGGGAGGGTTAGAGGTGGCAATAGGTGGCTGCATTGCGGTGTGGTAGTTTCGCAGCGGTGGCGCGAGGTGGTCGCATTGTGTGTGGTATTTTCTCGCATGGCGATGGGTGAGATTGAAGGTGATGGAGTGGTTGGTGCGGTGGCATTGGCGTGAGGCAATGGGTGAGAGTGTAATAGGAGTATTTAAGGAGGAGTGGAGGAAGGTTTGGGATCAAAGAGATCAACATAAGGGAACCTAGACTCATTGAAGAGGACATCTTTGGAGACAATGAGTTTGCCACCAGGTGAGAGACACTTGCAACCTTTGTGAGAAGTAGAGTATCCTAAGAAGAGACACTCATGAGACCTAAAGTCGAATTTGTGTGCATTGTATGGACGTAAAAGAGGAAAACAAGCACAACCAAATACTTTGAGAAAGTTATAATCCAGGATCTTTGTTGAAGAGAAGCGGTGTAGGAGGTACATGGTTAAGAGGGGTCAAGGTGTTGTCTGCTGATCAAATAGACAATAGATTTGGACTGCAAAATCCTGAATTTTAAAAAGCGCAGAGGCGTGGTGAGGAGAGAGAGGCTAAGATCAACAATGTGACGATGCTTACGTTCCACCACACCATTTTGGTGATGAGTGTGAGGACAAATGACACGGTGTATGATGATGCCGTTGGCGACTAGTTATGTACTAAAGGGTCTAAATTCCCACCCCAAATCCGTTTGAACAGATTTTATAGGAAGACCAAATTGAAGTTCAACTAAGGTTTTGAATTGTTTAAAGATGTCAAGTGTTTCTGATTTTCTTTTTAAGAGATACAACCAAGTAAATCGAGTGGCTGCATCAACAAAGGTGACATAATCTGAGGGCTTTGTTGGTTGATTCAGTTGGTGCAGGGCCCCAAAGGTCACTGAAAATGAGTTCAAGAGGAGTTGTGTAAAGGGTTTGAGATGGTGGAGAGTATAATTTGTGAGCTTTACCCATACAACATGCAGCACTGAATTGAGATATATCTTTATTAGAAATAGGAATATTACATTTGGTGAATACATTGTTCATAGAGGCATGATTAGGATGACCTAGCCTTAAATGCCAAAGAGTTCTAAGATTGGGGGATGGGGGAGTTACAGAAACAGAGTACACACTAGGAATCTGATCAATGTAACCAGACATCTTTGGACTAGTGGAGGCGCAACAGGTGTGTGTGAGGACTTTGAACTTGGCGGGGCGGTGGAGGAGCATTGTGAGGCATGTAATGAAACTTGAAAGGTGGAACTCATATAGACCATCAAGACGTAACAGGACCATGAAGCAAGAGTTCATTGGTGTCCCGGGAGAATACAAGACAATGTTTAGCATGGCGAAAATAAACATTATTATCAATTTGCAAAACGACTCACACTAATCGATTTTTGGTAATTGAAGGAACATGAACAAGATTCTTTAAACACAATGACACTTGAGGATTTATAGGAGAGAAAAAGTAGAGGAACCACAAGTTTTAACGGGCAAACCTTGTCCATTGCCTATGTAGATCCGATCGGGACCTTCAAAAGGGAGGCGTTGGTGAATGTTTTGAGATCAGAATGTGGTAATCGATGGAGGCTGCGCAGTGTCCAAGGGTGCCATGGCATTTGAGTTTGGTTAGTGGTGGAGGGTGTGGCGGTGGTCATCATGGCTTGAGGGTAGGGAATTGTTCTTTGGTTATGTTGTGGTTGAGGGGCGGTCTTGGTGCATACATAGGTGCATTCCAATGTTTTGGTAGAGTGGTGAAGGTTGAAGGTAGGCATATGAATTAGGGTTTTGGTTAGGATATGTATTGGAAGGGTATGGATTAGAAAAACCTTGGTAATCTCTGTGTATTTGAGCACGAAAATGCCGATTATCTGGGGTGAAAACACATTGATGCAAGATGACCAAATTTAAAGCATACTTGGCATTGGGCGTTGCCAAAGCGGCCACGGCCACCACGCCCACCACGGGCACCACGGCCTCCACGTCCACCATTGAAGGTGTTTTGTGGTAAAGAATTATAAAAGCCATCGAAGTAGAGTTAGGAGCGATACCCGGAGTTGAATTGGTGGAGTCGTGTGATCGTGATGAAACAGGCGGCGGTGTGCGTAACGTTGTGAGAGTGTATCACCGCAACTTCTTCTTGAACTTGCTCGTCCTCATCTCATGTGCTAGAAGAAGAGCTTCGACCTCCTCCAACCGATTTGCTTCAAATTTGCTTTCGATAATGACACCACGCGTGCATACTCTTCCGGTAGTCCTCGAGAATGACATCAATATGCCGCCCGGTGGAGGCTGGATCGCCGACCAAGCGAGAGCGTCTCACGAGAGATTTTGGCGCGAAGGAGATACTCCTCCACGCGCCGCGACTCAAGATTTGTTGTTCGCAACTCGGTTCAGAGTTGACGCGCCATGCGAGTGAGTTTTTGAAAGTGATCGTTGATTCGATCCCATAGTTGAAAGGAGTGAGCGCAACCGAGGACTCGTGGCATAATTGCGCCGAAAGCGTAGATTGTAACCATGATAACAACCATTGATCTTGTTGAATCCAATTCCGATCTGAGAGGATTTTCACGATGACTTTCGCGATCGCAGAGGTGAGGAATTGCTCAGAATGTCGTGAAATGAATAAAGCTTTGAAGATTGTGAGTGTTTATCATCGACTCTACACCGTTGTCTCCATACTAAGAAGTTCTTTTCATCGAGTTTATCGCCGATCTTCAACGTGAACGTGATCGGTGGTGGAGCCGGAAGAGAGTGGAATAGCGGTGGTCGCCGCGTCGTTCCGGCGACGATTCTTGTTCGGTGCGGTCGCCATGGATCAACTAAACTTACGATACCATGTAAGTTTTGTAGAATTCATAGAGAGAGAGAGAGAGAAGAGAGAGAGGAGAGAAGAGAGTGAAACTCTGCTTTTCTATTCTCGAGATTTTCTCTTGATAAAAAGCTATTCTGATAATGAGTATTTATACTCTTTGTTAACTGTGCACACCAACTAGCTAACGTGTGCACTCTTATAACTACTCTTTACAATTCTCATTGAATCGAAACTAGTCTAAACTGTTTTTCCTTCTAGAAGATTTGATTGCAGTAATCTGCTGCAAGCTAGTGCACTATGGTGCACCCTAAGCTAAACTATTTACACAATTAATTGCTACTCTTACAAGTCCAAAGGTGTGATGCCAGTTTCCAAAACTGAGGTAAGCAGTAAAGAGTGTCACATGAATCAAGACATGGTATGAGGGAATTTGTGTCTGAAATCGTTAGCATCGGTCGTATGCACCATCGGAATCTTGTTCCGCTTCTCGGTTATTGTAGACGCAAAGGAGAGTTGCTATGGACAAGACATTCTCACATACTTCAATCTCTGTTGCTGAATCACTTCTCTCTGGTGGTAGTTGATCTTACAAAAGGCACATGAAATGTGTCTATATTGATTTTATTGGATGTTTATTTGGTCTATTTTTGATGTTTTTATTGTGTTGGATAGTCAAATAGGTTAAAAAAAAGTGTTATCTCAAGCAAATGATAATGTGTGTTTCTGTATAATATTAATGAAATCTTACTTATATAAAAAAACTCTCGAGAACAATAAAGCAATTTTCAATACAAATGCTACTAACAAATTCCAAAGGGATTCGGCCGAAATTTAATCTAAATCCAATGCTTTCTCATGAAATTGCTTCACCTTAGTAGCCGTTGGATAAAGCAAGAAAATTGATCTTAAAAGATCAAGATGCCACCTTAGATGGTCATAGTAATGTTATATACATGGCAATAGAAACTAATACCATAGTATATGCCAGTATGACATTTTAACTACCATAGTACAACCAATACTATGAACTAATTTTGTAGAAAAATTAGTCCATTTTTGTTGTGAATAGTAGTCCAACCTAAATCCTACAGCAGCAAGACAAAAAGCATAAGATTAACCAATTTACAGAAGCCTGGTAATACGAGCATCTACAACAAAGGATGACTTTGCTTCTGTATTTCCTAGAGCATCAGCAAGAAAAATCCTGCGGTTTTTCCATATAGACTCGGCCAAGTTTTTCATCTTTTCTCCTTCTTCCTTCCTCTTTTCTTGGACACAGAGTACATCCGCATATAAACCTACAAATTTTAAGCAACTAGCCAATATTAATATGACAAATCAGGATTAAGTTATCAGCAGCATGCATAGAATCAGCTCTAAAATTGAATGGTGTGGCTATATTAGCACCGACTCTGAAGTGTCGTCCAGTGTCTGCACCGACACTTCAGATTGAAGGTGTGTCCAGTGTCTGCACTGACACGACACTGACATGTATGTTTACATTCAATCACTTCCATTTTCTCAAGTTATTATCAGTGTCTATGTGTCGGTGTCTATCAAGACACATTGACTATAATTGTTACCAATTGATGGCCACTGCGCTCATGAAAGAGAAGATCTACTTGATTTAAGAAACCATATTTGCACATTCATTGTAACATGCAGAATTATTAATTTTTGATAACACAGTCAACTATTCATAGATTATAGTCCATCTTACCTCTTGCAAGAGCCGCTATATCACTTCTATCTACTTCTGGTGTAGTACCTACACAAAGAAAGATTGGTTTCAATATTTATTCATCACATAGTTTTCAATCGTAAAATAAATGGTAGAGGGAGAAAGTCGGGACTGCTCCCATTGTAGAACAAAATGGTAGTCTCATACAAGTTGGTTTCGCCATGTTTGGAGAAGACCCGTGGAGACATTATGATTAAGTTATGATGTCATTTGATCCATGTAGACTCCTAGAAACACTATTGCAAGATAGAAGATGACAAGGTGGCTGCTATATCGAAGTCAAGGAAACAAACAAGTTTAGCCTAAAATCCCCAAACTAGCCCCATCCCCATTTGCCACATCTCTTTATAAGGGTGTTTTTGGACTTTCAAGGGTCCCTCCTTTGCCATGCACGATAGGCCATTTGGCCACAATTGTGGCCGCAACTTTAATCCGCAACGCTACAACATGAGAATTGAGAATAGCGGCCAGCTACTTCTCTGCTCCGCCTATTAATAATGTAAAATTTATAAAAATTTATAATTTACCTGACGTGAGGTAACAAATGAAGACCATTTATTTTATATATATATATATATATATATATATATATATATCAATGCCTGTTGTATTGGTCCATTATGGACCAAAACTTTGATGGTCCATTCTATCTGTGCACATAAAAAAATTAGTGTAGAAAAGTCACAAAATGGGAGGAAAACTGGGGGTTCGTCCTCCATGATGTAATAGCGGAACAATTGGACACATTTTCACCGCAATTTTCACTCTGCAAACTGAGATCTGTAAGCAGCCTTAAGCCGTAACAAAGTGCTATAGAATACAATTGATTATCCTGATTCATTGTACAGGCATCTTATAGAACATACATGGACATCAAGGAACCAGATGAAATAATAACATTACCTTCAGATTCAGTTTCTGGAACCTTCAATATTTCTATAACTCTTCTGCAGAGACCCTGTTCATTTTCCTATTACCATTACAATTTGCATTACAATAAAAAATCAAGGTAATTTACTAAGCATCAAAAGGAAGTGTAGAATTGTGTAAAAAGGATTTAATACGCATCAGAGGATTAGGATGAGAACTAAACCAGATTTAAGACGCTAGATGCATCTTAATTAATATTAATCAATCATTGTTCTATTATATTCCTAGGAAAAAAGAAATAATAAATAAAGGATTTAAGAGGAAGTGTAAAATAGTAAAAAAAAGAAAATGACAATTAGAGAGTTCTAACCTCTTGAACCAGAAGTGAGCTTGACTTCTCGTCAATTGCTTTACGCCTATACATATGAGCCATACATGTTAAGACAGCAGCCACCTTGGGATGTTTTTCACCTTCAAATAATACAAGGCCACGAGATATTAGTAACATGTATGCCACTACCAGCTCAATGATAAATTCAATATGTATTTTTTAATTAAGTTCAAGTAACAGATCGAAAGAATAAAAAACTCACCATATATCCTCTCTGCTGCAGTTAATGCGGTTGTCAAATGCTCCTCCGCATTATGATAGTTACTAAAACAACATTAGTTAGTGACAAATCACCAAAGACATAAAAATGAAGATTGCACTAAGCCTACCCCAAATGTGATTCAAGTTGTCCTAAAGCACACGAGGCCGCCATCAGTGTACCTTCGAAGTTCATGTTACCAGCTCCTAGGTATGAATTACCACTCTCTTTTAGTTCATCTTTTAGATTAGTGGCTGCTTCTATGTTAATCCGGTAAATCTCCTTAGCCTTTAAATAGTTCCCCGTTATTTGTAGGAATTCCCCATACGATAAAGCAGCAGTGCCTACAAAACCAAACATCAATTTGGGACCAAAGAATGATAGTTATAGTACCACATGAAGAGAGAGAGAGAGAGAGAGATACCAAAGTATTCCTGTGGAGGTTGGTCAAAGAAAGCTTCAGCTGCAAGAGACACATAATAAGCATTCAACACCAAGCAGCAACAAGTTGAACATTTAGACCACTAGCATTTAGCACTACCTGACTTGACATTGCCATTGACAAGTTCAGTCAGCCCTTTAACTGCTCTAGCACGAAGATTAAGATCCTCAAAATCTTCTTCTGTTTTATTTTTCTCCACAAGCTCAACGCATTTATCAGCCACCTCGGAAGCCATCTCATCCTGTACAGAGGCAAAAAACTCTGAATGTACCGAATCGTGCTGGAAAAAAGAGGCCAAATATTTTACATTGAACAGCAGATACCAACCTTCCCTGCCTCTAGATAAAGCCCAGCCAGAGCCTCAAAGGCAGCAACTACAACAAGGAACCAAGATAGATCTTATCCATATTGCAAAAACAAAAAACCACAGCAAATGCAGTAACCAACAAAAGAGGTTAAAAGCTATGTAGCACCGACAATTCGGGTTGAAGACGTGTCCGATATCAGCACATGTTGTGTTGGACACCAACGCTGACACTTCAATTACTTCCATTTTTTATTTCCAAGTTATTATCGATGTCTATGTGTCCATGTAAGTGTCGTGTCCGTGTCAGTGATTCATAGTTTAAAAGGAATTTACCTTTGACACCCATGTAACAATGAGTCAACTCTTGAACAGCTTGGAGCCGCTCAATTGCATCTTCAAAATCTTCTGGATTTCTTCTAAAGAAAGTAATAGAAAAAAGATAGGTCTCATGAGTTTAAACAACCAACCACTAATGTAGCTCCAAAATGAATAAGAATTGAAAATACAAAAATAACAAAATAAAACCAAATGATGACAAAGAAAGAAAGAACCTCTCGGACATCAAAGTAGCCATAGCAAGCAAAGCAACTCCTTTAGCATTCTCATGTTGTGGATCATTTCCCTCAGTTAACTCAGTTGTAAGGCAATGCTTCAAAACCAAATAACCTAGACCGTACGACCCAACTATTGAAACCAAACAAACAAACCCAAAAACCATAAAGATGTTAACTTTAGCCAAAATACACAAATGGGTAATCAAAATTACACAATTTATGATAATAAAAAAGTGATCTTCAACAAACCTGATTTATCAAATCTTGCTTGTTTCAAAGCGTACTTGCACATACGAACAACATCGGGGACTGCCATATCTTTGTCCAACTCCAAAGCAGTGGATTCTTCCCTGAAGAATGATGAAGATGCAAGAGGGGAAGGTCGGGTGAAGGAATTGAGTGAGGGTTTTGCTGTGAGAGAAATAAGAGAAGTTGAAGAGGCTCTTGATGATAATTTAGCTGCAATGCGAAACATGGTTGCTTTGATGGAGTGTTTGGTGATCAGAAATTTGGAGGAAGATTTTGAGGTTTAGAAAGGGGTTTCACAGTGAATATCTGAGTGCAATTGAAATGTGTTCTTATTCTTCAAAATCTCACGGTTTTCTTGCCCTAATTCTAGGTGGGATTCAAATAAGTTTGTTACCATATTTTGGTTGAATTTGTCAAAAAACAATATCAATTGTAACAAAAAAAAAGATAGCAATAACAAAAACGAATAATAGATTTTTTACATCAAATAAATAATAGATTTATAATATTGATAGATATTTATCCACGTGAAATTTCGAAATTGAGTTTTATTTTCTAAAATCATAAATAAAACAAGAGGAAAAATAGATCCTTAAATACATTTTTGTGGTTTTTATAACTGTTTTGGAAAAGAGCAATGCTATGAAATGTCAGAAAACCAAAGGGTGGTCAGTTATTTCTAACACCACACGTCCCCGTCTGATTGAGTAGTTGACTTTACTCTCTCTCTCTCTCGTACCTTTTGTTCTCGTATTAAGAAGTATTTTGCTTTGGAAAATGATTGTTTAACTTTTAGGTGTATATAGGATGTAATTCTTTTTCAAAACCAACAACTTGCTTGTAGATATCTAGCATTATAGAACTTCAAATGGCGTGGTTTTAAAATGAGATTAATGAGCACATTCCGAAACGCCACTTAGGTTAAAGAATCGCTATAAAAGACTATGTATAGCACCAGATACGATCGAAAGATAATTGAAACAAGATTTAGGAGATTTGAAGGATATCAGATTTGATGCAATTGAAATTGAAAACAAAATTTAAGAAAGAAACCCGGAAATTGAAAGGCACCACAATTCAAGGATTGATAAGCCTAAAAAAAAGAACATCACAAGGATCAACACCCTTAATGAGTTCAAAGTGAATTCTCTCTAAAACTCCAAAGAATAAGCTCGTATCTGATTTCCAATAGTTTAGTTGAGCCTTTTATAGTGGGCAATACCTTACAAGTTTGTTTAAACATAGCCCAACTCAAGTCTCTTACAAATAGATCTGTAATTGTTTGCTAATTTAGTCAATCGCCATAAATGGGTTATTAGAAAATATTATTATTTAGGAAAGAAAACAAATAGCATAAAAACAATGTAGATGCAAATTAGCCCAAACATAAACGCCTTAACGCTTTTACTCCATCATTTGGATTAAGTAATTCACCATCTTTGGCTTCGGTTCTTTAAAACATAGGCTTGCTTCAAGTAAAGTGGGTATAACATTATTTAGAGCCTTTTTAGTCTTCTTAGATTTTGCCTTTGTCATTAGAGCTTTAAGGCCGCCTTGTAGGTACTCTATATTTTATTCCTTAGGCCTACGTCTTCATCATTCCCCCTTCTTGTGATGCCCTTTCTCTTGAATTGTTGTTCTACCTTAGTAGCTTGATGCACTAAATCCTACAACTCCAAATGATTTTGTAATTCCACAACATATTGTTTATATGTCACTATTAAGACCTTGTAAGAAACGTGCCATAGTAGCCTCCATTTTTTCACTTATATTGGCTCTAACCAATGACATATCCATCTAGCTCCTTATAATACTCATTCACACCAAGTGGCGGATCTTGCCCCAAATATTAAGGGGAGTCGTTAACAACTATAACTAATTAAAATATTATAATATAAATTTAAAAGAACAACATATAGTTTTACCAAAGATTCAAAATAACATCAACACAAGTACACAACAAAAATATAATAATATATATGAAAAGAGAGACGTACTAGGAATTAAAGTGCCGCCCTTCGTTCTTTTAAAGCCTTGAAATCATCAATAATTGAATCATTGCTAAAGTTATCAGCTATCTCTTGTTCAATATAAATCATCATACTGTCAGCAAGAAATTCATCCTCCATCTTATTACGCAACCTTGTTTTGATTATCTTCATTGCTGAAAATGATCTTTCAGTAGTAGCTGTAGAAACTGGAAGAGTTAAAACAAGGCGAATTATACGATCAATCAAGTAATATGTCTTCGCCTTCCCTGTTTTTTCCAAAGCTTGACACAATTCAGACATAGTCGACAAGTTATTCAAATCCGAATGATTAACAGCTTCAAGAATAAAGTGTTGAAGTTGATATATCAACTTTGTTTTGTCTTGCTCACTAAAATCCACCGGATAGAATTTGTCCACCAGAGCACATATATCATCCATATCAAATGCTTTGTAAATATCTTTAGGAACCAAACTATTGCTTAGACTCAAAAGCTCCATTGTTTGCACATTAAACCTGTGATTCAATTCCTGTAATTGTTGATCAATTGTAACAAAAAAGAGATTCACTCTAAAATGTTGACCCACTGTGATGTCGTCCTTCTGATGACGAGCACGCCCATCACGCTCTATATAAACAGCATTACAATCAGGAGAATCAATATTATGTTGTTTACAAAATAATGTCACATTTTTCAATAACCAATCCCATCCATCATCTCTCAATTTCTGAATTAATGTTTTTGTAGTGGCGACTAAATGTATGGCATTCAGTATATCTTGGGATTTCTGTTGTAAAGCTTGACAAAGACAATATGTAATTCCCATAGTCTCTTTCATCATGTGCAAAATCAATATGAACTCAAATGACTTCATAATCTTGTAAGCACCATTAGCATCCCCGTTTTGAACATAACCTGATCCAGTTTTGCTTAAATCTTGAAGAACCACACAAGTTGCATCATACATATTTATCATACTACAAATAGAACAAAAATGTGAGCTCCAACGAGTGTCTCATTTCGCTTCAAAGTGCCCACTGATTTTGTCCTTTACCACTATCAAGTTCACCAATCTCTAGTAAAAGTGATATCTCCTCTAATTTGGCGACTTGCACGACTCATCATGGCGCTTAGGAGAGGAACATACAACATTGACAACAAAAGTCAAGTCTTTAAAGAAATCATGAATAAGGAAAACTTCTCTAGAAGCAGCAACCAAAGCAAGTTGTAATCTATGTGCAAAGCAATGTATGTAATAAGCATAAGGACAAATCTTTGAGAAATAATGCTTGCAATCCATTCCACTCTCCTCTCATATTACTAGCACCATCATACCCTTGCCCACGGATGTTTAAAACATCAAGACCATACCGAGAAAGAACGTCACAAACCGCCTTTTTAAGAGTGATAGCCTTAGTGTCCTTAACATGCACAAGATCAAAAAACCGTTCTTGTATACAACCATTTTTATCAACAAACCTCAAAATAATATCCCTTAGAGATTCATCACGTGATTCATCAACAATTATGCAAAATTTAGAATCCCCAATCTCTTCTCGGATATAGCTTCTCATTTTACTAGAAATGATATGCAGGATTTCCTTTTGAATTAGATGAGAAGTATACTTTGAATTGTATGGAGCATTCTCTAGCACTACTGTTGCAAGTTCATCATTGTAGGATGCTAAGAGTTTGATCAATGAAAGAAATTGACCTCTATTTTTTGATCCCTGTGATTCGTCATGTGCTCTTAAAGGGGATACCGTGGCTCCCCAAAGCGACGTCGTTTTGGAAGAGCTTTAAAAAAAAAAAAGACAGAATTTTAGGGGATACCGTGGCTCCCCCCGCCTCCATTAAGTACCGCCTATGTTCACACCTTTGCTACCTTGCGTGAGTCTTTGAAGTTTGTTGTGAAGGTTTCTATGTTAATTACAATTGTTCCAAATGATCCCAAACATTCTTAGTTGCAAGCCTATCGATCAATCCATGTTCTCTCTATCTTTTGATTAATCCAAGTATGTAACAAATGCTTCACTTCCAAAGTTTCCAATTCTTTTATTTCCGATTAATTTAATTTATGGGCTTAAACATAATCCATGTTCTCTCTATCTTTTGATTTTTTTTTCAACACTTAGCTCCAATATTATGTCATTCAATTGTACACCAAATGGATTAAAGTGAGGCCTAAAAATGAATAAATCATTATTTGTAGTCTTATAAGTGCAAACTTTGCTAAATATAAAATAAATTAAGAACATAATAAATTAGAATGCTATGTACATATTGGAGTGGGGTGGAGGCCTAATACAAGTCTTTGCTAATTAGTATATATATTTTTGTTATAAACCTGCGCACACAATTGTAGAGACTAATCCCTCGAGTTGGGCAGGACTACAATGAACGACAAAACTCTCTCTCTCAAGAGATTTAACACTGCTGTATATCCAAAGATGGATTCAAACCCAAAGCACTTGGTTATGCTGGAAGAGACCTTACGATTTCTAAGTGTTCTTTGGTATAACTACATATGTTCTAATGTTTACACCTCTTTTTTTTTGATAAATAATGTTTACACTTCTTATCAAGCTTTATCCATCACAACATGCAAACCACTTTATTTTAATTAGGTAATCATACTCATCCGTGTCATGATTAAGAATAAATTAAATCTTAAGCTACAAGGCTGAAAAAAGTTGTAACTTGTAATATATGTCTTTCCATTTTAAGGGTTTTTTATTGGGAAAAAAAAAAACTTAGAATGGAAAAGCATATATTACAAGCTACAACTTTAAGTTGCCAATGTTACAAAACAAAAATCACTTAGTACTGTTAAATTCCTATTGGAAAAAAAGAATGCTATGTATATAATATAATTAAAATTTATGATAAGAACATTCTCCAATCCAACTAATTAAAGTTCACATCACATGGCACATATTTTTTCTCATCCAAAAGATGCTGCAAGTTGCCAAGTAAATAGCAACCTAAATACCCCTACTACAAAAAAGATACAATAAAATATATTCAAATATCAATATTTTAATCATTTTAATAAAACAGTTACGTGGAAAAGAAATCTGCAGCTGGAAGCAATGCATATATGCTCCTATGTTTATGAAAGAGAAAGTGGAAAGTGAACAGAGAAAATAAAGGCACAAAAGCTTAATGAGTGTGACAGTGGGAAGTTATGTTTTTTACTTTTTGTTTTATTTTTTTATATAAAAAGATAGCACTTGTCACGACTTATATGATTGAGGGCGATATATTTGGAATTTGGAAGCCACTCATCTCATGCACTTTCACTCATGCTTTTATATATATAGGTAGCATCACTTCTTGAGCTTCAGATTGAAAATTGAGCTGAAAACAATGACAAGAACTTCCACCATTCTCTTCTTCTTGGTTGCCTTCTGCTCTATCATACTCATAGGTAATATTACTTCTTCCTTCTCATTTATTCTTTTTCTATTTGTATACTAAAATGTCTATAAATATTAAACTTTAATTTAGTACACTTAGTATAACAACATTCTATTTTTCTAAACCACATAATTCAACACAAGTCATGTTGTCAACTATGTAGTTTTTGAGCTTGTTTGTATTGCTTTTTTTTTTCGTGGATCAGGATCCCCTACCGTCTCATAACCGCAGGTTCATGAATAAAACTTTTTTGCCTAAATTCAAGATACTGTGGTTATATGTGACTGCAGTGAATCCTGATCCATTATTTTTTACTGTAATATGAGGTTTCAATATTTTTAGTAGTAAGGTATAACAAAAATATGCTCTGAGATAATGTCCATCAAATGCAAACTTTCTAAACATGAATCTATAATTTGATGCAGATGGGGCCCAACTAATTCTAGTAAACAATTGTGGAGAAAGTGTATGGCCAGGAATACTAGGTGGTTCAGGACAACAAACACCAAACAATGGTGGATTTCATCTAGGAAGTGGCAATGAAGTAGTACTAGACCTACCAGAAAAATGGTCAGGTAGAATTTGGGGAAGACAAGGTTGTACATTCGACAACAACGGAAATAACGGTAACTGTCTGACCGGCGATTGTTTCGGAAAACTCCAATGCGCCGGAACAGGAGGAATCCCACCCGCAACAGTAGTTGAAATGACATTAGGGTCCTCAACATCACCATTACATTTCTATGATGTGAGTTTAGTAGATGGTTTCAATTTACCTGTTTCAATGAAACCAGTTGGAGGTGGAATTGGATGTGGAATAGCTTCTTGTGAAGTTGATTTAAATGTTTGTTGTCCATCAGCACTTGAAGTTAAGAGAAATGGTAAAGTTGTTGGTTGTAAAAGTGCTTGTTTGGCTATGGGATCAGCTAAGTATTGTTGTACTGGAAGTTATTCTGATCCTAAGATTTGTAAACCTACTATATTTGCTAATCTTTTTAAAGCTATTTGTCCTAAGGCTTATAGTTATGCTTATGATGATTCTAGTAGTCTTAATAGATGTAGAGCTTCTAGATATGTTATCACTTTTTGTCCTCCTCCTCAGTAAAAGGATGCCAAGAAGATTATGTTAATTGAAGCTTCTGTCATAGGATTGCAAAGGTTGTCTTGTCAGGATTTAGTGAAGAACTGTTTTATGGATTCTGTTTTTTAAGTGTTGAATGAATAGTCATTGTTGTTTCTTTCTTATGAAGATAGTATAAACAAATGTAGATTGGTTATAAATGGCATTTTAAATTTTTGCTCTATTTACTTATGATGGTGCTTTGGTATTTATGTAGTTTAATCTAGAGCTGGCAAAACGGATTACCCAGCCCGCATCGGGCTCAGACTTTTGTAGGTTGGGCCAAAAAGCCTGGGTTGAAATCTGGACTCAACATTTGCAGCCTAAGCCCGACCCTATACGGACTGCGGGCTTTTAGAACTAGCCCGCATTGTACGCCAATATATTTGAAAATTGATTTTAAGAAACTTATATGTTCTTTAATGCCACTACCCACTGTACAAAACGCTACTGGAAAGCAAATGCTACATTAACGCTTTTTTTAGCTCCACCGTAAGAAGATTGCCTCTATAATTCAATATCACAAAATACAAATATTACATTCTGGAAGAAGGAATTCACATTTCAAATGATATCAAATTTGGAAATCTCAAAATATTCTAAGACATTATATTAATGGCTTTTGTGGTGTGTTATTGTGTTAGTGTTTGAGCGTGATAGCAATTTAAGAGACGCTTGTGCTTTGTGTAGTGTAATTGTGATTGAGATATTATTTTGGACTTTTGGCAACAATACACCATTTCTTTTAAAATTATACGGGCCTGCGGGCTACCCATAGCCCGATCGGGCTAGCCCAACGGGGGCTTGGACTTTTTGGACTGGGCTAAAAAACCCGAGACTAGCCTAATACATGGGCCAATTTTCTTTAATTGTTTTCCAGACTTAACTGTAAGTCTTGATGATAAAAACATCATTGATGTCTTATTTTTTAATGTTAAATGACATGTATATGATATGAAGGATGGATCTATCCCTATTACTTTAATATATAGGGTTCAATACAAAGTTATGAACTCAATTAGATCTAACTTTCTAAAAACTAAATGCCACAAATCAGGAGAAACAACTTTGTTTCTCACAGACAATAGTAAGGCCAATATTGTTGTACCAAAAACAATCCAATGGAGTGATATAACACTCCCAGAGATGTGGTCCTTAGAAAAGGCAGCACCAGCTGCACCAAGACTCACACCTAATTTCCAGGATGTCATCCAATATGAATCTGGAAAGGTAGATCTGGTTTTTAATAGGAGAAACTCTTTTTCTATTCCTAGGTCTATTAATTCCGAAGAAGATTTTAAAATGTCATGTCTAGGAGATCATTTTCAGTCTCTAGGACTATCCCTAGAACCCAAGCTGGCCCTTCTCACGAAGGATCTACCATCCATTTAGAAGGGTTTGAAACCACAACCCCTGTAAAAACTTCATATCAAAGAGATGAAGAAGACAAAAAATCTATTCAATCACCCACTTACTCCTCCCTTAATGAACCTTATGATGTTATCTAAGTTCATTATAGATAAGGAATCCCCTAAGAAAGAATTCTATTCCGAGGAATGGTCTCCTCAACGGGAATGGTTCTTTCAACATTATCAGGGACACAAGAGGAAGAAAATCCAAGAGAAGTTTTATAAATTTCTCGAACAAGTCAAATTAAATATTCCATTCTTTGACTGGTTTCATGCTTATACTGTCAAGGAAAATATTAACTACCCTTACCAAACAGATTTAATTGGAAGGGAAACATTAGATGTTATTACAGTATGGTATCTAAAAGATGGGCAAGTTGTCCAGTCTGAGTTTCCACCAAAAGTAGCTTTTGCTCTTAATAATAAGGAGCAAGCAACCCTTGTTATGGCCTTCCCTTTCAAAACAAGAACAGATGAAGGGCCTATCTCAGCCAAAGACATCAGAGATCTCATGGAACAATCCAACTATACAAACAAATATCTACAAGCTTTAGAAGAATCTAAAAGTTAAAAGAAAGGAAAAGAGATTTGTCTAGATTCACCCAAAATAGAACCATCGTCATCGTATACCCAAATAGAAAAACCCCTATTTAACCCATATAGGATTTCTAAACACCTCAAAAATCTTTACAACATGCTGATCCAAAGAAATACATCAAAAAGAAACTTGGTGAAGCTAAAAATGAATTATTAGCCAAAGTCAATGAGCAATTAATGCTACTAAAGACGACTGCACCTGATACACTGTCGCCTCCCCATAGGATTACCAAATCTATCAATATGTTAGGGGAAATCTCTTCCTCTGAACATACAAAAGAAGCAAGTCCTGATATTAGAATCAACCCGGTCATCCATAACCCCACCGGTGATAACAATTATTGACATAAGTGCAAAAGAAAGATGAATCACAAACTTCAAATGGAAATGGGATAAAATTAGCACCAATTTTTTCCGAAATTTGAAATTAAAAGTGTATAACTTCACACTCCAACCCCTCTTAATTCGTTCAACGATTCCCCTTAGCCAAAGGTCCTTGAGCACCGCAAGTTTATCACTATTTATGGGGTTAAACCCAATATAATATAATAATAAAAATCGTGAAGTAATTGGTTGGGAGGGAACAATTAATTGGGATTTGGGTAAAGTGATGAATTGTCTCACTAATTCTCCATAGTAGTTTGAAATAAATTGGAAATCATTTATGAGATACAAACGCACTTGCATTGTATAAAATCCTTTGCTGTCAATCTTGCAAACTCTCCATTCGTCAAATCAAATGGAATGAAATCAATTTCACAAGTTAGACTACTATGAACTCCACCGGTAATTAAGGAAGGAAGAATATATATTGACAATAATTGTAATTTAAAGAAAGAGAAGTGTCCTTTCCAAAGTACTGTAAAAGCATCTATTTCCTCACTAATATGGCATAATACATGGTGGTATAAAAGGCATGTCAACACCCCCACACTCGCAAAAATCTGGTGTGTTATTCTGCAGGTATAATTTTCATCTCACTTCTAAGAATCATTTGTGTTATATGTTTGTTACACATTCTATCATTAAACTTTGTTTACCATCTATTTACTCACGCTTTCATTTTTCATGGTCTACCTTTGACAAAAAATCTGGTTGTTGCTGCAGCAACCCATATTAGAAGATAATATGAACATCAATTCTATCATTAAAATGTAATGTTATGAAACACTAACAGTGTCCAAGTCACTAATGAAATGAAAGAAAGTAACACGATTAGTAACTATCCATTAACTAAAAGCATATCTTTTACTGTAACCAAAGGTCACAATTACTCTTTATACCATTGGAAACTATCAATGACTAACGATCCATTAGGCCCCAAATAACTATAGTAAGACCAACGTTTAAGACATGTGCATTACAGCATTTGGCTATTCAACAAATATTAGTATAAGGTAAGAAACATGCAAGTGTTATAGAGTACAATAATTTCACAAATGATTTCCCTATTGCATGACAATTAATTAATAGAAGGGTTTTGATTTTTTCACCCCTCATCATCTATCCCACCCCCATAATTACCCAAACGGACAAAAATACCCTTACTTTTTCCCAAAAATTACATGGTTTGTTAAAAAAAAAATTAAAAATTTCGGAATTACCTCTAAAAAAGGTAATTCCAGTTCAAAAAATAATGGAATTTCGGATTTACCCTGTAATTCCGAAAAGATTTTCGGAATTACCTCAGAAATGAGGTAATTCCGAAAATTACAATTTTTTTATTTCGAACGAATAATTTAGGCTAAAAAATCGGTTTTCGGACAACATACTCTGATCGTAATGAAACCACAACCATTAGAAGCGAAAAAAATCAAGAATCAAGACTCCCCTAGAAGGGACTTCTTACGAGACTACGGCCTCAAAATCCCAAATTCCATCGTTTACTATTTTTTACGATTTTTTTTTAATTTTTCATAGTCTCCAAAAAATCTAAAAAAATTTGTATAGCGTTATTTTGGTTTTGTTAGATTTTTAGTGGTGTTTTTATATTTTTTTAGAGTAGTTTTGACTATTTTTAGTAGCCTTTTAGTAATAAAAATTAAAACAAATCGTATATATATCTGACTTGCATGCGACTGGATTGGCCGGGATGCTTCTAGATGTCGCCTGTTCACCTACTTCACGTGCTTATTTTCGGTCATTTTAGACATTTTGGACCCATAGTTGTATTTGTACTCTATTTTATGTTGGTCATTTTTATATATTTTGACGTATTGTTATTAAATCGTAAATAAATCAGATCATATTTCCAATAAAACGCGTTTAAATCTTAAGACCAAAATATAAACTTTAAAAAAAAAATTAAAAATTTGAATTACCTTTTTAGAGGTAATTCAAATTTTTCATGATTATGAACCGGAATTACCTTTTTAGAGGTAATTCCAAATTTTTTTTTTGAACCAGAATTACCTTATTTTGAGGTAATTCCGAAAATTTTAATTTTTTTTTTTTAAAAAAAAGGCAGAGGTAGTATTGATTTTTTTAAAATATGGGGGTGGGATAGATGATGAGGGGGGTGAAAAAATCAAAACCCGAATAGCCATATTTTTCTGTATTCAAAGTGCAATTTATAGGGGCTGTGTATAAACTCATAGTAGTACAATCTGTGATTAGTACTATATTTTACTAATAATTAAAGTTTTTAAACATAATCTAAACCTCAGTTGCATGTGACCTCCTAAACTCATCATTACTTTATTAGAGGACCGTAAGCAATACTCATTATCTATGAGTCAGTCCCTTACAACAAATCTCTTCAAAAATCTTGTACTTTCTGTTTCAGATTTCGTGGAACAGAACAGTCATCGTCATGAAGTGATATATCAATGTTTCCCTTTTGCTCTTACGGTATTACAGAATCATTGTTCCTAACTGGTATATCAACACGTTTTTGTAATCTATTCCCGTTGATCCCCTTAGTCCATCCATCCTTCTAACTTTTTTCATTACTGTCTTTTCCTGTATTTGTTTCAATAAAATGTTCACATACATTTCTTCACTGTAATTGATTTTACTTATGAACAGACCTTCATCTATCCACCCATAATGCATGACCTTTTGTACTATCGTAACATATATATTTTTATCCCCAATAACTGTTTTTCTATTCATCGCTTGACTTAGACTACAACTTCTACATTTGTTCTCCACATAACATTCTCAGCCTCCCACACTTACTTCGACTATTCTAAACTGGCACTTATTTTTCGTACCCCCCTAATCATCTATGACACCCCCATAATATACGTTTTGGACAAAAATGCTCCTAGGAATATATAAAATTCGGAATTACTCGAGTGAATTGGTAATTCGGAAGAGAGATAAAGATTTCGGAATTACAAAAATTGAGGTAATTAGGTTCAAAATTATGAACCGGAATTACCTCAATTTTTGGTAATTCCGAAATCTTTTATCTCGGAATTACCTAGTTTTGAAGGTATTTCGAAAAAAAATATATATTTAATTAAAAACAAATTAAAATTAATTAAAGACGCGTTTTCGATCAATAAACGATACAATACATGAAATTGATGAAAAAAATAACATAACGCAACAACAAACGTAAATAAAAACACGGTACAAACTAGTGAGATGGTGGTTGGAGGCGTGGAAGGATCTCGAAAGAACGGTCCTTCCGGTTTCGACATACAAATTTGAATAGGACTCGTGATCTCGAAATATGTCAAAAGTGTCCATCATCACTCGAACGTCATCGTTGTTCTTCACATCCATGGTGGACCATCGAACACGATTATTATCGCCCATAGTCGGGTAGCGATAAATGATCCGGGTGACTTCTCGCTCGTCACCCTCCGGTGCACTTTCGTTGTTATTTTTTTCTTTCGAGCTTCAAAGGTGATGTCGCCCTAAGCTCGCATAAAATGGGGTTTGGACTCTCGAAATAGACACCATTTTCTCTGTTTGTTATTGTGCCCCGATGGGTGAAGGCGGTGAGTCTGAGAATCACGAGAGTATTGTGTATTGAGTATCCATGAGAGTGTTGTGTGTGTGTGAAATAAGTGAAATGGAAGGGTGTATTTATAGGAAAAATGAAACCTTGAATGAATTTCCACAGATTGATGAAAAGTGGTCGGCAAAATCTGGACCCTTTAAAGTGTTGGGAAAATCTAGATCGTTAAAAGTTGTCGGCAAGATCTAGGCCGTTAATTAGTAATGAAATAAAAAAATGTTTTATTACTTTAAAAAAATGACTTTTTAACTATGTTGTGGTCAATTTTTACCATGCGTAATTTTTTTTAAATTTTTTTAAAAAATTACAAACTTGTAGAAAAAGTATAATACTACGATATTGAGGTTAAAAAAACGAGATACAAAATTATTTACGACCTGTAATTGTACACCAAAGTGGCCTAAAAAACATGTTTTTAGTGTTAAAAATGACTTTTTTGACACTTGTTTATTATTTCTATCCGTTACTCGATTTTTTTTGACACGTGGACATATTTGTTTTCGTCGATTAAATTTCTTTGACACTTGTGGATTATTTCTATCCGTTACTCGATTTTTTTTGACACGTGGACATATTTAAATATTCTACGACTGTTAACGTGTACAAAAAAACCAACAAATAATAATGTGAAATTATATAAACAATCAAGATGTGATATCTACATAATCATATGGTGTCATTGGAACATAATCACGGAACATAATGCGGAACAAAAGAAGACCATAAGCGCATGCGTCCAACGTATGGATATTGCCACGATCTAGCTTCATCCGAGACGATCGACCCCCAAGAAGGATGTACGGAGAGGATAGGGCTAGTGTGGTTCAACTTGACAAGAATCCAATGATTCCTATGGATGAACCCAACACAAACCAACCGACTACATCGAAACACAATCTCCCCTCAAAGGGAAGAATGTCCAGCTTCTCATGAGGCGACAACATAACCACGGGTCTCTCGATATCTAGTAGCTATGACATGTCCCGTATGCGGCATGGTCATCCACTTCTCAATAGGTTGTTTCTGCTCGTTTGGGATAGAAACTAATGAATCTCTAATGTTCGAACATTGTCACCCATCAATCGTGTGTATCAAACCAGCTTGTCATCCATCTCACTAATTAAATCATTCGAACCATCGCCAACCGTGCTCGGACCGGTCTAGTGAAGTAGAGATGCATCTAAAGCCACTGTTTCCATCCCCGCGACATTGATAATGTCGTCAATATACCTATGTAAGAACTCGGAAAGTGACTTACCAAGTGGATGTCATCTTTGTGCTCGCTCCTTTCTTTGACCTCTGTGACTGGTAGCTCGATGGTACTTGTGATGCTAGTTGTAAGGACCGTCGGGAGGTATCTTTGAAGGTGCATCTCGATGGTACTTGTAAGGACCGTCGGGAGGTATCTGCGTGTGGATTTTTCTAAAGATGCATCAACGTGCTCCCACGCAGATGGATCTCTCTTCACGTCATACTCTTTCTTCTTCTTCCCCTTCTTCGGTGCACCCCTAGTTTTGACTTTGTGGCTAGGTGGAACCATGGATGTAGTGCCTCTGAATACATAATCATCAAGACCTCTCTTCCAAACACATCTCTCCTCAAGGTGCATGTCATTCCACTGCCTCCAAATCTCTCTCATTTGTATAGCTTAAGTCACCTCCTTCTGACGCTTCTTTGATCCGCTCCTCATCCATTGCCTCCAAACTCAGTCTCTTCCAATGAGAGTCAATAATGTCCAATGGTATTGGTAGTCCCATTAGGTGTAACCTACCAAGTTCACAAGAACAAGGTAACCCATGAGTAACTTTAATGACACAACCAGCACACTTTTTCTTATCCGTGCCCACACCATCCATCATGTTATCAAACTCCCCGGCAATATGATTCAACGCCTCAATAGACACCAAACCGTGTAGATTCTTGTAGAATGGAATGTTGTGTTGGGCATCTATACGGTTGATGCTCTTTTGAAAAGAATCCACAATTTTATTAATTTGTGCATTGATCATCCCATTAATTGACTCGGCTTTTGCATAAATCACCACCACTAGAACCCAATGATCTCTTCAATGCCCAATGGGCGACCTCAACCCTATGGCACGTAAGGCAAAATTAAAACAAAGAAACCACAATCATATACTTAAGGCACATAAGAAAAAAAATTGCGTACCTATTAGTCGTGGTATTTCCATAGTGTCTTACTTTATCCGTCCACGGGCCACAAAATCTTTCCTTGTGAGGATACAACCATTGTCTGTTCACATATGCAATAAGTAGGGGTATGTCAGTAGACGATTGCTCAAAATCATGCAAAGCCTCACTAAACTCATCATCAAATGTAGCATCAACTACATGATGCCAAAGTGTCATCAGTGAATCCACTCTATCTCCCTTCACCAACTTCTTAATTTGAGCATGAACATTTTTGTTGATATGATATCGACAAAGCAAATTCACTGACCTCGGAAACACAACCTTGATAGCAGTCATCAAAGCCTCCTCACAATCAGTGAGGATAACCTGAGAAACACAATTCACACGTTCTATTAGAAATGGACAAAATAAAAAAACAGTTATGTAATTTCAAAAACTAAAGTCAGTTAGCATTGACTTACTTGAGGAAGTGCAATATCACACAGCATCAAATCTCGTAGGCTCTGCGGCACCCACGTGTAGTCATCATAACGCTCATGAGAGACGGATATGCAAGCGCAACAGAAATGTCAACTCAATGGAAGTGACACCAACAATCTCCAGCAGAGGCAATGCATACTTGTTGGTCTTAAAGGTACTGATCCATAATCAAAAGCGATGGGAAACATCCTCAATAACTTAATACTATCGGGATGTGACCACATGATCTCCTCAACAATATCACTACCTTTAAGTCGTCTCGCCCAACACAAGTAATGGTTCGCTGAATCGAGTGTCATAAGGCTGCGTGATCTCGGTCATATTACCTCTCTTTCCTTCCGAATATTGGCGCGGGTTCTATACAACCGAGTAATGTTGCTCAAGTTGTTCTTAAATTTGTTCTTTAATGCTTCAAGACTTTTGGATGCTTTCACTCCCAGCGACGGATGCTCCACAACAATTGATCGCTTCGTCCTTGCTAAACTTACCAAATATAGTCGCTCCAAACAAAGTCTTATGAGGCTCATGATTGTGAATCCCATCCACCACTCTCACCATCCAATCGTAATTAGGAGGTAACATTGGTTTAGCTTTCAATCGAAACCTACAACCACATCTTTTCGAACTCTTGTGTCTACCAAAATTAACACCCAACATCTACTCGATTGTATGTGCCCCGTCTCTCTCACGACCATAAACAACCTTGTTCTTTTTCCTTTCCCATTCTCCGTCGTCTCTCGATCGAACAATAACCACAATGACTCCGTTCGCTTTCCCAAAGATTCTAACCCAACGTGTCATTGCATCACGAGTGGGAAATATCTCGGATGTAGTAAAGGCACGGTTAAATCGTAATAACCATCTATTTAAAAAAATTAAAATGTTAAAAAAAAAAAATTTTGAAATACCTTTTTAAAGGTATTTCCAGGTTCTATTTGTGAACCGGAATTACCTCTGAAAAAGGTATTTCCGAAAATAATTTAATTTAAAAATACAAAATTTCGGAATTACCTTTTCTGGAGATAATTCCGGTTCAAAAATTGTGAACCGGAAATACCAATTTTCTGCGCTAATTCCGGAAATATCACCTCCAAAATTTCGGAAATACCTCTTTTTTTTGCTAATTCCGGAATTTTTTTTTTATGTAGGCCCGGTTCGTTTTTATTTTAAATGCCAGGGGCATTTTAGGCATTTTGGTACTTATGGGGGTGTCGTAGATGATTAGGGGGTACGAAAAATAACAGCCTTCTAAACTTATAGAATAAACTTATATCCATTTTATAAACACCTTCCTGTGCGTAGCACGGGTATTTGTCCTAGTGTCGTTTATGAGTGAATCTATAGAGAGAAATAATTAAGGGTTAAATAATTTTTTAGAAAAATGATAAAATATTCTTTTAATCCCTATTAAAAATATGGACTTTTTATTTTCCCATAAATGTTTCTTCAACTTTTGGAATCGATTGTTTGAAATAATTGATTCAATTTTTTTTTTCAAAACATTTGAAATCGGTTATTTGAAACAACTGATTCCAAAGATACGTTTTCAGATTGTGTATGCACATGAAAGTATATGGAGTCGGTTCATAAAACAATCGATTCCAAATGGTATATTTTGAATTGGTTAAATTATTGATTTTAAATGTCTTTACTTTTAATGGCAGGAAAATACGAGTCAGACAATAACCATTTTAAATATCTAAAATTACCAATTTATATGTTTTGTCTGCACTTGTGATCCTTATTTATTATGAAGTGTTTTTCTGAGCTACTACATTTAGTTGTCATTAATTATTGAGTTATATATATATATATATATATATATATATATATATATATATATATATATATATATATATATATATATATATATATATATATATATATATATAAAATATCTAATCTATCTATCTAATATCTATTTATACAAACAAACCTCCTATGAAATTACCAATTTGGATCTCTTATTAACATGACACATATATAATTTAAGGGTAAAAGTGCCATTACTCACTCGTTCTCTCTTTTTCTTCTTACACTCTCTTTCTTTATTTTCACTTTTCTTTTACACTCTCTTTCTTACTTTTTCTCTCTTTCTTCTTATACTCTTTCCTCCTTTTCACTTTTCTTCTACACTTTTTTTCTTCATTTTTTCATTTTACTTTTCCCATAAACAGTTATTTTCTTTCTCATATCACTTCACATTAAAAAAAATTATCACTTTAAAATTTTAATTTTTCTCTCCAAAATCGGTTTACACTCTTATTGAAAATCTACTATCACCTCTTATTGGTAATCTACTATCAATCTTTTACTACCTGTTACAATCTACTATCAACTAAAATAATCAATTGAAACTCCGAGATAGCTGCAATAATATATAAAAAACACGGGATAACTGCACTAATATATATAAAAAAAACACGAGATTAATATTTTCCATTGATAATTAAATTTTTTGAATACTACTACTGCAAACCTACTATCTAAAAAATAAGAATACTTAATGACTATTTAAACTACTAATTAATTTTTAAAATAAATATTTTTTATTAATACTATCTAACTTTTACTATCAACTATAATCTACTAATCAACTAAAATAATCAAATGAAACTACGAGATAACTGCACTGATATATATAAAAAACACGGGATAACTGCAGTGATATATAAAAAACACGACATTCATTTTTGTCATTGATAATTATAATTTTTGAAGACTACTATAAACCCACTATATGAAAAAACAAGAAGTCTTAATGACTATTTAAACTGATTAATATTTAAAACACGTGACATATTTTTCACTAATACCTAAAAAATGACAATTGTCACCGATATATTCATCCTTTATTATCTACTATAATCTACTAATCCACTAAAATAATTAATTGAGACTACGAGATAACTACAATGATATATAAAAAAACACGGGATAACTGCACTAATATATCAAAACACATGATTAATATTTGCCATTAATAATTAAAATTTGTGAAGACTACTATAAACCTACTATCTTAAAAACAAGAAGATTTAATGACTATTCAAACTACTGATTAATATTTAAAACAAATATTTCTTATAGATAATCTACTATCTCTCTTTTACTATCTACTATGATCTACTAATCAACTAAAATAACAATTGAAACTACAGGATAACTGCACTGATATATAAAAAAATATGATATTAATATTTGTCATTGATAATTAAAAATGACAAATAATTGTCACTAATACCTAAGAAATGATTGCACTGATAATTTAAACACGAGAAAACTGAACTGATAATTTAAAACACGCGTGACAAATATTTGTCACTAATACCTAAAAAATGACAAATAATTGTCACTGATATATAAAACACGGGATAAATTTTCTTATTAATAATCTAATATGTATCTTTTACTATCTACTATAATCTACTAATAAACTCAAATAATCAATTGAGACTATGAGATAATTGGACTAATACATAAAAAACACGGGATAACTTTACTGATATATAAAAAAAATACGGGGATAATCTGCAATTATATATATATAAATATATATATATATATATATATATATATATATATATATATAAACACGGGATTGAAAACCACCCTCTGGATAAGTGGAACAGTTTTTCATACCATATATATATATAAACACGGGATAGTTGCACTGATATATAAAAAAACACGGGATAACAACACTGATATATAAAAAGACACTGCATTGATATATAAAAAAACATGAGATAAATACATAGATTGTTTTTAAATGATACTTTTACACTTTTATATTTTAATATTTATCTATTTTTTTATTTGAAACTCTTTTTTTATCTACTTTAATTTTGTCTTTATTTTCACAGGGTAATATTCAGACTATTTAAATATTGTCTATGTTCATTCATAAAAAGAACACGACAACACCCCGTGCATATGCACGGGTATTCCACTAGTATCTATTTATACAAACAAACAACTTACAAAATTACAATTTTAGACATCTTACTTTTTTGACACATATCACCTTTATTTTATTTATCATTTTTTAATTCTACTTTCTCTTCCTTTCTCACTCACTCTCTTTCAATCTCACATTTTCCAATATTTCTTACTTCTTACACATCTATTATTAGTGGCCCCCACACATTTTATTTAAAAATATTTCTTTTCCCAATTTTTTAAATCCACTATATAATCTAATATAATTAAATTAATATTAAATAATCTACAATTTACTTCTATTTACTATCTAACCTAATATCTATTTATCTATTTATACAACAAACCACACTTAATCTATTTATACAAACAAACCACATTTAAATTACCCAAACAAACCTCCCTATTTATTTGACAATTCATCTGACTAAGGACAACATTGTAATTTACTATATATCATACTTTTATCAAATTTATTCTCTCAATGCATCTATTTATCCTATCTATCTATTTATACAAACAAACAACTTACAAAATTACAATTTTAGACATCTTACTTTTTTGACACATATCACCTTTATTTTATTTATCATTTTTTAATTCTACTTTCTCTTCCTTTCTCACTCATTCTCTTTCAATCTCACATTTTCCAATATTTCTTACTTCTTACACATCTATTATTAGTGGCCCCCACACCTTTTATTTAAAAATATTTCTTTTCCCAATTTTTTAAATCCACTATATAATCTAATATAATTAAATTAATATTAAATAATCTACAATTTACTTCTATTTACTATCTAACCTAATATCTATTTATCTATTTATACAACAAACCACACTTAATCTATTTATACAAACAAACCACATTTAAATTACTCAAACAAACCTCCCTATTTATTTGACAATTCATCTGACTAAGGACAACATTGTAATTTACTATATACCATACTTTTATCAAATTTATTCTCTCAATGCATCTATTTATCCTATTTATACAAACAAATAACTTACAAAGTTACAATTTTAGACATCTTACTTTTTTGACACATCGTCACTTTTATTTTATTTATCATTTTTTAATTCTACTTTCTCTTCATTTCTCACTCACTCTCTTTTCAATCTCACATTTCCAATATTTTTTACTTCTTACACATCTATTATTAGTGGCCCCACACCCTTTGTTTAAAAATATTTATTTTCCCAATTTTTTTAATCCACTATATTATCTAATATAATTAAATTAATATTAAATAATCTACGATTTACTCTTATTTACTATCTAACTTAATATCTATTTATCTATATATACAAACAAAACCACACTTAATCTATTTATACAAACAAACCACATTTAAATTACTCAAAGAAGCCTCCCTATTTACTTGACAATTCATCTGACTAAAGACAACATTGTAATTTACTATCATACTTTTATCAAATTTCTTCTCTCAATACATTTTCTTCTCACTCCCACTTTTTCCTACTTCCTCTTACTTTTTTTTTTCTCAAAATTCAAAATTCAAATCAAACTCACCAACTTTCTTTACCCACTATCTACTAATCTAATCTAATATCTATTTATACAAACAAACTATATTTAAATTACTCAAACAAGTTTCCCTATTTATTTGACAACTAATCTAACTAAGGGTAACATTGTAATTTACTATCACATTCTTTTTCAAATTTCTTTAACCAATGCACTTTCTTCTCACTACAATTTTTTTTAGTTTCCCCTCTTTTTTTAAAAAAAAATTTCAAAATTCAAATCAAATCTACTAATAAACTAGAATAATCAATCTAAACTACGAGATAACTGTACTAATATATAAAAACACGGGATAACTTCACTGATATATAAAAAACACGATATTAATATATCAAAAAAAAAGGAAAACTTAATGACTATTTCAACTACTAATTAATATTTAAAACACGGGATAACTGTACTGATATATAAAAAATGCGGGATAACTATCCTGATATATAAAAAAACACGGGATAACTGCACTTATATATATTTGATAATCTATCTTTTACTACGAGTTTAACACCGAGTTTGTCCGCTGCGAGAATCGAACTCGGGAGCACCAAATTGACCCACGTGTCTAAGGGTAGGCACTGGCCAACGTTGTTGGTATAATTGAAAAATAAATTGTATTATTTTGAATGTGGAGTAATTGTGAGTTTGGTAGTTGAAATGATATAAAATCTCTTTTGTTTTATTTTGAATTTTTGTCTATATATTATTAAAAAAAATTGAACGTGCAATGCCTAGAAATACAGACCCTATTCGAATATTGTATGCGTGTGCTATGAAATTAGTGGTGTAGATTTTTTTTAAGGAATACAATATGGATTTTATAGATTAGTTGGATGTTATTGAAATTGATTTTCCAATTTATTTTACATTTTATAATTTATTTATTAAAAATGTAAATATTTCTAAGAAAACATTATCTTTTATTATTTGGACTGGTTTGTGACAATGAGCAAAATGGGCGTGTTTCTCTCACTCAATCATAAAAGATCCTATTATTTGGTCAAACTTTATTTGAATTTTGTTGGACTGGAACCACAATTTTTTTGACTGGTACAGCAATTTAAATTACTAGCTGGTGTAAGATTGTTTCAAAACTCTTATTAAAGAAAGATTGTTTCAAAAAAGGGAATGACTAATAAATAGATTTAATTGTGTTTTTTTTAATTAACACCTGTTATACCCCAATTTTGTCCGAGTTCTTATATCATTGTAATATTTTTTATTTTATTTTATTAAGTAGTGTATGTGCAACAAACGTTTTCTATCACTCAAGTAAAAGATAAGTAGCTTGTGCATATCAACCACAATTAATATAAAGATGCATGATTTGATTCTTGGTCAATCATCCCACATGTTATTTTCTTTTGACCCTCTTTGAGTAATTGAAAAAGCAAGTGAAGTAAAGCATAAGAGCTTACAAAATAAGAACAAAAAGATGAAATACCCAAATCTGCAGCTCTATTGCGAAGGAAATTTCTCTCTCCTCGGACCTCTTTTCGACGATCTGAACGGTGAAAGTGGAGATATATGTCTCACGAACCTACTGTCAAAAAATGAAGAAGATCGGACGGTTAACGAATCCGGAATCGCACTTTTTTACGATGAGAGGTTTGAGAAAAACGGACAAAAACTGCAGCTATTGCGAAGGCAATTTCTCTCTCATAAGACCTCGTTTCAACGATCCGAACGGTGAAAGTGTAGATATATGTCTCACGAACCTACTGTCAAAAAAGAAAGACGATCCAGCGGTTAACGAATCCGGAATCGCAATTTTACGGTGACAGGTTTGAGAAAAACGGGAATTGTGTTTTAAAGGGGAATTGCTTTCTACCTTGTTTTAGTCCCACATTGCTCACAAGAAACAAGAGCTCCTAGCAATTGGATATAAAAGGGGTTGAGAGGTGAAGATTAGGGGAGATCATTGGCGGGTTAAGTGATCTTTTTTGGGTCAAAGCGTCGCGCTCATTTCACTAAAAACCCGTCTTTGATCATTTGGACGTTTTGAGTCGGCTTTTCGATTCTCAAAGCGGTTCATGCGGTCTTGGGGTCAAAATGGACCAGATAGGAGTCCGGTTCGTGATTGACCTGGTCAGATTGCTCATCTCGGTTCGCACTAAATCGAGTCCAAAGTTAGTTTTGTATTTATTTTGTTTATTTTTATGTACATATTTATTTATCATTTATTTATAATATAATATATTTATTTATTTATTTGTTTAGTGTTTATTTATATATCTATTCATATTTATTTATGTATATAGTTATTTATTTATTTTTTTTAGTCTAGTCTTTATTAATTATCAGTTTTTGTCTTTTTTTTTATGCACAATTAATTTATTTCTTCAAAAATCAAATAAAGGACTAAGTCGGTTGTACAACCGGGTTTGTCAGCGTTCTAGAACTAATGAGCTGTACAGTTTAGGAGTTCTAGAATACCTATTCTAAAACCAACTCACCTCACATCAAACAAACTTCTTTAAAAAAAAACCTCAAAAATACTTTCAAAAAGTAGGGGACTAAGTCGGTTGTACAATCGGGTTAGTCAAAGATCCTAGAATCAAGTGAGTCACACATACCAAGGAGTCCTAGGACCCCTACACTAAAAAACACCAACCCACAAACCTTTTCAGGAAGAACTACGTAGCTTTGATTCCTCCATTGCATCTGGAGGTACGTAGGAGCAAGAGTCCACTCTTGTCAAGCACTAAAAACTAAAAATTTAAATAAGTCTTTTCCTCTATAAATAAAAGGGTAATTATTAATAAATCTTAATTAGTTAGACAAAGGATGTCGTGGGGTGCTAATACATTCGCTACAGCTGGCGACTTAACTTTTTAGAGAGTCAAAACCTAGTCTATTTATTTAGGATATTTAATTTGTACCCTTCCTTTATTTATTTATTTATTTATTTATTTATTTTTTGTAATTTATGAACCCTAGGATAGAGGACGATATTTGTATATATGTTTGTTTGTCTGTTTGCAGCTTTTGGGTTGTTTTTAAATTGCTCCTACACACACTTCACAATTACACTTCTGCACACACATGTGAGAAAGGTCCTCTACCCGGACTTGAGTGTACCCTAAGTTAGAACGAGATTGTGTAATGATGGCTGCGGGACGTGCACGCCTCGTTGGGTGGTCATGAAAATCTCACCTAGAGTTTGATTCCTTTTAAGGATGCTACCCTTCTAATAGCTTGCCTATTGTTGGGGTCATTATTCTTGATGGGGTCCTTGGCTCTAGGAACCTTGTGTAGGATTCTTTAGAACTACCCTTGTGAGGCACTATAAAAGAAACCTTAGACCCACTCCGTAAGATACCTTTTTAGGGTCACAAAGGAGCTTCATACTCTTGCATTCAAACAAATATTTATGCATACCGTCTTTTATCAACAAAAAAATCAAAAACCAAAAACCATTATTTACTACATTTTTAGAAAATATACCACATGCATTTTTTTTCTCTTTGCACTACAAAAAATAAATAAAATAAACATCTTATGTTGCATGCATTTTTATGACCGTCAGGGAATTAAAATATTTACCTTGGAGAGAAGCCGTGCACGCTGAAGTCAAAATTAAATTTTGTACTTTACTCTCCAATGAAAAGTTTATAATTCCCCGACATGATAAAATCATATATTATCATTTCATTCACATACATTATCATTACATTCGCATTTCACGTACATTCATTCGCATTTCATGCACACTCATTCATTTGCATAATTACATCATGCATTACAAAAAATATCAGCATAATATTAGGAAAAATGTGATGAGAGGTGAGACATTCTTGTGAAATAAATCATTTTTTTTGGAAAGAGTTTAGTCATACTTCGTTGCAAGCTCAAGGTGTTTCAAGTCACTCGGTTTTTCAAATTTTTAGCTTGCTCACATTTTTTAACCGAACGTTGCATCTCTTCCATCCCATGATAAATGACTGAAATGTCCATCAAAAATTTCTATTATGTTTCAACTAATGTTAGCTTTCACGAAGCATTTGTGTAGTGACTTGGGTAACATGTGCGTTTATTTTGTTTGAGTCGGTTAATGTCCTTACCATCATGCCCTGTCAAAGTCTAATCCCACCCTGACCACCCATAAAGTACATACTTCCCTAACTAGTCGACTTTTTGGTTTGTTCTCACTATTGAAATAACACTTGAGGCCCTCACACTGGGGCAAATTTGTGATCTCCAAAATACCTTGTCAACATTATATTCCATTGGTGCAAGTCCTTCAAAAAAAAATCAAAAGGCCCGTTAGGTTGAAAACTCGCAAGTGGCAACCTAAGCAAAAATTAGGGCACACACAAAAAAGAGAGAGAAATAAAGAATAAAGAGCATGTATATAAAAATAAATAAATTATTGTCCTTAAGTTAATTTTTGAGAAAACGAGCAATCATGATTTGAAACGAAATTTAACCATCTTCCCATACCCTCGAAAAAAACCTGTGCTACCCACCTTAAGCCAAAAATCCCAAACCCCAGACAAGGATCGATTCCGCATCAAAAAAATGGTGCATTAGTTCTATCACTCACTCTCCCAAAAAGAAACAAAAATCACAAAAGAGTGAAGTCAAAAAGAGGATTAAAAATCCCAATAATAAAAAAATGGTACCAATCGTGAGTCGACACTTCATTATCACCGTCAAAGCATAAGAGATACTTGTCTAAAATAAACCTCAAACAATTCGTTTGGCCTCAATATCTAAATCCTCCATAAATCCTTAGCCGCATTACAATCCCAAACAAGCCCATCCTACCATGAGACACATCAATTACTGTCTCAATAAAACCTCAAACACTCCTTTGAGCCTAATAACCCATTCTTTCACAAACCATTAACCATTAGCCAAATCATACCGCCCAATAAAAATCATCCGTCCCATCAATCTCCAAGCACTACTTTTAGCCCAATTATCATTTCCCTCATAAATCGCTAAACCATCGGCCACGTTACAACCCTCTAGAGTTCATTCCGATCAATGACCGATTGCTTTTGTTTTCTCAAAGTTTTAATTTTAGAACAAGTAAGTTTATTTGTTTATAATATGTTTGCTCAAAAAAAAAAAAAAAAAACTCAAAAATCAAAAGGCTTGCACCACCAGATTCATTCAAGTTACAGTTATACTAAGACAAGGTCTAGTGATCACCAAGTGTAGTTTTCATCATAGCAAACTCAAGACTATTGTAGTCTGAGAGTCGTTCTCAAGATAACCAAAAGTTTATACTAGGATCGTTACCTAGATCCTAAAGTGGGGCATCCTTTTCACCATCTATCCCATTTGAACTTGGGGAAATTTGTGCAGTGTGCATCCCATACCCCACCCAAACCTATAGCCATACTGCACAAACTCCAAAAACCATAACCCTAACCTCGTCACCTTTCCCAATCTCACTAAAGCCAACCATTCGAAATACCCTTCCAAGTGGGGCAATCATCCGCTTTTCACTCCACCCTTAAATGGGAAAATTCACCTTACACCCATCTCATCCCCTTGCCATATTCACACCAAAAAACCATACCAAGGCGGTTTCTCAACTCACTATCCTAAATGTTTCTACTCTAGTCTGGGCAATCTTGTCCTTACCATAATTAGGGAAGCATCAAACTCTATGGGTTGAGACCAAATCTCCTACTTGCCACCTTTCATTCCAAAGCCAATGCCTTCCCAATTCATCATCTTCACACCCTAGCTTATCACCACTAGACAGGGGCAAGTTATTCACTCACCGTCATCAAACTTAAATTGGGGCGATCCCGCATTTCTTGGCTTGGGAAAACCTACCTTTCATGACCTTGGCAAAGACCAATATCATTCACCCCTAGGTCTTTAGAACCCCAAGTTAATCGACTCATTCATCTATATTCACACTACTATACATCTTCACAAAACAATGCTTTAGAGAGAGAACACAAGTTGATAATATGATATCTGAAAATCCACTTGGTTAACTTTGTGGACCAAAATTTCGGTCATCATGGGGCATCATAATGGAAGAGAAAATGAACGAGCTTGCAAATACAGTCAAGTACCTTTTCACGCCAAGATATCAGAGATAACGACCTTGAGATTGCCGAAGTTAGAATCAAAACTAACTTTCCCAAAGAATGATCAATGTTCATCTCCGCTCTCGTATCCAAAGCCTCACATCTCATCATCACAAAAAAATGTTTCTAGACCCAATCAATCATTTCATATCATCGCACCATGAACTATAGCATTTGCATTCAATCATTTCATTTGCATCATATTCACATTTGCATTTCATGCATTTATTACGTAACAAGCAAAAAACAAAAAGAAAAAAATCATTCCACCGGGTACCAATCATTGCACGTACGCGTGCACCATTAATTGCATTGCCAAAAGAAGAAAGCTTTCCCCCTCGGGTAGATGCATTTGGTAGGTGTGCTCAGATAAACACGATAAGTGTTAGTCCCTATTTTGCTCCTCTAATATTAGCGCTTTAAGCGCTGATCCCATATTGTATCACAGATCACCAAGTTGATCCCTCAGACCCCGAGTGGTCCTTCAGAGCACCACGCCCTTGATGCCCTAAGTGGCCCAGTCGCAAACGTCGTGAAGGGAGCCCGACGGACCTTCCGACCCGCGTGGTCCTTCGGACTAGTCGTGTCGGCCCCAAGACATGGTGGACGCCCTCTATTGGTCAACATATCGGCCCGATCTCGATCTTGACCGCCGCTCGAATATAAAGGCCCCTCGCATCCAGTTAAACTAGTACCAGAGCTAGCTAGTTGCGCTCCTTCGCACCACGATGGTCCTTCAAATAAGGCATAGGCAGCCTTCCGGACCTGTAGTGGTCCTTCAGAGCCTTAGTGCTCCTTCGGACCCCGAGTGGGCTTTCGAGCCTTAGTGCTCCTTCGAGATCCCGAGCGATCCTTCATTTTGTTCGCAGTTAATACGCCAAGTGTTAACCGCTCCTGCTTATTCTCAACCCTCTATTTTCCTCTAAACGGACAAAATTGACGTCTATTCTATCTTTATTTCTATTTCTACTAAAAAAATTTGTAAAATATAAATAAGGAGGGGCAAATTGTTATACCCCAATTTTGTCCAGAGTTCTTATATCATTGTAATATTTTTTTTTTTATTTTATTAAGTAGTGTATGTGCAACAAACGTTTCTATGTACTCAAGTAAAAGATAAGTAGCTTGTGCATATCAACCACAATTAATATAAAGATGCATGATTTGATTCTTGGTCAATCATCCCACATGTTATTTTCTTTTGACCCTCTTTGAGTAATTGAAAAAGCAAGTGAAGTAAAGCATAAGAGCTTACAAAATAAGAACAAAAAGATGAAATACCCAAATCTGCAGCTCTATTGCGAAGGAAATTTCTCTCTCCTCGGACCTCTTTTCGACGATCTGAACGGTGAAAGTGGAGATATATGTCTCACGAACCTACTGTCAAAAAATGAAGAAGATCGGACGGTTAACGAATCCGGAATCGCACTTTTACGATGAGAGGTTTGAGAAAAACGGACAAAAAACTGCAGCTATTGCGAAGGCAATTTCTCTCTCATAAGACCTCGTTTCAACGATCCGAACGGTGAAAGCGTAGATATATGTCTCACGAACCTACTGTCAAAAAAGAAAGACGATCCAGCGGTTAACGAATCCGGAATCGCAATTTTACGGTGACAGGTTTGAGAAAAACGGGAATTGTGTTTTAAAGGGGAATTGCTTTCTCTACCTTGTTTTAGTCCCACATTGCTCACAAGAAACAAGAGCTCCCTAGCAATTGGATATAAAAGGGGTTGAGAGGTGAAGATTAGGGGGGGAGATCATTGGCGGGTTAAGTGATCTTTTGGGTCAAAGCGTTCGCGGCTCATTTCACTAAAAACCCGTCTTTGATCATTTGGACGTTTTGAGTCGGCTTTTCGATTCTCAAAGCGGTTCATGCGGTCTTGGGGTCAAAATGGACCAGATAGGAGTCCGGTTCGTGATTGACCTGGTCAGATTGCTCAGTCCGGTTCGCACGACGCGAGTCGAGTCAGGAGTTAGTTTTGTATTTATTTTGTTTATTTTTATGTACATATTTATTTATCATTTATTTATAATATAATTTATTTATTTATTTATTTGTTTAGTGTTTATTTATATATCTATTCATATTTATTTATGTATATAGTTATTTATTTATTTTTTTAGTCTAGTCTTTATTAATTATCGCTTTTGTCTTTTTTTTTTATGCACAATTAATTTATTTCTTCAAAAATCAAATAAAGGACTAAGTTTCATTGTATAACCCAAGTAATAATGTTTCTAGAACTAATGAAGTTATATGCAGTTTAGGAGTTCTAGAATACCTATTCTAAAACCAACTCACCTCACATCAAACAAACTTCTTTAAAAAAAACCTCAAAAATACTTTCAAAAAGTAGGGGACTAAGTCGGTTGTACAATCGGGTTAGTCGGGCGTCTAGAATGGTGATGTCAGATTCAAGGAGTCCTAGGACCCTACACTAAAAAAACACCAACCCACAAACCTTTTCGGGAAGAACTACGTAGCTTTGATTCCTCCATTTGATCCGGAGAGTGCGTAGGAGCAAAGAGTCCACTCTTGTCAAACACTAAAAACTAAAAATTTAAATAAGTCTTTTCCTCTATAAATAAAAGGGTAATTATTAATAAATCTTAATTAGTTAGACAAAGGATGTCGTGGGGTGCTAATACCTTCGCTACAACACCTAATAAATTCGCATGGAATGACACGTGTGTACATGACATGTATTAAAAATGTTGATTATGTGGCCTTATTTTGTGGAAATCTTAGGTGGATAGCCTAGTTGATTGACAACTCAGATTTAAGGCCCCTTGATTCATTCTCATTTGTATATATAATAGATAAATGTAATTTGATTGAACTAAATTATTTTTATTGAGAAAATCAAAAAGACCTTGGTTTTAACTTTTTTTCTCTTTCGACACAAACATATTATGTTTTAATATCAAAAAGGCGGATCTACATTTTGTCACTCGATGAACACGTTATTGAATGAATAAAATAGGGATGGGGAAATATAAGGCATAGGAATATTGCTCTAAATTAAAACAGTTTGACAAATAAGGTTTAAATATGTTTTAGGCCCCTCCAAATATGGGGTTTTGGGTTTAAGCCCCTGCAATTTTTTTTATTATTTATAAGCCCTTGCAAAATGACACGTTTTGTTTTAAGCCCTTCTGTTAGCAAACTGTTAGTGAGACGTTAAAAATCTCTTTCACGTGTATATTTGCAGGGGCTTAAACCAAAAAAAATAAATTTGCAAGGGTCTAATAAAAAAATTATATATTTTTGCAGGGGCTTAAAATAAAATAAAAAAATGCACATGTGAGAGATTTTTAACGTCTAACTAACAGTTTGCTAACAGAATGGCTTAAAACAAAACATGTCATTTTGCAAGGGCTTATAAATTATTTTTTTTTTTGCAGGGGCTTAAACCAAAACACCCCATATTTGTAGGGGCCTAAAACATATGCATATAGTTCTAAAATTGTTTTTTAAAATCCGATTTTATATAATATAAGTTATAGGCTATCATTTCATCCCACGCATCAACACTAACATGTGTATGTTTGCCAAGTTTTAATGAATTTCAATTTTTTTATTATTTGTTAGTTTGATAATTTCTAATATAAAACATTATTAATTCAATATCAAACTCAGATTATCTTCAAATTAAAAGATATATTATAAAGATAGAGTAATATCAGCCATATAATCTGTCCTCCATTACATGGTGTTGAAAAACATGGCATCCATGGAAATTAGGGAGAAAAACTCTTAAAACTCTATTATATTGAAAGTGGTGAAAATTACAAATGAGAAATGTGAGATACAAATGACTCTACCATCTACCTTATATACTAACCAAGTAATGGTCCTTACTACTAACTAATGGGCTTACTATCGATATTTCAATAGCCTCCCGCAAGCTGGACGTGTTCACAACACTTCCAGCTTGGGATAAGCAATACAAAGATACTATAGAAATATGGAAAATAAAGAACAATCCAAATTGGTAGCAGTTGAGGTGCATAGCTCCTAGAAGTCTTCGACCAACTATCGGGCCCCTTCAAGCTTCTTCCAGCGTCTCCACAACATACACCCAAAAAGAATCAACAAACTTCGCGCTTAGGCATAACCATCCAAGTGCCAAAGAAGTCAACAAAAGCTTAACCATCGAGCAGAAACCACAACTCAAGGTTTAACCACTCGGAGGAAGAAACAAACCAACACTTAACCATCAAGCAAAAGCCACAACTCAAGGCTTAATTGCTTGAAGGAAGCAAAACGCTTAACCACCATAGGGCAGAAGCAAACATCAACAAAGGCATAAAGCCAAAGACTTAACCACCAAGCAGAAACTATACCTCAAAGTTTAACCACTTGGCAGAAGCACAAATAACAAAGAGAGCAAGGCTTAACCATTCATGACAAAAGCATCACACTTAACCAGCATAAACAGAAGCCAAAATCAAGCCAATACGACTAATCAAAAAATTCATCAAAACCACAAATCCAGTAACAGTAATATGCAATCAGTAATGGATGCTAGGTCAAGGAATCAACAACAATAATCCAAAGGCAACCAACGACCAGAAACCGGCAGCATTCTAGGCAAAGAGCATAGTAACTGAAGAAAAGTCACAAGGAACTTGATTCAAGGATCCACGGCACCAACATATTGTAATTCAGTTTATTCATAGATGGGCTATTCTTCATGCTACCAATGTCACAACTCAACACTCATCAAACAAATCCCAAGGCATTTGAAAAGGCAAGAACGGACAGAGTCATAGTACACTTTGACAAATTCATCATCATAATCCTTCTTCAAATGTTTACATATAGCACGCAACACCCCAGTGATGCCAACAATAGTAGACCAATCACAATTCCTCAAACATTATATAATGGCAGCCACACAAATTTTTTTTTTTGGCATTTCATCAAACAGATAATAGACAACAGGTTCATCTAGTTTTAATGTATTTGCCTCACTACCAAGCAAACAAGAACATCACTGATGATAACAATTAGAAGGCAGTGACAGTGTCAAAACAACTTCCCACTTTGCATATACGGTTTGGTCTCTCTAATTCAACATGAGAAACATAAATTTCAACAAGAAATTTAAAACCAACCTCCAACTCGGCATCAATTGATCCATCTGGTGTTTAGTTATCTCCGAACCATGATAGAAATCAGCAGCCACGCAAGACACAAAAATGCGTATAAATCGAAAGGACGATGTCGCGACTATCACGCAGTGGTGTCGTCAAGTCGCGCACAGAACCAAATCACCACAACACAAGTGCGCAAAGAAGCGCAGTAAGAGCAACATATCGTAGATCGAGGCGATTGAGATGGGATGTAAATCAAATCGATGAACAAATTGAGAAATCGAAATCTAACAGAGAGATAGATGAAGGCAAATCATAGATTTGCAAAGATATTTGGTCGCAAACGCCATTGGAAACAGACTCAAAAGCGAAACGCAAATCGCGAATTGTAATTGCAAGAAATTGAATAAACCGATTCACGAGAGAAATAGGGTTTCGTAACTCAGAAACTCAATCGAAGGGAAGAGATTCATGAAGGAAAGGGAAAGATCAATTTGTGAAAGGTAATGCAAATGAGAGAACACATGAAAGCAAAAAGGAGAGAAAAGGGAAAATTCTTATTTCGGAAAAGATTAAGAAAAAATTCTAAAAAACAGAGAAAGAAAATATGAAACGAAATGAATTAAATGGAAACAAATAAAAAAATAAAAGGAACTGAAACTAACTGAATTCATGGAGGATACCATGTTTGCTCTGGATACCATGTTGAAAAACATGGCATCCATGGAAATTAGGAGAAAAACTCTTAAAACTCTATTATATTGAAAGTGGTGAAAATTACAAATGAGAAATGTGAGATACAAATGACTCTACCATCTACCTTATATACTAACCAAGTAATGGTCCTTACTACTAACTAATGGGCTTACTATCGATATTTCAATACATGGTACTTATCTATCATATTCAGGTAGCTGTTAAATTAATAACGTGGTATACATCAATTCATTAACATATAAACAATTAGCAATTTATCAAATATTAGGAATATTAGGTCAACACATAGACACAAGTAAAGCAGACTTTTAAGTTGGAGATTATAATTGACCCGAATCAAAAGACAATTCCACCGTATGTTCGACAAATATTGTCTGTTAGATTTAGAAAAAATTGAAATTACCACTATTATTAAATTATTATATCCAATAATAGTAGATAGGGCTCACATTGCAATTGACCGGTTAACATGTAAATGTAAATAATAACATAAAATTATTGATTGTAATCAGTATCACGAATTAAAATGCGAATAAAGAAAAATCAAACTGGAACAATCATATTTTATTAGATAATCTTTGTCTCGCAACTTTATTGAAAGATAGGAGATACAATCAGCGGGAGGTGTAAATGAGTAGACAATTGGTGGAACAGCATCATTTGGTGCAACTTTGACTTTTGTTTGCAAAACAAAATCAATCTTCAACTCGTGTCTAGTGGGTCTATAATCACCCAAATTTTGAGATAGATTGAATTTTGTTATGTAGTAGACTTGACCCTCTGTGAAATCACGTTCAAACTTATAAATGAGTTGTTTTTTGATTGAGGCATGGATTTGATTACCTTGTTTCAAAAGAAAAGTATGAAATGTTAGCAATATTCATTAAAACAAATTTGTAGTCAAAAGTTCAAAACTAATAGCTGCTTGAGACGGCATATATATGTATACAAACCTCAACATCCGAAAACACCAATTCAACGGTAAATGGGGTATTGTTTGTGTTGACATCGAGAACCTTCCACTTTCTCACCAGCCTTACCAGGACTGTAGTGTTCGTGTCAGATGTAGTGAGGGCTTTCACTACATGAACATTAGGAGCAAGACAATTTGCCTTCCGGATAGAGCCATGACAGAACAAAACGCAAAAAATGGAAAAACATATGAATTAGTGAAGTTTGGAATAAGGTATAGGGATACAAAATAAGTAGCACCGTGTCTGAATGTGAAGGTTGCACTCATATATATATATATATATATATATATATATATATATATATATATATATATGTATATATATATATAGGGCGGATTGGCATTCAAATTTCTAATAGGTGGGAAACTTCAAAATTAAGATTGAAAACTTAAGTTTGAGAATTCAAATAAAAGGGAAAAGTCAAAACTAAAAAAAAATCGAAAATATTTTTAATCCAGTTTTATATTTATTTCTATGGCTAAATAATTTTTACCAATCACAAGGTAGAGTAGATGATTTGAGACTTCCAAGTTCCTTCTATAGATTTAGCTTCCACTTAGTAGTTACAACATATAATTCTGTAATATCAATTATAGTTGCATAGTCTAATGAGGAAGTCAGAATTGTTTATCATTATTCTTTTAATTGAAAAACTGTACAACATTCAGAAGAGAGAGAAGGGAGGGACTAGGCCAAAACTCTTGGCAAAAACATGCTAAAAACAAAGCAATTTTAAGGGTCCCCTAGCAACAAGGACCCCTAAAACAAAATAATAGTCGAACTAAGGAATTAAAATGTCTTAATGACAAACAAAAAGTCCAATTAAGGAGCTAGTGAAAGTCAGCAAGATCAAAAAGAGGCAGAGACTGAATTTGTTCTGGAACGGGTGTTATAGCAAACACTTTTGAATCAGAGTCCTTTTTTTTGTCGATATTTTTTCTTTTGAGACTTGTACACAACTGGCTCGAAATTATATGTCTGAGCAACTCTCTTCCTTGGCTAACAGGAGTCACTGATTCATCTTTATCATCTAACACGTCACCCCAGAGGTTCCCTAAAATTCTCATATGTACGAAGTTATTTAAGTTTGTTATCATTTATGTAAATGCTTTGCGATTTTTCGAGATTTTATTGCGTGGTGTTAAAAAATTAAATACTACCACTATTTACCTTCTTAGACTTAGAAGAAATAGGAGAGAAGTGGCACGAATGACAGTGTAAATACTAATAGTAGCAGAACTATGAACGTTGTGAATGCTTCAATTGGCAGCGCCGATAATGCCAAACGCTACAACGTCGAACGCTGGCGCATCTAGCGCCAATGTGGTTGTTGATAAAGCAACAAACACAATGCAAAGTGAAGTGGTCAATGGTGCCCATGTGAGGTCACCATTGATACAATACAACCCGTGCTAGGAAATGGCGCAATGCAGACTTCGTTAACCAGCAGCTCTCTCAATTATGGTGTGTGGGCTAATAAAAGTACATATTTCCCTTTGTATGGCATATCGTATGGTTCCCACAATAACTCGGCAGTTCCAACTGTGGGTATGGATGGAAAATGAATGTAAATGGTATGGTTGGGTCAACAACGAATGCCATTGGTCGACCCCAAGCTACGTCGATCATTTCCTAATCTCTTCCTATTAAGCGGCAACTGAAAATCCATGCATTATACTACGTAACCAATCACCACCAAATCCTTTTTTTTTTCTGAGACCATGCAACTCATCTTCACTGTTATAATGGATGGTGAATAAATCAATGTTTTTTATCATTCTTCTCTCTGAAAAGGGAATATTTTATTTCTGTTCATACATGCATTATTTCTTCAACCCCATTTTCAAATATTAGATTACCTCCACCCAAAGTGCCTTAGCATTGTTCCATCCCAAATGATTCTTACCTTATTTGACAGACTACATGTTGCACACCATTTACGGGCATTATATGTTTGCACCACATTATTAGATACCACACTATGTGCATCGCACAGGCAACCACCCTAGTAGTCTTCTAGATATTGTAGGCTTAACTATGAATTAGGCAATAGATCGACGATAACAACCATAAGATGTGCAATATGTTCACCCAACATACGGGGGAAGTCATAACTCCTCTCATTGAAGGTTGAACCAAGCTCTCCACATAGATTGAGGAACCCCCACTACAAGAAACACGGTCATTAGCGAGGGAATTTTCAGTCGCTAACATGCCCAATTCCCTCGCTAATTGCCATTAGCGAGAGAATTAGCGAGGGACCAGTTCGGTCGCTAATTCCCTCCTCGCTAATGGAAATTAGCGAGAGAAATGTGTTCCGTCGCTAATTAGCGAGGGTCAGTCCCTCACTAATTCTGACAGCACGTTACCCGAGTCTGATTGACACGCTTATCAATCTGATATTATTATTATTATTATTATTATTATTATTATTATTATTATTATTATTATTATTACTGTTGTTATTATTATTATTATTATTATTATTATTATTTTTGTTGTTATTATTATTATTATTATAACCAAAAGAGAGGAGTGAGAGTGGTGGTGGTGTGGTGGTGGTGGTGGTGTCGTAAAGAGAGAAGAAGAAAAAGAAGAGTAAGGGAGAAAGAGAGTGGTGGTGGTGGTGGTGGAAGAAAAAGAGAGTGGTGGTGGTGGTGGTGGAAGAAAGAGAGTGAGAGAAAGAGGTATGTGGTTGTGGTGGTGTGGTGGTGGTGGTGGAAGAAAGAGAGTGGTGGTGGTGGTGGAAGAAAGAGAGTGAGAGAAAGAGGTATGTGGTTGTGGTGGTGTGGTGGTGGTGTGGAAGAAAGAGAGTGAGAGAGAGAGAGGTTGTGGGGGTGGTGTGGAAGAAAGAGAGTGAAGAGAAGAATGAGGGTGTTGTGAGTGAAAAATAAGAGAGTGGTGGTGGTGGTGGTGGTGGTTGTGTGGTGGTGGGTTAGAGTTTGTAGGTGAGAGAGAGAGAGAGAGAGAGAGTAGAGGAAGAGGAAGAGGAAGAGGAAGAGGAAGAGGAAGAGGAAGAGGAGAGAGAGTAGAGGAAGAGGAAGAGGAAGAGGAAGAGGAAGAGGAGAGGAGTGAGGATATTATGAGTGAGAAAGAAGAGTAAGTGGTGTGGTGGTGGGAATGAGAGAAGAGGGTTAAAAGTGAAAGAATGAGAGAAGAGTGAGAGAAGAGTGAGAGAATGGGTGAGAGAATGGGGTATTCGGTCAAAAAATAACTGGACATTAGCGAGGGACGCCCAATTCCGTCGCTAACTGTCAGTCTGGCATAGTCAGAGCAGTCTGCAACAGTCAAATCAGCCAGGACATCTCATTTCCGTCGCTAATTCCCTCGCTAATGTGACCATTAGCGAGGGACTTGCAATTCCGTCGCTAATCCTCGTTTTTTGCGAGGGACAAAATTTCCCTCGCTAATTCCGTCGCTAATCCTCGTTTTTTTTTATAGTGCCCTTGTAAACAATTAGGGGTTCTTCTCATGTAGAACTGGGGGGTGTTGGAGTAAGTTGAAGATGGGGTTCCTCCAGTCTTTGATGGGGCGTTGCCGCCGGTGGGGTGTACCTGCAAGAGACCTTATACTGCTCGTGAGCAGGGGGCAAAGGACCTAGGCGAGGCGAGCCTGAAAGGTCTTACAAGCTCTAGGTCTTGCTTGCCTTTTGTTGCCTCTTCTTGGTAGAGATATCTGAAATACTTAACACACGATTTCAGCAAGTTGAGTTGTCTTTACAAATTATTTTTGTTGTTAGCTCCGATAGACTGATTCCTTTGTTCACTTAGTCGATCTTCTCTGTGTGATGGTGAATTTAAGGACTTTATGATGTCAGAAGTTATTGTGAAGGATCAAAAAACAATGAAGAGTATTTCTCATGATGGTAAAAGCAAGCATAGGTAAAATTATGTTCAAAGGAATAATACTTTGGTGCTGAGGTACCTTAAGAGTTCACAAGCAACTGAAGATGCTTTTAAGGATGGATGGTATAGGTCTGGGGATCTAGTTGTTAGAGAAACCAATGATTCTTTCACTTTGAAATGAAAGATAGAGCAAAAGATATTATTAATTCAAAGGGAGAGGCTGTGAGTGAGTTCATTAGAGGTTGAAAGTAGCTGTTGTGGGGATATGTGGTGAGTTATGCAGTTCAATTGTCATATATAAACATCATGTCAATTGGTCAACTTCAAAAGCTGTCTCAGTCTCACTACCATGTAAACAAGTTAGAATGGTTAGTTATTAGAGAAATAATACAGAAAAATCTAATTAAAGTTCAAACCAAATGAAAAATGACTTTTAAGACAATCTTGTATCACATTCACAGCCACCTGCTGAAAGAATTTATTTTAACCAGCTGAAGAGCTATACTAATTATTCTATGAGGGTCTATATTTGATTGAGTCATTAAATATTCTTAATTCCAAATACCCATCAGATACTAGTAAAGGAAGCAAAACATTGTAGACATGTATTTATAGGTAATTCAGTCATACAATAATAATAGAAGCAAAGGAAGCAAAAACATGCTGTAACAAGTAAACCTGCAAATTCTAAAGAGCTATGCAGAATGCATAGTCAGATGGGAAGGCAGCACTGAGGAACTCCTCATCCTCAAAGAAAATCTGCAAATTCTTAGACTCCATTAGAAATTCAATTTCTTCATTCTTGAATTTCAGCACAAAACCCAATGTAATCAGTTCAGAAAGTGCAGCTACATGATCGTGATTCTCGCACAAAACACCCTCGGATATTGCTTCAGAGAAGTACGTAGCATATTTCAGTGCATTTCCATGATGCTCATCCATCTTTTGGAAGAAAAACTGGGAACTTTGCCTTTCCCAACGTACCATTTTGTTTGCTTCCTTGGTGATACTCTCCCCTGATGAGAATGATAAAGTGTAGCTTACACTAACTGGCTCCATTGTCTCAAAGAAACTCAGGTTGAGAAGACATTGAACAGCTTTGTGCCTCTGCTCTGGCCCCATTTCCAGACTAGAACAAGCAAGGAAACCAAGAATGAGCTTAGCTAAACCTTTTAAGTTGAAATCTGGATCAACATGCTTCAGTTGAACGCCATTCAGTAAAGACGATTCTTCTTTGCATACAGATTCCGATATATTTCGAGCACCGACTTTTCTGAAAATGTCAAATAATTTACACCTTGAAATTGGCACCAGGTTCTGTTGAGGACAGAATACAAAAACTTTCTCATGCTCAAAAAGTTTCTTCAGATAAAGGCTATCTGGAATAAAAACATCTTCCTTTTCCAACAAAAATATGCCATCATTTCCCGATGTCGCAGGCAGTTTCATCAAGCTGTCAGCAAGTTTCTTCTCTTTATTTGTGCTCAAATGTTTCAAGATAAACATCCAGAACTTGTAGCAATTGTCATATGATAGTTTCTCCACTGAACTCTCCCACTCATTCCAAAGCTCACAATAATCATCAACTGAGGGCCTGCTTTTTACTTCCATTGCAGAGGAGAAAAAAGGAAGAACCTTCTTATCATAAAAATCTTCAAGAACACGAAACTTCAAACCAAAAAGCTTATCCGGATCATGTATGACACATTCTTCAGAATCGACCCAACTACCATCTTTGGTTCCATTCGGAATCCAAATCTTTTTTGTAGCTTTCTCCTCAGGTTTCCAGTTGTGTTTAAACAAGTACAAGTACTTGTATATTTTCACAATGGTATCAAAATCAGAAAGAGAGTCAAGGTAGTCAGCAAGCAAGAAGCACCCTTTCTCATCGTCAATTATGACTCCTATGGCCAGTGGGGTTGAGGTTCGACCGCTCTCATTGTCCTCTACGACCAGCTGAAGGAAGCGGTCTTTTATAAGACCAAGTAGATAGGCGGACACGCGAGTCTGCTCCAGATAATTATTTATTTATTTAATCTTTTAACTACTTTAAATTACTCATATTTTTATAATTGAGAACATCTCCCTTTTCAGAGGTTGGCTGATGTGGGGCAGTGTTATGGTCCTCTATATGACAGACAGGGTCCGTTGGCAGTTCAGGTATATCCAGCAGATCCCTGATCCACCCATTTCGGGAGATCCTCCAGCTCTGCATTCCATCATAGAGCGGTTGTTGCACTATCAGTCCCTGGCGCGGATTTTCCGTCGGACTAGTAGACGGGCACTCACGCCAGGTCTCTTCGATCCTGCTTACCTACCTTGATACAAACAGGTGTCCATTCTCCGCCTGACTCAGGAGGCAGTTGTTGAGGATTCTCCAGTTCAGAAGGCAGCTCCAGATTAGCAGGCAGTTGGCCCACACTGCAGAGGATAGGATCGAGAGAGCAACTGCAGTTCTCCGGGGTGCGCTAGATGACGACTTTCCACCAGCTGTACATCAGATTTTTTCGACTATTCTAGGGATTTTGGACCCTTAGTTGTATTTTAGTTCAATTTTTGACGTATTTGTAATCGTATGTCGTATTTCGTATTTTATATATTAAGACGTATTTTAGATTGTATTTAGACGTATTTTTACTCATATATCACGTTCGTATCGTATTTTAGATCGTTATCGTTTAATAAAAATCAAATTTAAATAAAAAAAATACAAATTTGGATTCCCGGATTTACCTCCTACGTAGTAAATTCGGTTTGTAAAATACGAACCGGATTCACCTACCTATGAGGTAAATCCAGGAATCCCTAATGTTACGTTTTTTTTTAAAAAAAAATTGCGAACCGGAAATACCAAGAATTGAGGTATTTCCGGCAATTTTTTTTTTGAAAAAACGAAAGGCATTTTTGGAATAAAATGTAAAATGAGGGTGTGAGAGAGGAGGGGGGTAAAAAAAATCCTTATTATTATGCTTCTAAATGAGTTTATCTAGGCTCTGTTTGGCAAGCAGAGCCTAGAGGTGAATCCCCTAGTCTTCGAAAGTTTCCTTCCGCTAGTAATGTAACGATGACAACAATAGAAGTTGTCATGATGTGAAAAATAAGAGAAAGGAGTCAGGGTACTTGGCATTGAACTTCAACCCCATTAGTCTTTACGATCTCACAAGATGCAACAACATCCTACATTTTGAAACTGATCGAACAGACAGAAATGGAATGAATGGCTATGAAGCACAAACACAAACACGACATGGACATCCGGACACCGGTTTTATTTAGAATTTTTATGAAAAATACAACTAATTGAAGTGTCGGTGTCGGTGTCCGACACGATACGTGTCGGACACTGGGACACGTCTTCAACCAGAGGTGTCCGTGCTTCATAATTGAATGGCCTATAGTTTCTTAATAATTTAAAATTATAAGTTAACAGACCTCCATAATAAGAAATATAATGGAAGATGATATTCGTGAGAAAGTTTGCTAAAAAAAGCTGTGTAACTGTTGGGAAAAAATCACATGTCAACTCCTGAAAAATTTCCTTAAAAATTTGCTTAGTGTCAGTGTGTACTAAGGAAAAGTTATAAAGACTATAATCCAAAGAACTAGTTACAGCAGGATTCTCATTCAAATTTTCCAATAACTACATCTCACAACACAACAAGCTTCTCTTGTAACTGATATCAATAAGCAGAAGTCGTGTATTGGACTTGTGATCATTTACTTTCATGCAAGTGAGATCTTAAAGCATCAACCTCAACCAAATAGAGCCACTTGGTTTCCCTTGTTCACAAACATCAACCCTTGTTTCAATCTCTAATACTTCACTTCCAGAATATTCAGACATTGCTGTGTCACCACTGTCCCAGAATATTCGGGAATCATAGGTGGTTCTGCAAATGATTCTAAATGTCTTGATTTGGTGTTGTGCAACTTGTTTCGATTACATTTTTTGTTTCATTTGGAACTGTTTTGTGACTCTAGTTTGTCTTAAATGTGGGAGTCTAGAAGAAATCACAAGAAGAAAATTGGTAAACGGCTTTTGTTATGCAGTTACACCGGGTCTTAAGCATGTCGGATCCAACGAGTAACTCAAGCTGGTCACTGCATCGAGTTTCGATCCAACCGATCGGGTTGGTCCGAGTTTAATAATTATGCTAGAAAGTATATTAGTCTAATGAATCCTAAGACATGTCACATAATTAACTAGTGCAGTAGCAACAAGTGCCTATTTATGATAACTCATTCAAAAGACAAAATTCGTTTCTGAGAAGTCTAAGGTGCCATTCAGTCATTTTATCTTTCAAGCAGTTCACAAGGAATGCAGAAGCACTATCACTGAATAACCATGTATGTAGAATAGAACTCATGTGACATTATTAAACTCATCAAGTAAGACAAGTCAGAACACTGAATTGGAACATGTGTGATTTAAAATTACTAATTTATCTGGAAGCATAATAACCCCTGCTTCAAAAATAGATTTAGTTATGCAGTTGAATTGTCATATATAACAATTGTTCAACTTCAAAAGCTGTCTCACTATTACTATCATATATAACATACAGGAAAAGCTACTTTTTTTAAGCCAAATGAATGAATGATGACTTTTAAGCCAATCTTGTATCACAGAAACCTGGTGAAAGAACTTGTTATAACCAGCTGAAGAGCTATACTAATTATGTTGCGAGGATCTATATCTTATTTAGTTGTTAAATTTTCTTAAATCCAAACAGTAAATACCCATCAGATACAGGTAAATTAAGGAAAACATTGTAGACATGTATTTATAGATAATTCAGTCATACAATAATAGAAGCAAAGGAAGCAAAAACATGCAGTAAACAAGACAAACAGATATAGCTAGTAACAAGTAAACCTTAAGATCCTAAAAGAGAATACTTAGTCAGATGGGAAGGCAGAACTGAGGAACTCCTCATCCTCAAAGAAAATCTGCAAATTCTTGGACTCCATTAGAAACTCAATTTCCTCATTCTTGAATTTCAGCACAAAACCCAATGTGATCAGTTCAGAAAGTGCAGCTACATGATCGTGATTCTCGCATAAAACACCCTCGGATATTGCTTCAGAGAAGTACGTAGCATATTTCAGTGCATTTCCATGATGCTCATCCATCTTGTGGAAGAAAAACTGGGAACTTTGCCTTTCCCAACGTACCATTTTGTTTGCTTCCTTAGTGATGCTCTCTCCAGATGATAGTGATAAAGTATAGCTTATACTAACTGGCTCCGTTGTCTCAAAGAAACTCAGGTTGAGAAGACATTGAACAGCTTTGTGCCTCTTTTCTGGTTCCATTTTCAGACTAGAACAAGCTAGGAAACCAAGAATGAGAATAACCAACCCCTTTATATTGAAATCTGGATCAACATGCTTCAGTTGAACGCCATTCAGTAAAGACGATTCTTCTTTGCATACAGATTCCGATATATTTCGAGCCCCGACTTTTCTGAAAATGTCAAATAATTTACACCTTGAAATTGGCTCCAGGTTCTGTTGAGGACAGAATACAAAAACTTTCTCATGCTCAAAAAGTTTCTTCAGATAAAGGCTATCTGGAATAAAAACATCTTCCTTTTCCAACAAAAATATGCCATCATTTCCCGATGTCGCAGGCAGTTTCATCAAGCTGTCAGCAAGTTTCTTCTCTTTATTTGTGCTCAAATGTTTCAAAATAAACATCCAGAACTTGTAGCAATTGTCATATGATAGTTTCTCCACTGAACTCTCCCACTCATTCCAAAGCTCACAATAATCATCAACTGAGGGCCTGCTTTTTACTTCCATTGCAGAGGAGAAAAAAGGAAGAACCTTCTTATCATATAAATCTTCAAGAACACGAAACTTCAAACCAAAAAGCTTATCGGGATCATGTATGACGCATTCTTCAGAATCGACCCAACTACCATCTTTGGTTCCATTCGGAATCCAAATATTTTTTGTAGCTTTCTCCTCAGGTTTCCAGTTGTGTTTAAACAAGTACTTGTATATTTTCACAATGGTATCAAAATCAGAAAGAGAGTCAAGGTAGTCAGCAAGCAAGAAGCACCCTTTCTCATCGTCAATTATGACTCCTATGGCTTTGAGTTCTTTCTGGTAAGTTGCCATTTTAGCTCCATAGTGATTCTCATCTATGAAAGGGCCATTTGTTGGCTCCAGGAACAAATTCCACTTAGAACCATATAACAAGCACTTTTCTGGAGGCCTATAACCAGCATGTGTCTTCAACCAGTTTCTTGATAATCTTTTGTGGAAATCACCTTCGATGGCGAGCTTATCATGCTCTTTGGTTAGCATCCGGATGCATTCCAGCAAAGAAAATACACTTTCAGGAGTAATAGTGGAGGGATCTGAAGGAAAATTTAGACATTCAGGCACAAACCGCAATCCGCCTTTCCATTCGATTACAACTCCAATGCTCTTTAGCTCATCCTTGTACTTATGTATTTTAGCACCATAACAATTGCTACTGTCATCAATGAAAGGGAGACTGGTTATAGAAGAGATAGATGTCCACTCCGGACCATATAAAATACATTCTCTTGGGCACCTATAACCACCAAATTTAGTATGCAACCACTTCTGATTACGCATGATGACCGAGAAATCTGAAGGAAATCTATATTCAGTCCCCTTCAGCTTCCTGTAACAAGAGAGAAATGACATAACATGCTGCTGGTTAAACTTTGTTTGTGATGCCATCTGTTTGAAGAGAGCAGCAAATTGTTTGATAGAATCCTCAAATTCAACCACCACTCCTATTTGCTTCAACTCAGCTTTGTAAGTTAAAACCTTCTCCCCATAGGATTTACGATCAATGACAGGAATGCCATTGAATACCTCCAAAATACAGCCCCAAACTGGGTCATACAAGAAACATTCACCTGGTACTTTGAACCCCATGTTAGTTTTCAAGAAACATGTTCCCTCGAGTGAATTCAAGAGTTTACTAGGGGCATTCAAGAAACGTATGCATTCCATTATCAAAAGAACAGCCTCAGCTGTCAATGAGGATATATTTGAGGGCAACTTAAAATGCTCAACAATAACATTGTAATTTCCATTTAAGCCAACTATCACACCCAGCAACTCCAACTCCTCTTTGAAGTTATATAGATCCTCACCATAATAAGACTTATCAATGAAAGGGATGTCACTAATTTGTGATGCCACTTGCCAACTTGAATCAAGCAATACAGATCCCACAGGAGACTTGAGACCGCAACATGTCTTTAGCCAACTTCCATCTCTGATGCTATTGACAAATTTGTCCACAGGTAGAAGGCTTTTCCGGAGATATTTGATGAATTTAAGCATCAAAAGAACGTGATTACTGCTTAGAGTGAAAGAATTTGCGCGAGACATTAGCTCTCTTCCCACAAAATCACATGCCTCCTCACAACTGAACATCACGCCAATGGTCTTCAACTCCTCCACGTACGTATTTATTCTATCACCATAGAAGCTCTCATCAATCAGCGGAATGTCAACAAGAACAGAACCACTTTGCAAAATCTTTCCCAAGGAAGAGCCAACTAGGAATGACTTTGACGGGGCCATGTATCCACCAACAGATACTCTAAGCCATCGGCCTTCTTTGATACATTTCAAGAACCTCTCCGGTAGATGAGCTCCCCTATACTTCAGATTCCGAATCCAATCAAGAAGCAAAAAGGCATTGTCTTTGGTAAGTGGTGTATCTACTGCTGAAAACCCAGCATTTGGAGGAGATATATCAGGTATGTCAGAAGCTCCAACATGAGTTTTGAGAAACTCTATAAGCTTCCCAGAAACTGTAACGTTTCCTGCATATTTGGATGACTGTAAGTACTCCTTTCCCAACTCAACATAGTTCTCATTTCTCCAAGGATTAGAAACAATCAAGTCTGCCCATTTGCTCACATTTGCCGGGACGAGAACCCCTTTTCTACTTTCAATCACACATCCATAGTTGTCCACAAGTGGCATAGAACTACATAAAGCATCAACCTCCCTCCATGACAAATAACCCTTTGACAATGAGTGATACAAAAAATGAGCATAAACAATTGCACGTTTGCAATTATTTTTACTGGTACGGCAGAGGATACCTGCAAATTTGTACACACTCAAAGTATCAACATCAACATCATTTTCTAACCATTCCAACAAAGTTTGCTTATGAGGGAATCGCAAGATAGCTTGTTGTGTGCTTTCTGGCATAAAAAATCGGTTTGCTGCACATGCAAATTCCTGGTTCCACTTTATTAGCCAAGAAGAAGAACAAGACTCACTCGAGTCTGCAAGTACTACTTGCTTGGCACCTGCATAGTTCTGTGTGCATTCATGAAGACTGAAAAAGGATAGAGTCCCATCAGAAGCCATATATTTAATCAATGGAATATTAATGATGTTGGTGCCCTTAAAACTTGAAGACCAGTTTTTGGCAACAAACAATAAAAGCTGAAGATAGATATCTTCTGACACTCCCCCCACAAGATTAGAACTCTGGATGCACTTTGCATACCAATTCACATTCACCGGTTTCACTTCTAAAAAATTGAGTACATTATCATACTCACTTTTATCAAAATAAGAACTCAAAATTTTCCTCCCATCATGAGAAGACAGGTTAAGTAAGTGCACATCTTCCTCCCTAGCCTTTATCAAAATATTCCAGAAATCAGGCAGCAGCCTGCCAACTTCGTGAGGCTTGTAGAAATGCTTTTGCTTTGTATATGTCTCAATCGGAACAATATTTTCTTCAACCAGCTTTTCTTTGATTTTCTCCCTCACATAATTTAAACTCTCGAAGGGAGAACAATCAATGGGAAGGAACTTGAACATACGTGGCAAACTGGATACTGGCGCTTGATCAGATCCTATTACGAGAGTTTTGAATGCATCCATAAAAGCCAATGGAACACATTCAAGTATCCCTTGGTTCCACTTATCATCCAAAAGAATTGTCTCCCTTGATGAGGCAAGGACAAAATCTGCCTGAATTATGAAGGGGAAATTCGTCACCATCTCTGTAGGAAGAAATGCATAAACCCCTGGTAAGCTTTTCCCCTGTGAAGCCTCTCTTGATTTGGGAAGGCCAGTGTAACAACCAACTCTTCCACATCCGTTCTCCTTTCCACTACATTTTCCAATCTCACAGAAATTTTTGCTTCCACATGTAGTAACTACATTCTTTTCAACATCACTATTTTCCTCAGCAGAGAGATGGAGTGTGTAAGACTCGGCATTCATGTTTTTTCTTGTAACAAAGTTAACCTCGCTTGAAATAGACACGGCAGTTACAGAATTCTTTGCTGGATCCTCATTAACTTCTTTGACAGAAAGGTGTCTGATTTTCGACAAGAACAACAAAACTTCTGGATGCATGCTAGAGAGCTGCTGTTTCACAGGTTTGACCTTGTCTTGCTTCAGAGGTAAGACAAATGTTGTAGTCGGAAAGGAATCTTTTGCAGCACCATATATTTGCTTTATGTCAAGAAGGGTTGGCTTCTCCTCAACCCATTCAGGAACTACATACCCAAGATTGCAATGAGAACAAGGCCTCTCATTGAACCTTATTTGATATCCATTACTGAAAATATAAGGCTGAGCAGTAACCAGAAATACACTCTTGAATCCAATTCCTGAAATTCAACCACATGAGAGATTTTGTCAAAAATTTGCATCATATTCCTCAATTTGGCACTCTAATAAGATCATCATACTCGATTAACATGTCTTTTCAAATTCTATAAAATAAACAGTCTTTCAAAAGCTACAAATATTTACAACTCCTGCAGTACATTGAAAATATTGTTTAACTAAACTTCATCGAAAGCATCCACACAATAACCCAATTAAGAATACAAAACACTTTGCTAGACATGTACCTTTCTCGCCTATGTAACCGCTGCTCCTACTGCCTTTCTTTGTTGAACGTCCTACACTGCTGCAGATGGAGTCAATATTCTTGGGAGAGAAACCCTTTTCATTGTTGAAAATGAGCAATGTGGCTGGAGCACCAGTATCTGTTATGTCCTTAGAAGTGATGATGAACTCTAGTGTAGGACTCACTCCTTCATTGTAGTGGTTATCTTCAGCATTCTGTGAAAGTAAACAAGAAAATTATAGCCATGAATATCACTCATTTACACTTCTATTTAGCACTGAGCAACTAATATTCTGTTTTGGCTAGTCAAACAACACATACTCAGCTAATAACAGAAATTAGAGTCACAAAACTCAGTTAATTATTGGCAAAGGTGATAACTTTTTTGCATAATGACCAAATTAAGAGTTGATATTCAAGGTACAATTTTAAAAATCTATCAGTAAATTTTATTACATGTAAGGATTGTCTCTCTGTTTCTCCCTTTCTCTTTATATATACTTGAATAAAAATTTTGTCCAGTAAATGACATCAAATCGTAATGGTCATTACAAAAAAGAAGTTATCAAAAGAATGAGAGACTAAAATATCATTTGAACCAAATACACAAAAAAAAGAGAGAGAGAACTTGCTTAGAAAGCCCGATCATCAAAGATTTTTTCTTTTGGTCCAATACAAAGATGTACAAAAATGTATTCAAAGTACAATCTTGAATTTAAGCAAAGAAATAGACGGTACCCTAACACGCTTAGTACATAATTCATATGCATTATTAGAAAAAATCAAAAATAAAAGAAAAAAGATTACCTGAACAAGTTCCATGAGAAAGTGAACATCTTTAGCATATAACTCAGCGGAGAGATTCCTAACAGCATGATGAAGATCTTCAGTCAAAGGATTAGGTTCTCCACCAATTGAGAACTTTTTTCTTCTTATCTCTTCAATGTGTTCTTTCGGAGTAGCCATTTCTTTTTCTTAACAAACAATGTGAGTATGTGGAATGAATGTGTGAAGAAGAAAGACGCCTAGTAACAAGAAAAACAAGTAGTGTTGGAAAGACTGACTCTTTTACTTCTTGGAGAAGGAAGGTTGAAAAGTAAGGTAAGGTCATATCATTGTACTAGTATCTGTTGTATATAATGCATTATCGATAATAATAAGGGTGTTATTTTTGGTACCCCTCAACGTCAACCACACCCCCATATTTTAAAAAATCCCAATAATACCCCTGTGTTTTAAAAAAAAAAAATTAAAAATTTTCGGAATTACCTCAAAATAAGGTAATTAGGTTCAAAAAATTAAAATTTGAATTACCTCTAAAAAGGTAATTCCGATTCATAATCATAAAAATTTGAATTACCTCTAAAAAGGTAATTAAATTTTTAATTTTTTTTTAAAAGTTTATATTTTGGTCTTAAGATTTAAACGCGTTTTATTGGAAATATGATCTTAACGATTTACGATTTAATAATAATACGTCAAAATATATAAAATGACCAACATAAAATAGAGTACAAATACAATTATGGGTCAAAATGTCTAAAATGAGTGAAAGTAAGCACGTGAAGTAGGTGAGCAGGCGACATCTAGGCATCCGGGCCAATCCAGGGACGCAGGCGGTGCGTATATATACGATTTGTTTTAATTTTTATTACTAAAAGGCTACTAAAAATAGTCAAAACTACTCTAAAAAAAATATAAAAACACCACTAAAAATCTAACAAAACCAAAATAAGGCTATACAAATTTTTTTAGATTTTTTGGAGACTATGAAAAATTAAAAAAAATCGTAAAAAATAGTAAACGATGGAATTTGGGATTTTGAGGCCGTAGTCCCGTAAGAAGCTTACGGGACTTCTTACGGGAGTCTTGATTCTTGATTTTGTTCGCTTCTAATGGCTGTGGTTTCATTACGATCAGAGTATGTTGTCCAAAACCGATTTTTAGCCTAAATTATTCGTTCGAAATAAAAAAATTGTAATTTTTGAATTACCTCGAAATAGGTAATTAGGTTCTAAATGTGAACCGGAATTACCTCATTTCGAGGTAATTGAAAATCTTTCGAATTAGAGGTAATTAGAAATTCCAAACTTTTTTTTTAACAAACCATGTAATTTTTGGGAAAAAGTAAGGGTATTTTTGTCCATTTGGGATATTATTGGGGTGTGGTTGATGTTGAGGGGTACCAAAAATAACACCCTAATAATAATTGTACGTTAAGTGTCTTTCCAAATTTCAGTACTCCAATTCCCTCACCTTTAATAACTTTCCATTTCCAACGTGAATAAAGATGAGAAATGGAGCCGGTTTCTAATTAATGTTAAAAGATGAGAGAGAATACTTATTTAATGTAGGATAAATGAGAGATTTAATTAAAACATTGAGGGTGTGTCTCGAGTAGAGATTTGGTAAAGCAGGCTACCAGGCCCACATCGGTGGCGCGCATCGGCTCGAGCCTCGCGATGCAGGCTAAAAGCCGGATGTCAATTTAGGCTCAACCTTTCACCCAAGCCCAGTCCTATCTGAGACTCACGGGCTTTCGGGCTAGCACACATTGTGCGCCAATTTTTTTCTATTTCTCTATAACACAATGAACTGTATAAAAAATTGAATACAATTAATCATTTATCATCACTTTTCAATTTCAATCTTTTACCACTATTGTTTTTTACCAAAATCATATTTTATGTGAGTATTAATATTATAAAATCCAACAATTGGATTAGCCATGAATAATCTGTTACATATTATAATTCTGCTACTCTATGTTGATTAACAAATTATCAACATATTATCATACTCTATGTTAATCAGATAAATAAAACCCAATCCTTTGGCCAAAAAAATAAAATCAAACATTACAATATGTTGATAATCTGGAAGAATACGTCAATATGTTGGTAAAGGATTGGTAAAGCAATAAAAATATAAAACCAACATAATGTTAATCACGGGCCTGCAGGCTACCCATGGCCCGGGCGGGCTAGCCCGACACGGGCTCGGGCTTTTTAGGATCGGGCTAAAAAGCCCGGGTGTAAAAATGGGCTCAATTCCTTCGGCCCAAGCCCTATGTTTTTGCGGGCTAGCCCGGCCCGGCAAGCCCGACCCATTTTGCCAGCTCTAGTCTCGAGTACACGCAGCCACTCAATCAATTAAAAGTTGGTTGCCACACAAAATAATAGAAGCCACTGGATCTTTAGTGTTGTGTACTCCTTCTCCAAGTGGTGTTGTTGTTGCGCCGGTCCCTAGAGCGGGTGGTGTGCGAGAACATTGGCAAAAACCACCTACGGGGTTTGTTAAATGCAATGTTGATGTTGCTTTTGATAGGGGAGGTAATAAAGTTGACTTTGGTATATGTCTCCGAGATGAAAACGAAATCTACCTTGCAGTCAAGTTGTACTCTTTTGTGCCACTAGTTGAAGTCTACAAAGGGGAGACGATGGGGCTCTTGCTTGCTATGGAGTGGGTTCGAGAACTTAACTTCAAAGATGTTATTTTTGAGCTCGATGCAAAAGTTGTCGACTTGTGGTGGATGACTTTAACAAGTGCTCTCCCATTTTTTCTGATTATAGTTGTATTTTAAACTCTTGTAAGGAGTCTTTTGCTTTCTTTAGTAATAACTCTCATGTGGAGTTCTCTAGGAGAAAGACTAACAAGGTCCATCATCATTCATACTCTAGCTTGGGTAGTCTTGTTTTCGGCTTCGTCTCATACTTTGTTTGACATTCCAACATGTATTTTTGCTACCATTATGAATCAAATGAAGTAGATTTCGTTTGTAAAAAAAAAAGGCGTGTTTGGAACTGTGTTTGCTTAGTATGGGGACGTGAGTTTACCAAACGCTACAACTGGTAGCGTGTGATATGACATGGGTTGGCAAGCCTGGGAATGTGGTTTCAAACATGCACTAAGTAGTACACACTTATAGCAGATAACTTATAGCGGATAAACTATACTTGTAAGTGTTTGGCGCAAAAGCTTATAGGCTCTGTTTGTTTGGCAAGTCGATCGCTAGCTTATAGCGGATGGAAAAAATTAAAGGTGCTTGGTAAGCAGTAGCGGATAGTGTTTCTGGGATAGTTTATAGCACTTTTTGAAACGTTACTTCAAGTAGCGTTTGAGCTAATAGCGTCTCATTTTTAACCCTTTTTACCCTCATTATTTTTATAATATTTCTTATTTGTCGTCAATAAATTAAAATAAAATTTTCAATACTTTTAACTATGAATTCTTGTCCTCCTCTCTTCTTGAGTTGGTTTTTCGTGCTATTTTATATCTCTGTCATTGTATCGCACTAAGGGATGGCAAAATAGGTTTGGCCCGCCGAGCCAACCCGCGCTAGCCCGCCAGGAAATGACGGATTGGGTTGGTGATTTCCCCCCGCTGACCCGTTGTAGCCCGCCCCACCTAACCCACCAACTCGCAGGGCCAAAGTCGGGGTGGGGCGTGCTAACCCGCCAACTTTAATTTTTTTTCTATTTTTTTATGTTTTCTCATGTTTTTAACCATTTCTAAATACTTTTTAATGCTTTTTGGCAGGTTGTAGCGGGTCAACCCACTAACCTGTCATTTTATCTTGTTTTTTGCAAGTTTGGGCGGGCCAACCCGTAAATCCACCTATTTTATGTCCAAAAAGCGAGATTTAAAAAACTTTTAATTATTTATTTTAATACCGGGCTAACCCGTCGGTCCGCCAACTCGTCGAGGGACGGGGCGTGCTCAACTTCTCATCTCACTATCTTATGGCGGGCTTGCCTGCCCCGCTCAATTTTTTGCAGGCTCAAGATGAGGCGGGCTTGCCCATTTTACCATCCCTAACTGCACTACAATTCGTTTTTTTCTTTGTTGAAAAACACATAGGATATATATAATATGCTATGTATGTAGTTGTCCGTAGCTAATTTTTTTTTACACACACATAAAATATAAATTTAAAGCAATAAAGTACATTTCTAAAAGAAATAAATAAATTAGTTTAGTTATCACAAGTAGATAAAATTATTAATTTCTAAATATAAGTAATAGTTAGTTTAATTATCATAATTTTTTTTTTTACTCAATTATCATAAAATTTATAGTAATAATGATTTATACATATTTTGTTATGCTTTATATTGATTAAATAAAGGCAAAATTGCTCTCGGGGTCCCTTAACTTATTTTCAGATTTTGAATAGGTCCCTTATACTTTTTTTGTAATGAATAGGTCCCTTATTATTATTTTTTGTAACGAATAGGTCCATTTTGTTTTAAAATAATTGTATTGTTATCCTTTTTCAAGTTTCAAATAAGTCCCTTATATTTTAAAATCATTGCACGGGTGTCTGCCCTTGTAACAGAGATCAATAGAAAATATCAAAAAAGGGTAAAGATGCAATGATTTTAAAACAAAAAGGACCTATTCATTCCATAAAAAAATAAATATATAAGGGGCATATTCGAAACTTGAGAAAAAGTTAAGGGACCTTGGAGCTATTTTGCCTTAAATAAATCTAACTATTAAATAAGTCCTTTTATGTCATTTTACATTTATCAACTAGTTCAATTGTTAATTTACCAAACACTTCATTTGTCATCAACTAGTTTATAACTATCAACTATCCGCTATCTACTATAAGTTCATCTGTTATCTGTCAGTTTATCTGCTATCCATTGTTTTTTTACCAAACAGAACCATAGTGTATTCCACTAGCTTATAGTGTTTTTTTGTGTTCCCAACCGAATTGACATCTAGAAGGCTTGGCCTGACATACTGCACTTAAAAGAATAACACAACAAAAGCTTTTTTGCGGTCAACCCACATTCCTCAAACAGTCGGCCCACGTCTCATTCAATCGGCTCACATCTTATTCGGTTGGCCCACACTTCTCATTCGACCGGCTCATACATCGGTTCGGCTGGCTCCCACGTTGGTTGGCCTATCTGTAACTGCAGACAATCATTCATTGGAATCTCCTATATCCAGTTTTTATGTCTTGTAACGGTCGCAACGTTCATAATGTATAATAAATGTCAATAATCACCCGTTGTACTATTTATAATGCCCTCATAGGCTAATAGAAGGATTGTACATTCTTGATTCATGAAAATTACTCTTATTCTCTACACGTTACGACTATCTTGTGATTATTTCACTCTTGTGTTCTAGCTAGATCTTACCTGTGGAAATAGTTAGGAACATTTTGAAACGCTACTTTAAGTAGCGTTTGAGCACATAGCTTATAACATTTCACTTTTTCTCTTATTTTTACTCTTGTTACTTTAATTAAATATATTATTTATTCTCTATTAAATCAATATTCTCTTTTTCTTTTCAAACATTAACGGTCTATTTATGTCATTTTATATGTAATATAAGCCAATGCAACCACTAATTGATTTGAAAAGAAAAATAAAGTAAAAAACGAAAAACAAGTGGTGTTGGAAAGACTCTTTTGCTTCTTGGAGAAGGAGGGTGGAGAAGGAAGGTTGATAAGTAAGTTCATTGTATCTCTGTGTGTGTACCTTTAACTTTCCATTTCCACTAATTGATTTGAAAAGAAAAATAAAGTAAAAAACGAAAAACAAGTGGTGTTGGAAAGACTCTTTTGCTTCTTGGAGAAGGAGGGTGGAGAAGGAAGGTTGATAAGTAAGTTCATTGTATCTCTGTGTGTGTACCTTTAATTTTCCATTTCCAACGTGTGTATAATAATAATAATAATAATAATAATAATAATAATAATAATAATAATAATAATAATAATAATAATAATAATGTTATTTGGACAAAAAAAACTTAAGAAAAAATAGACAAAAACCAACTTACAATATCAATTAACCAAGTTTTTTAGGTCATTAACCAAGTGATCAATTAACCAAGTTTTTAATCAACGCCTCAAAAACTGTGAAAAAACAGGTTGGCTAATGGTCTAAAAAACTTGGTTAATTGGTGTTGTAAGTTGGTTTTTGTCTATTTTTGACTGAAATTTTTGGCTACATAACATTATTGTATGTATAAAGTATCGGGTTTTCATTTGCCAAAATATTGGAATTTTTACCGTTTGTTAGAAAAAAATTTGGTTCTTTTTGTGTTAATTACAATTAATATTGTTATAATTTTAATTTTTCTATAAATACCCTTTTGTATTAAGTGACTTAAATGGAGAAATACATTATTGAGAAAAAAATTGACAAAATTATTGAAAAAAAACATTATAAACTAGTTAGTGCTAAACACTTAACCTCAAGGGTTGGTCCAGTGGAGTATGATTGGAGTTGTATGTGAAAGGTTTCGGGTTCAACTTTCCACTAGTCTCATTGCGGTGAGGTAAATGTAATTACATTCGTAATTACATTTGTAAGTACTCAAAGAGCCCGAAAGTCTTTCATACCTTGGACTGGGCTGCATCCCCTCACCCTAAAAATTTTCCTACAAAAAAAAACACTTACCACAAAACCAACACTGTTTGTTCAATGCCTTGATCTGTTCTAAGACACGGGAGGTCGACTCAGTGCTCCCGAAAATGTCTTCCCTGCCTTGGGTTGGGGCTGCATCGCCTCACCCTAAAATTTTTCCTACAAAAAAAAAACACTTACCACAAAACGAACATTGTTGGTTCAATGCCTTGATCTGTTTTGGGACAAGGGAGGTCGACTCGGTGCTCCCGAGTTCGATTCTCGCAGTAGACAAACTCGGTATTGGTCAATTCTAAATTTAATCCTAAGTACGAGTAGAGATTAGTGTTTCGAAAAACTTGAAATACTCTGTGGGTAGCCAATAAATGTAAAAAAAACACTTACCACATTATTATTGCTAAATGTCAGTTATAGAGCCTTATCTTATGAATTATTATCTAATGTTCATCTTTCATAAATAATTGTAAAATCCTTAAAAAAAATCACAATAACCAGAGGTGATCACGAACGAGTTTGAATTGGATTTGCATAAATCCATTGTCTGAATGAATACATCACTCGATTTTAGTTGTTTGGGTTTTACCTTTATTTTTCTCCAAAACTTAAACCAAATTAATCTGGCATTGATAGAGTTGGTTCGGATTAGATTCACGAATCTTGCACTAAAATATTAATTTTGTAATATTTCAACGCTTCTAAATATCCAAAAATAAATTTTAAAAAAATTACACCTAGTAAAACTCAAATCCATTAATAGTCTTTTAATCTTTAGTATTAAAATCTTACAATTTAACCGTAAACTATTTTTTGGTATAAATCGAGTACACTCTGCGCGCAACTGCAGAGACTAATCCCTCGAGCCGGGTAGGACCACAATTGGCGGCAAAGCTCTCCCTCAAGAGATTTAACACTGCTGCATGCCCAAGGCTAGATTCGATCCCAGGACCTTGGTTAAGCTGGAAGAGACCCTTATCATCTCATCCAAGTGCTCTTGGGTAACCATAAACTATTAAGGTAAAGAGTTTAAGTAAATAGTATTTTGTATTTCTAAAATTACAAAAATATTACGAGTTAGTATGAGTTGGTTCGAGCTTGCAGATTTATTTTTTAAAATCCCTAATTTATGCGAAAACCCTAATTTATGTGAAATCCCCAATTTATGATTGTTTGATTGAAATTTCTGATTACTCCCCAAATCCCAATTTGTGTGAACTGAAATCCCCAATTTCTTATTGTTTGATTGAAATTTTAGAATAATCCCTTATTTGTTTGATTGAAATTTTAGAATAATCCCTTATTTCTGGTTGATTGAAGTCTACCATTGTTTAATTAGTATTAGTATAGAAATTGCAATTGATTTTGTATATTGTTTTGGTATATTGAAGTTTGTTGCAACCAATTAGTTAATTGGTAAATATTGCAATTTCTATACTGTTTGGTATATTGGAGTCTCTTGCAATTAATTGGTATATAGAAATTGCAATTGATTTCTGTTTGATTGAAGTATGTTTGATTGAAGGTCGTCAAATGGATAAATTTTTAGTAAAGAGAGTAAGGTCATCAAGTGAGCACTGTGGATCAAGCTCACAACAACAACAACAACAACGAGAACCACATGTTGAAGTTAATTGAGAAGAGTTGCCATCAGATTCTGGATTGCGAAGAAATATTGTGACATATCATTCTAACGATCAAGATAATATACGAAGATCAAATTAAAGTTGTTTTTAATTATACTTTCAGTGATGTGTGTGTTTAAAAAACTTGAACCCCCCACCCCGGGTCCGCCACTGCCCTTATGTTGCTCATGAGTCCTCTAGAAAGATTGTCTAATCTTTCATGGAATGTGGCCTTCGCCTTCACACTCACATAGGTAGATACACCAAGTGCGTCTCTATAGAACTACCCATGTCAAAGTGTGTCTCTATAGTCATGCCAAAGGCTATATATGGATCTATTAAGAGCTTGTGGCTCAACCTCACATCAACTAAGCACTACCGCACGCCATAGAGATGAAAAGTGTAGTGCATATTGGAGTATTCATACAACTTCGTTTGACCATATTTTCCTCCCTAAAGGCTTAGAGCACATCCCCCTCGATGTTTCCAAGACAACTTTCTTGAGTAGTATTTTCACATAAAGGTTAAAAAAAACTCATTTTTCACTTTTCAAATACTCAACTGAAGCAGCGTCATTTTAATTAAGTGTCTCAAAACACAATCTCATATAGGTGTCTTATAACACTATCTCGTACACATGGATTGATGCTTATGAATCTCCTCTAAGTGCTTTAGGTCTCTTCACAATGGTACATCAACCATTAGACCTAATAATTATTATGCTTCTTGACCAGCGAGTTCTTTTTTTTACTAACAAGTTCAAAAGCTATGAATTTCAATTCCATTATAGACCACATGTCTCATTTGATAATTTTTAGTATTTTGTGTTATCTTCTAAAGTAAATATGTACCCCGATCAACATCTTAATACTTTTAAAATTGTTCTTGCTAGCGGGGAAAATTGAAGCAATATCTCAAATCCGATGAAAAGAAAAGGGAGCACTCGCCCCAGAAAGCAAAGGCTGTAGCCAATGAAGTGGCCAAGTCCCCATCGGATGACAGTGACTTGGCAGAAGAAGCACCGAGGCCACAATGCCAACTCTAAGGAGGTGGAGGACGTGGCAGAGTCTTTGGGTTTCATTGACATCACCCCTAAGAATGGGGCTGCCAAACCAAATGTCGCTGAGCAAGGCCCTCCAAAGTCCAAACCGAAAGAATCAGCCAGCAAAGCAAGGAGCAAGCAGCGGCCTTGGGTGAGAAAGAAAGGTAGGAAGAGTAACGCAGTGAAGGAAGCCTCGGGTAAACCTGTGTCTACGGGGAAGAGAACTCTGTTTGAGGATGGGGGAAATGTAGAGGAGGCAGTTGTGGAGGGAGGGCAGCAGAAGAAACAAGCAGTTGGAATGGAGGTTGATGATACAAATGAAGGACTAGAGGGGGTGTTGATGAATCAACACCTCCTATTCCAATGAAAATCATTAGTTGGAATTGTAGAGGGTTAGGGAGTCCCTCTGCAGTTCGAGCCTTGTTGAGGCTCACCCGTTTAGAAAAACCCAATTTGGTCTTCCTCATGGAGACTAAGATGAAGGCTAGTGAAATGGATAGTATTCGGATAAGGTGTGGTTTTGGAGCAGGTCTGTCTGTTGACTTCTCTGGTACAGGTAGAGATAGAGCAGGAGGTTTGGCTCTATTCTGGTCCGATAATTGCTGTGTGGATATTCAGTCCTACTCTTTGAATCATATCCATGGGACTTGTATGGATGATGAGGATAGTGGTCCTTGGCATCTGGCTGGTGTGTATGGCTTCCCCACTGACCATCTAAAGTGGAAGACTTGGCAAATTATTAGATCTCTTTCGTCTAATATTGTGGGCAAGTGGCTCTGTTTTGGGGATCTAAATGACATTATAGATAGTAAAGAGAAGATAGGGGGCAATACTAGAACCGATTCACAGCTGGGAATTGGTAGAAGATGCTTGGGTGACTGCAACCTGACTGATTTGGGCTTTATAGGGTACCCCTTCACTTGGTCAAATGGGAGACAGGGTGTGGAGAATATTCAGTGTAGATTGGACAGAGTTTGTGGGAATGAGGGGTTCATTAACAGATTTTCACCGATTAATGTTATTCATTTGCCTCGTTTTTGATCTGTTCACGCTGCTATTCTTATCCATTTGGAGGTCCCCCCTACGGAAATGAAGAGGAAACCCAGGATTTTTCGGTTTGAAGAAGTTTGGTCTAAGGATGATAGATGTATGTCCTCGGTCCGTATGTTATGGCAGGGTGGGAGGAGAAGTTGCGTGGAGAAAATTGAAGCTCTTAAGGGCTTGGATAAGGAATTTGATGAGTTCAGAGTGGGGGGTTTGAAGAAAGAAATCTCTAGGGTGGAAAAGAAGCTGAAAGAATCCAATAATTGGGAGGGGTCTGCTGAAGATATTGCCAGATATAAGGATCTTGAAAGATACCATGATGAGCTTCTTAGAAATGAGGAAACTATGTGGAGACAGAGGAGTAGGGCTATGTGGCTTAAAGATGGGGATAAGAACACGAAATTCTTCCTTGGGAAGGCGAACCAGAGGAGAAAGTCAAATGCGATTAAGAAGATCAAAGATGAGCAAGGGGTGTGGTGGAGGAGTGAGGACCATGTGGAAAGGGTGTTTACTTCCTATTATGTTGATCTTTTTGCTTCCTCTATGCCCACAGAGATTGAGAATACTTGCCTTGTTGTGAAAGATAAGCTGAACCCTGAGATGAGAGAGTGGTGCAGTACCCTTTTCACGGGGGAAGAGGTTCATCATGCAATATTTCAAATGCATCCACTCAAGAGCCCTGGCCCGGATGGGTTGCCTGCTTTGTTCTACCAGAAGTATTGGGGGGTTGTGGGAAGGGAGGTTACTTCCATGGTGCTTGGTATTTTGAATAATAATAAGTCCCCTGAAGATATCAACCAGACTTTCATTGTCCTCATCCCCAAGTGCAAGAACCCATCCTCTCCCAAGCAGTATCGTCCCATCAGCCTCTGCAATGTTACTATGAAGATTGTCACTAAGGTCATTGCTAACCGTATTAAACCTATCTTGCCTGATGTGATTGATGAAGAGCAGAGTGCCTTTGTTCAAGGAAGATTGATTACTGATAATGCCCTGATAGCCATGGAGTGCTTCCATTGGTTAAAGAAGAAAAAGAAGGGAAAAAAGGGGACTATGGCTATGAAGTTGGATATGTCAAAAGCTTATGATAGAATAGAGTGGAGTTTGTGGAGGGTGCTTTATCCTCTATGGGCTTCCCACAACACTTGATCCAGCTTATCGTTCAGTGTATCTCTTCAGTTTCTTATCAAGTTCTGATCAATGGCCACCAAGAGAAGCTTCAAGGGAGAGGATTAAGACAAGGTGACCCGTTATCTCCCTATCTTTTTATCCTCTGTGCTGATGTGTTTTCTGGCTTAATCCGTAAAGAAATTGGCAGTGGCTCCCTTCACGGGCTGCGGATTGCTAGAGGGGCTCCCATTGTCTCCCACTTACTCTTTGCAGATGATAGTCTGCTATTTGCTAGAGCAAATCCTAGGGAAGCTGACACTATTCTGAAGATCCTTTCTACCTATGAACGAGCCTCGGGGCAGATGGTGAATTTTGAGAAATCTGAGACGTCCTTTAGTCAAAATGTGCCACAAAGAGATAGAGATATTATACGTAACAAGATGGGAGTAAAGGCGTAGATGCTCATGGTAGGTATCTTGGACTCACGGTCTCCTTTGGTAGGTCTAAGAGGACCATTTTCTCTTTTGTCATTGACCGGGTTTGGAAGAAGTTGAAAGGTTGGAAGGAGAAGTGCTTGTCTAGAGCTGGAAAGGAAACGTTAATTAAAGCCATAGCTCAAGCCATTCCCAATTATATTATGAGCTGCTATAAACCGCTCGAGAGAGTCTTTGTAAAGATATTGAGTCTATGTTGTCCAAGTTCTGGTGGGGAACCGAGGAGGGTGATAGAAAGATCCATTGGCTCAGTTGGAACAATTTAGCTGTGAATAAGAAGAAAGGTGGGATGGGGTTCAGAGAATTCAGTGAGTTTAACAAGGCCTTGTTGGGTAAGCAGTGTTGGAGATTACTTACTAAAGAAGGGTCTTTGATTGAGAAAATTTTTAAAAGTAGGTATTATCCTAAAACCAACTTCACGGATCTTTCGGGTTGGGTTCCAAGTTATGCTTGGAGGAGCATGCTTAGTGCAAGAGATGTTATTGCTAAAGGTGGCAGGTGGCAAGTTGGAAATGGTAGGAAGATCAGAATTTGGGGAGACAATTGGGTTCCTACCCAAGCGGGCTTCAAAATTTCTACCGGGCCCAATATTCTTTCTCTGCGGCGTCAGTGGCTGAGCTGGTGGATGACAACTTGAAGAAGTGGAATAGAGAATTGGTCCTCCCGGTGTTTCTCTGCTTTTGAGGCCTATCAAATCCTCGGTATTCCTATTTCATATAGACTCAGGAAGGATAAGTTCATTTGGCACTTCGGGAAAAGGATGGAGAGTACTCGGTGAGATCTCGCTTATAGGCTCCTTTGTGATGAAAACCGTAGGTCGATGCAGACCCTCTAGTAATGATTACGAGAAGTTATGGTCATCATCCGAAAGCGCACTGCTCCAAACAAAATCCGAAACTTCTTGTGGAGGCTTGCAAGAAATATTCTCCCCACTAGGTGCAACCTCAAGAAGAAAGGTATCCAGTTGGATACTACTTGCCCCCTGTGCAACGAAGGTGATGAGAATGCTGATCATATCCTTATGCGTTGTAATTTTATGAAACTGGCTTTGTTCTCTTCTCAATTAGGTACTCATATCCCTCCTCAATCTCACCATCATGACTGGTTGATGCTTTGGCTTACAAACTGTGAAGAAACCGGAGCCCAATTATTCTCGGTGATTCTTTGGAAAGTGTGGTTTGCTAGAAACCAGCTTATTTTTAAGAATGTGGTGACCAATCCTGCGCAACTGGCTGAATCATCTTGGAGCTTTGTTGCTGGTTTTATTGAGGCAAACAAGAAAAAACTCTCGACTGGATCCATCATCGCCGTGTTCCTCGCTTTGGTACCCGCCGCAGATCGGGCTTTCTCTCGCTCAAGTGGATCTTTGCGTGTTTTGAGTATGGTGCAACCGGTTGGGGCCTTACTGTTAGAAACCAGCATGGTTCTCTTATTTATGCAGCTTGCAAACGTGAAGATACTGTGGTGGATCCCCTGCTGGCTGAGGCGTTGGGACTGAGGTGGTGCATCTCTGTTGTGCGTGAGCTGGGGCTGCATTCGGTGACTTTCCTGACTGATGCATTGACTGTTGTCAATTGCATAAAAATGTAATCGCCAGAGCTACTATATCCCCTATCATCTTGGACTGCAAAGATCTCTTTAATCTTTCAAATGGAGTGATATTCTCCATATTAGTAGAGTCATTAATCGCCGATGCACACTATCTCTTTGGCTTATCTAAGTCTCTCGGTAATTTCAAATGGGATCGTGTTGATCACCTAGCTAGCTTAATTTCCACGTGTAACATTCCTTTATGTTGTAATGACTCTTTTTCTCATTAATGCAATTGAAGTTTGACATCAAAAAAAAAAAATTATTATGCTTCTTGACCAGCGAGTTCTTTTTTTTACTAACAAGTTCAAAAGCTATGAATTTCAATTCCATTATAGACCACATGTCTCATTTGATAATTTTTAGGATTTTGTGTTATCTTCTAAAGTAAATATGTACCCCGATCAACATCTTAATACTTTTAAAATTGTTCTTGCTAGCGGGGAAAATTGAAGCAATATCTCAAATCCGATGAAAAGAAAAGGGAGCACTCGCCCCAGAAAGCAAAGGCTGTAGCCAATGAAGTGGCCAAGTCCCCATCGGATGACAGTGACTTGGCAGAAGAAGCACCGAGGCCACAATGCCAACGCCCCGTGGCCATGGTGATAATGGGGGGATACTCCATGGAAGTTGGAGAAACAAGGCGCTCAATGAAGCGAAGGTGGAACGAAATCCTGAGCATAGGAAACAACCCGAATCCGATTCTGATTAAATCCAATCGACCACCACTCTCCTTCAATGACTTCGATCCGCTCAACGGAAAACCAAATAAACACATCCCTCTCATCATCTCAGCTGTCTTGGCCGAGATCGATATAAAGAGAATCATGGTTGATCAGGGGAGTTCTGCCGACATCCTTTTCAGGGAATTGCTTCCCAAGCTCAAGATTGCCGAGACCGACCTGTCTTCATATGATGGATCATACCTCATCGGGTTCAACGGATCTCGCACCACACCCTTGGGCTACCTGGAACTACAAGTGATGTACGGTGATGGTAAGCTCTCTAAGACAATCAAGATAAGGTTCCTAGTTCTCCCATGTCCATCCTCGTACCAGTGCATCATTGGTCGACCAAATTTGGGTAAGCTCGGAGTCTTCGCTTCCACTGTACACCTCAAAGTGAGGTTCTTCTCCGAACATGATCAGGTGGTGACGGTTCCAGTGGACCTCAACGGTGCGAGGAGGTGCCAGTACCTATGTTTGAAAGCTGAACGCCGAGCTGAAAAGGAGCAGGCCCTAGTGGCGTCGAAGGCAGAGTCCGACCCGAGAGAAAAGTAGGCAGAAATACGATAAATATCTGATGAGACATAGGCGCTAGCATAAAGCAAAAACAATGTATTAAGCCTCGTTCTCAATAAAGAAAACATTTCTGAATTACTATTTGTCAATTCTCTATTATTTTCAAATTTCTATATCACTAACATACAGGATTGTCGGCGACCTCGGCTCCTGACACGATACAACGCCCCTCTCACCCGAGTCCGACCCGAGCTAGCCACTCGATGGACGACGGTATGAGGCGAGGCCGTCAAAGAAAGCCCTCTGTGATTTCGAGCTCACACGCTCCGTCATGGGGTGCAGGCGAGGCCACAGTGGCTCAGGTCCACAACGACCCTAATTCTTCCGCCCCGTGCGATTATGCCTTCCCTCTATGTGACCGAGTTCACATCTCCACCAGAAGGCAAAAGAAGAAGTCCTCGCGGCTTTTCCCCTCTTTCTCCCCGTGTGATTGTGCCTTCCCTCCGGTGCGATTATGACTTCCCTCTATGTGTCCGAGTTCACATCTCCACCAGAAGGCAAAAGAAGAAGTCCTCGCGGCTTTTCCTAATAAGCTTTTACATCAAAAGTTAATAATTACAAAAGGAAAGAAAATACATAAACTAAACGTCACTAAGGGTCTCGGATTCTTCCAAGGAATCAGACTCTGTGCTTGGATATAAAAACGAGTTCGATTTCTTTGGCCCAAGACCTATGATTTTTCAGGCTAGACCGGCCCGGCCCGATGGGCTCGGCTCTAGTTTAATCTAGTTTATTTGGAATGGAATATTTGATGTATTTTGTTTTGGGCTTTACCAACCTATTCATTTGATAACCGGTTGGTTATAACGGTAATCGGGTTCGGATTCTACTCTAAGGTTTTAAGTTCGAGCCTTGAGTGCGACAAAAACCATTGGGCGGGGAGAACCACATAGACTGACAAAGTCGGGTATATATGGTCAGTCAGGTTCCTTGACGTAGATTAGTTATCAGTAAAGTCGATAAATAATTATCGGCAAAGTCGATAAATAAAGCGCACAAATAAAATGGTAAAAACAACCTATTCATTTGATAGCTACAAACCTACCATTTCAAAGGGTTTCAAATATTGGAATTGTGTCATATACAAAAACAGAGAAAATTTGAGCTACATCATTAACAAAAGAAAACCAAAGGAGTAATTTCACATTTTTATTTCTGAATTGCTTCTCATAATTCTATTAGTTATATTATAAGCTGAAATTCAGGATTTAAACTCTTGTAGCTAACTTGTAGAGTGATTGTTTGGCTTTTCAACAAACAAACTAGTCCTCACCATTTTATTTTATCTTTAAAATACGTCTCATGCAAGCAAGAGAGTGAAAATTCCCTCAACATTATCACCACTTTATTGGATGCAAAACTTTTGGTTTGAGTTGTGGTGTCATTGCTTTTAGATTTGGCTAATATTCAAGTAGCTGCAATAGATGCAGGGCTTCAATGTGTTATTATCTATATAGCGCAGACATGGACACGGGACATGATACAGACACGAACACTCAGACATCAGTTTTATTTTTATTTTTTTTGGAAAGTACAAGTAATTAAAGTGTTAGTGTCGAAGTCCAACACGATACGTGTTGGACACTGAGACACGTCTTCAATCGGACGTGTCCGTGCTTTATTATCACGTAATTGTCCTCTCCAATGAGAAAAAGGTGCTTCATAGATATGCATAGATTTAGGATAAATTAAAACTAGAAAAGAAGAAACATCATATCATATCATAGTACCCTTTTTATTTGTTGGGGAATATTTAATGGTAGTTCTGACCAAGGTTGTTCCATGTTCAGTGGTGGCCCTGATTATGGGCGGCAGAGGCGGTCATCCAGGGCCTCACTTTTTCGAGGGCACCCAAATTTGTTGTACTTAATAGTATATACATATTTTTGAATACATATTTTATGTTATTGTAATTTTACACACACACACACACACACACACACAAGTTTAGATCATTTTCTAATAATGACATGAAATCATATTGCAAACATTTTTAAATTTACATAAAACACGACGGTTCTTATGATCTTGATGATAAAATTCTATTTGAAGAATTAGAAGTCATTATAGAGAGAGACTTTAATTGCCGAATCAAAATTAGGTTATATATTAATTGTTTTCATAATGCATGTAGACATATAGAATAATATTAACCTTATATCAAAATAGATTAAATAGTCTCACTTTAATTTCTATAGAAAATAATTATTTAAAGAACCTTGATTGTGAACAAATCATTAATAATTTTAATAAAAATAAAGGAGAATGATATTCAAATAGTTAAAAGGACACTATTTTTTTGGTTCGCCCAGGGCCCCCAAAACCTCAGGACCGGCCGTGTCCATGTTGAAATATAATGACCCTTTCCATATTTGTACATGATATTGAGAAGTAGAAGCACAAGTTATGTTGCTATTTATTCTTTTAGTTGGCCAAATTATCATTTTGTTTGACTTGTATTTATGTGAATTGATCTATTAGGCAATGGTCAACGCTTTTAATGAAGTGCTGCCTATAGGAGGACAGGTTTGGACAATAGGCAGCGCTTTCAAGGGAGTACTGCGTATCAGAGAAAACATTTGGGCAATGGGTAGCGCTTTTTAGGAAGCGCTGCCTATCTGAAGACGTGTTTGGCAATGGGTGGTGCTTTTTAGGGAGCGCTGCCTATCTGAGGACGCGTTTGGCAATGGGTGGCGCTTTTTAGGGAGTGCTGCCTATCTGAGGACGTGTTTGGTAATGGGTGGCACTTTTTAGGGAGCGCTGCCCATTGTTGGACTGGAATCAGCAGCGCCACATTCAGCAGCGCTACAAAGCGCTGCCCATGGATGAAAAAAAGCGCTACCTATCAACTAGATCTGTTGTAGTGTAATTTGTTTGGTTTTCAACAATTTTTGTTTGATATTGCAAATACGTTTTTAGATAGTGAATCATGGCTTGAAGAAAGAACTGATGGAGGGAATGAAGGATGCAGTGGATGAGTTTTTTAGACTTCCATTGGAAGAGAAGGAGAAATATGCAATGCCACCAAACGCTAATCATGGTTATGGACATATTTTAGTAGTTTCTGAGGAGCAGATACTTGACTGGTCAGATCAACTGATTTTACTTGTTTTTCCCACCCGCCGCAGGTTGCTTCAATATTGGCCTAAAACTCCTGAGGGACTCAAGTAAGTATATTTTCATGAGGAAAAAATTTATAACATGTTACGTGGAAACCTTTTTGACCCCACAAAAAACTTTTTTTTTCCATAAAGATGTACTCTTGAATTGGTTCTTCGCAAAGACTAAGTCGAATCATAGCCTATTCTATGAGTGGTGTATGAATCCATTGGAATGTGTTTCCGGGCCGGCATAGGAGCAATTGTTTTCTTGTGGATTTACTATTCCCAAATGGGGTGAGCTGGTGTACCGCTTTGGTTTATTTGACTTTTCTTGTATGTTTTCTTGCCGTTGGTCCCTTGGATCGAGACTTTTCCCTCGTTGAGTTTTCTTTTCCTTTTGTATATAGGTTTTTTATATTCCTTAATACACATCATACATTTATATCTAATATTTTGTCATTCAAAAAAAATGTTACGTAGATTATATTTTTCAATTAAATTTTAGAACAAATCCAAAATGATCATATTTTTGCTATTCCAAAATTGATTGCTGTGACTGTCGTCACCTTCAGTAAAAACTATTCGATATGTTGTCGAAACAATCATAGCCTTTGATTTTTTTTATTTAAAAATAAATGAAATTTTTTTCAAGTAGAGAGATAGAGAGAAGTGACTGCAGTGGATCGAATTCCATCAATATTCTTGACAATTGAAAACTATTATGCACAACTTGTGATCTATATAATATGTTGAAGAAATTTATCATGTGACTATGCATGGACGTAATAGAAGAATATTCAAGTGAAGTTAAACGGGTTGGTAAGGAAATTTTTAGTTGTGATTTTGGGGTTGGAGAAACATGTTCTTCTTGGTGAGGAAATATTCAAGTGAAGTCCACACTCTGATGCAAGCACCATAACAATAGTCATGTAAGATGATGATATAACTGGACTTGAACTTCGATATAAAGGAAGTTGGGTACCGGTGGTTCCAATACCAAGTGCCCTAATTGTAAACATTGGAGATACAATTGAGGTACTTGCATTATTTCTTTGTGAATACAAATTAATTAAAGGTTGAATCAGTTGGTAAGGAGTTGGCTTATACCGGCAAGGGAGTGGGTTCAACTCCCGCTGCAAGCGTGATCACCTTTTTGGTCGGTGATCTGTAAGTACCTCTATAAACACTTAAAGAGTCGTGGGGCCTACCTTGACTTTGGTGAGCTCCCGAAACCCACTGACCTAAACTTTCTAATCCAAAAAAATAAATAAAAAATAACACTTAAAGGGAAAACTAAATGCTTTAAAAGGAAAGTAAAACCTAAGATAAAGTCACTTAACTTTCCACAATTTTGAGATTTCTTTTTCTTTTTTCATACTTGGCAGATATGGAGTAATGGCAAATATAAGAGTGTGGAACATAGAGCAATGACAAATGAGAACAAGAAAATGACTTCTATCGTGTCACTTTTTTTCCCACAGAATGAGGTAGAAGTTGAGCCATTTGAGCATATGATAGATGCTGAAAACCCCAAGTTGTATAAGAAAATCACGTTTGGAGAGTTTCTGAAGCTTGCTCTTAATAGGAAATTGGAGGGAAAAACACAAAACGATGTGGTAAAGATAAAAGAATAGATGAATAACAAATTTGGGAAAATTAAATAAATGCTTTTGATCTGATGATCATAGCAAATAAAGAAATAAGAAAAGTTGTGCTCTTTTGTGTTGCTTTTTTTAGTTGTGTTTGTATAATGCTCAATAAGTAATGTTTAAAAGGTGCGATCTTGCATTAATGCACTGGGTCCCATCAAAATTTCACAATAAAGCATGTTTGGGCGAGTGTAGTAGTGAGATCGGTGGCCTCCTGAGAAGTCTTTGTGTTGCTCATCTTTTTACATGTAAAAAAATAAGTAATGTTTAAAGCAAGCTAAGTCGAGTGTCTTATGTTGGGAAACTATGCAAAACTTCCTCATAGTCAGAATTAGTGGAACCGAAAAATATATGCGAAAATAATAGGACACACAAAATTTGAGATTAGGTTGTTGAAGAAAGGGAACTTTAGATTTGTTGTTGAAGAAAAGAAATTTGAGATGTATAAATGCAGTGTTGAAGACACATATCAGTGTTGTTGATGGAAGAAATTCATGTGTTTTGTTGTTTATGCCGGATGAAGAACAGTGACAAATGATTTTGGTTTTTTAATTTATGTTGATTTTAAATTCTTTTTATTTTAATTTAATTTGTTATTTATTAATTTATTTTTAGTTTTAATATTTTAATTTCTGCTTGCACGTGGAAAAGTCATGTCACTTTCCCGTTACACAATCATCAACATTTAATGACATGGACTATTAGTGAAAACGGCAAAATAAGATGGGGAACAAAACGCCTATTTTGTTAATGTAGAGACTAAATTTAGAAGGACTCAATTTTATAAGGACCAAAAACATATTTTACCCTATACTTAATTAGTCCATAAGCAAATATGAGTCTCCATGCAACTGACGTGTTAGTAATTAAGATGAAAGAAGATCGATCAACTTTTGACCCATACTTACCATCACCAAATATTACTTATTTTTCTTACAGGTAAAAAGAGGTGCAACACAATGATTTTTCAAGAGGTCACTCATCCCTGTACTACTCTCGCCCAAACATGTTTTATTGTGGAGTTCTAGTGAGATCCAGTTCTTTAATGTATTGATCACACCTTTTAAACATTACTTATTGAGCGTTATACAAACACAACTAAAAAAAGCAACAGAAAAGAGCACAACTTTTCTTATTTCTTCATATGCTATGATCATCAAATCAAAAGCATTTGTTTTCCCATATTTGTTGTTCATCTATTTCTTTATCTTTACCACATCGTTCTGTGTTTTCCCCTCCAATTTCCTATTCAGTGCGTGCTTCAGAAACTCTCCAAACGTGATTTTCTCATACAACTTGGGGTTTTCAACATCTATCATATGATCAAAGGGCTCAACTTCTGCCTCATTTTGTGGGAAAAAAAATGACACGATAGAAGTCCTTTTCTTGTTCTTATTTGTCACTGCTCTATGTTCCACACTCTTATATTTGCCATTACTCCATATCTGCCATGTATGAAAAAAGAAAAAGAAATCTCAAAATTGTGGAAAGTAACGTGACTTTATCTTTCAGTTTCACTTTCCTATTAAAGTGTTTAAGTGAGTTGGTCTTCAGGAGTTAAACCCACTCTTCTGGAGAGTATGAGCCAACTTATTGCCAACTGCCGTTATTTTTAATTTGTATTCACTAAAGAGATAATGCAAGTACCTCAATTGTATCTCCAATGTTTACAATTAGGGCACCTGGTATTGGAACCACTGGTACCCAATTTCCATTATATCGAAGTTCAAGTCCAGTTATATCATCATCTTGCATGACTATTGTTATGGTGCTTGCATCAGAGTGTGGACTCAATCCCATTACTTTCTCAGGTGAGCTGCAAGGAGGGTAATAGTTCACACGTAAAACTTGATATATTTCTTTTTGTAGTCTAAGAAGAACATGCTTCTCCAACCCCAAAATCACAGATAGAGAATTGATAATTTCCTCACCAACCCTTTTAACTTCACTTGAATATTCTTCTATCGCGTCTCTGCATAATCAGATGATCAATTTCCTCAACATATAGTCAGATGAAAAACCTATATACAAAAGGAAAAAAAAACTCAACGAGGGAAAGGTCTCGACAAGGGACCAACGACAAAGAAAACATACAAGAAAAGCCAAAAAGTCAAAGTGGTACACAAGCTCACCCCATTTGGGGAATAGTAAATCCACAAGAAAACAATTAATGCTCTTATGCCCTGGAAACACATTCCAAGGGATTCACACACCACTCATAGAATAGGTTATGACTCGACTTAGTCTTTGCCAAGAACCAATTCCACGAGTACATCTTTATGGAATAAAAGGTTTCTATGGGGTCAAAAAGTTTCCACGTAACATGTTTTAAAACTTTCTCCTCATAAAAAAAGATACTTACTTGAGTCCCTCAGGGGTTTTAGGCCAATATTGAAGCAACCTGCGGCGGGTGGGAAAAACAGGTAAAATCAGTTGATCGACGGTCAAATATCTCGCTCATCGAAACTACTAAAATATGCCCATAACCATGATTAGCGTTTGGTGGCATTGCATATTTCTCCTTCTCTTCTAATGGAAGTTTGAAAAACTCATCCACTGCATCCTTCATTCCCTCCATCACTTCTTTTTTCAAGCCATGATTCACTATCTAAAAGAGTAATTGCAATATCAAGCAATATTTGATGAAAACCAAACAAATTAACTTTAATTTACTTGGTGGCCGGAACTATTATTGTTGTTGTAAAAGTATGTATAGCGTTTCTTTATGCAGATTTCTATTCTTGTATTTATTTATTTATTTATTTTGGAAAAATTCCTCCTGAGTTCCTCAACTTATTTTAAGGTTACAAATACGTCTTTTATGTTTTCTTTATAATAAATAGGTCTTTTTTGTTTTTTTGTAACAAACACGTCCCATATGTTTTAAAATCCTTGCACCGTAACCCTTTTTCATGTTTCGAATAAGTCTCTTATGTTTTTTTTGTAACGTATGTTTTAAAATCATTGCACCGTTGCTTTTTTTTGTAACAGAGTTCAACGGAAAAAATATCAAAAAATGGCAACAATGCAATGACTTTGAAACTTAAGGAACTATTCGTTAAAAAAAAAAACATAAGGGATCTATTCCAAACTTGAAAATAAGTTAAGGACTGCTGAAACTATTTTACCTTTTTTTTAATGTAATTTACATTGTATTGGTCGAGCCATAATAATATACCTGAAAGAAGCCCCACTCCTTGCATGCTATGTCCAGTTTCAAAAACTCCTCCTTGTTTCCATCTGAGAGCAGTGCAAAATCAATGGTAGGGATCTCAGATGAAAGGTGAGGCTTATAAAGGACTTTTTCCATTTCTTCTTCACTCCTAACATATCTTTCAGGAATCTCTAAAGGATTCTTCTTCACTGTTTCTTGAACATTTGGTGATGGTAAGTAAGGGTCAAAAAGTGATACTTCTTTCATCTTAGTTACTAACACATCAGCTGCATTATGACTCATTTTGCCTATCGGCTAAGTATATTGTTAGGTTTGTGAATGAGATTTTACTTAGTATATTGACACTCATCGTAAAGGATCACTTCACTACTTATAGATGAGCTTCCTAAGAAATAAATAAGTGCAATGTTATATGGACATAAAATTTCAGACAAATCTAGCTAAAAACTAATTCATAACATCAATTAACTAAGTTTTTTAAGCTATTAACCAACCTGTCTTTTCAGAGTTTTTTAAGCCATTAATTAAAAACTTGATTAATTGGTTACTGGGTTAATAGTCCAAAAAATTTGATTAATCGGTGTTGTGAATTGATTTTTGGTGCTAAAGCATTGCACTTATTGATTAACCAACCAACAACAACGGTGATACCTCTGTATCTTTCAACAACAACCTTCCATAGTTGTGAATCAGGACTTAGCGATCCTTGGCAAATGGTGCTAGAGCAGCATTTCACTTGTATTCTGAGAATATAAAACAACGTGAATTGATTTTGAATGCTGTAATACTTGCTGGATTTGCTGGTGGTATAGTGGTGGAATTTCCACACAGGTATGAACAAAACCTTACAATACTACCAAGGCTAATTTGTTTCATATAGAGTGATGTGCCAGTTTTTTTGTTTGTTGCATTTTTAGTGATTATTTATAAATCAGCATCCAATGTTTGGTAGATCATGTAATCGCTGGTCAATGGTCTCTTTTACAATATAGTGAAAAATGTTACCTGTAGTCATGTACTATTTTTACAAGGAAAATGATATATGAATAAGAGAAATATGTGTATGTGCTTTTTTGTTATGATCACTAGTATATATATTTTTGTCAGTTGTGATCTGTTGTGGTAATCCAAGCATCTCACTCATGCTCACCACACTCAAAACTCCATTGACACACTCACACAGAGTTCTCAGAGAGAGAAAAGAGAGAAGAAAATGATGAAAAGTGTAGAATGAATATTCTGTTATTCAATTCAATGTGGTTTACAAGTATATCTATTCTTCAAGTAACAGATTCTGTTACAGCTCAAATTCAACCGAAATGAACATGAAATAAAAGTCAAATTTACATCAAATGAACTTAACTATGGGTAACTACTTTACCACAGTAAGAGTAAAAGTAAAGCATTAAATGGTTTTGACTATGAGTTACAAAATAACATGATCATCTTCTGCACATACAGTTTTATATTGATAAAAAGTATCATTGTCTCTCTTCAAATTTTATCCATTTATGTATAGTATGTATATGTATATTTTCATTTTTAGATTAGTGTTTTTAAGCACGCATGTGTCTAAAAGTCCTAATGTGCCAAATAATTTGCGAAATGTGGGGGTTGTTTTTGGATTCATGATTTATGTAAACTTGAATTTTTAAGTGTTCCCATACTATGCTATATTTGTAACTAGATAATTACTCTTATGAGAAATTGCTTTAGAGACATGCAGTAGGTTTGACGAGATTTAATCGTTAATGAGAAAATATTTTAGATAAGGATGACCTTTTGGCATGTTCAAGTGGCAGACTATAACAAGTCTTTTAGATTAAAAAATGTCGTTGATAATTATCACATATGAGAATTTTGTTTTGGATATATGTGATATCCATATTTTGAGATATTTGAACGTATGAGTCTAATCTTTTGAAAGATTAGTTTTGCGAATAAATATCATAATTCTCGTAATTTTGAACTATATTTGAATGTATGAGACATCATGAACATATTTGTGAAATTATGTAAATATTTTATGGAATTGTTGTCGCTAGAAATCATCTAAGCACTGCACGTATAAGTATGTTTTGCAAGTGATGTGACTTGGAATTATCCAAGCATTTATATACAATTATTTATAGAGGCATCATTGGGTATATTACTATATATAGTGAATATCCATGATACTATGATGATAGCCAAGTTTTATTCACATAAGAATAAATCTATAAGTGGCTTTCTTTATGAACGGTTGTCACTTTGAAATTATCTAAGTAGACTTGTATAATTACCTTATAGATTAAGGTTATTGCTCAAAACTTGATGATATATGAGATTGAGTTTATTACTCAAGACTTTGTGATATATGAAATTGATTGACTAAGAGATGTCTTGGTCAATATTGTGTAAAGTAGCTACTGATAAATGAGAAGGATTATATCCTTAATTTATGTGAAATCAGAAGTGATTCTAATCAATCTTCTGAAAAACCCTTGGGAAGAAATTAATATGTGAAACATCGAGGGGAATGGGGCTTAAGCCAATTTAAATTAAGAAGTGATGATAACTCAACCTTTGTGATTGGAGATCCCATGAATAAAGTTCAATGTGGTAAAAACAAGTCACTTCTTGATATTTCTAGCACTGAAAAATTGACTCAAGGAATTATTTTTATTCTTGTCCCTTCCTATGGTGTTATGATTGTGATAGTGCTAGACTGCAGGGTAAAGAGGTTAAACTTAAAGCTTTTAATGATTATCATAGCCCTTATGGGTGGTGTATGACTTGCAGCATACACTTGATGAAATCACTTATATGAGTGTCAAGTGGGGCCGCTTGCATGAGATCCTGGCGAGGTCTCTAGAGCACTCATGAATACCGAGCACGTGCACGGCCTAGTAGCGCACCACCGTGAAAAACAACAAGAATTGTGGGGGTGTAATGTGATAGTAAAACCTCTAACATATAATATGTGTTTTGGGTTCCATAGCTTGCTAAACCAATTCACTGTATGTTATGTTTTATCTATCTAGGACTGGATTCATAGCTTGCTATACACTTCCGATGCATTACATCTACGATGTTAACCTAGGAAATTTCTTTGATTTTTCTTTTCCAACTTTTGAAATATGTGGGGGATTGTTGTAATTTTATTACTAAATATTTCAAAAGTGGGAAATAAATTATCTTAATATATTTTTATATGTATTATTATTATAATATATTTATATGTATGAACTTTTGTAACAGATATATGCATTAAAGTTAAATGCATATCATTATAATACATATATATACGTTTCAATCATGCATTGCATTGAAATTTTCATTAAGTTAACGTTTCTTTTTGATTTGGTATATATATATATATATATATATATATATATATATATATATGCGTTTGGGTTTTATATATGCGTTTTGGTTTTATTGTATTATATACATTTATGTGCGTCAGTTACATATTTCTTTATGATCATAATATACTATCATTATGTGTTTAACTAACAGATAGAGATCAACGTTGGCTATATATCCATAAAAGAAAAGTTTTGGAACTCGTATAGAAATATACATATAGTATTCTTGAGTTTTAGATGAGGTGGAAAAATTATTTTCTCTCTTTAAATCAAACAGTCTTGGTTCATGTCTTGTCCGAAATAAAAATTTCATTCTTGTCAGTTCGGAAACTTCGATCGCTACTGTGATTGAAAATGACCGGTTGTATCTCGGGGAATTTGCGCTGTAGAGGCGGATAAATTCTTCAGAACAGCTACCAGCGTCTCCGGTTATTTTTCCTAACGTTTTCTTTGTTCGCAGGTACTCACGATTGTTGTTGTGTCAAAGCGCATATTACTACAAAAGATATAGATGTACCACAAAAAGAGTAAAATATATGGAAGTATCTACGTAATAGCGGTAAATTTATTTTAAAACTAGTAAAACCTTGTGCATACGCCTGAGTAGCGTTTTGTAGCTCTATAAAGTTGGCTCAAACTGAAATTTTAATATAGTTTTCAACTCGTAAAAATTGTAAATAATAGTTGTAAATTTTTTATTATAGCAATGTCAGGGGAGGAGGGGGACTGTTAGTTTTCTGAGTTTGAACTCGGGACCTCCTGCTTACACTCCTTTAGTATCTCTTAGCTCGTCAACTGAGCTACCTAGTTTGGATATAATATTTGCAAATTAATCAAGTATCATTCAAATGATAATATTTTAAAAAAATAATTATTAGAGAAGTGATTGAAAAGTATTTTAAATTAAAAAAATATTATGTGATCAAATATTCAAGAAATAAATTTGAAAAGTAAAACTAATTTATGTGCTCCTCCTAGTCAAACATCTTTATAGTATTTTCAAATAAAATTAAGATTTTTTAAACATTTTATCAATAATGAAATTATACCAACAACATGTAACGTTTATCATTGTAACTCAAAAGCATATAATAAAAAATAATTACTCCGAAAACATTTAATATTTGCTCATCTGGACTCAAATAAAAATAATTATTTATAAATATTAAAGACATTCATGACTATGAAATATAAAAAATAATCATTTCGACAACATCTAGGCTCTGTTTGCGCGTTCCATCCGCTATCCGCTAGCGGATAGCGGATGGAACTAGCGGGTGAAGAGTACACGTGTTTAGTAAGCACTAGCGTTTAGAGTTTTTCGGGTAGCGTTTAATGTTTTTTCAAACGCTACTTCAAGTAGCCTTTCAAAAACGCTAGCAGATAACGGATAGCGTCTCACTTTTTTTGGCATTTTTACCCTTGTTATTTTTCTTAAATTTCTTCTCTATCCTTATTAAATAATTGTAATCATGAATGAATTAAAAATATATTTTTATGTCATTTTACATTTATCAGCTAGTTCAACCGCTAGTTTAACCAAACACATCAATTGCTATCAGCTAGCCCATCCGCTATCCGCTATCCGCTACTTTTTACCAAACAGAGCCCTAGTGTTTTCTTGTCGGGACTCAAAAGCAAAACATTGATTTATAAAAAACAAAAATATTCAATTATAGAATGTAAAAATATTTATAAATTCATAATACAAAAATAGTTATAGCAATAACATGCAATTTTTTTTTGTGAAACAGAAAAACTATTATATAATATATATGTTGTTTTTAAGGAACACAAAAACCTCAATGCATATGAACTGAGATAGCCATCAGAAGAAAATGCAAGCATACAATCTAAACTAAACAATCTACCATCCGAACCAACTACACATGTCCACACCTTTTGAGACACAAAAATAGAATAATCATAAAATGTATATGAATATAATGTAATGTTTCGCTATCAGGGATGAAAAGTAATGAAACTCAACAACAAAATCTAACATTTTCTGCTTGGAGCTCAAAAGCAAAATATAAAAATAACTATTTTGAAAATATCTAATGTTTTCTTGTTAGGCTCAAAAACAAAATGTTCATTTATAAAATATAAAAACATCATGAAATTAAAAGTTCATTTATAGAAAAATAAGGCTATGTTCCTTAAAGTTGATGATGTGTCAAAAACCTAGGAATGGATAATTTGGTATTTATAGCAGTTAGTATTTTGATTAGATAGAAGATAAATAGAGAAAAATGTTCATTTATAAAAAATAAAGACATGATGAAATTAAAAGTTCATTTATAGAAAAATAAAGGCTATTTTATCCTTATAGTTTTGTATCAAAAATCTAGGAATGGGTAATTTGGTATTTATAGCAGCTAGTGTTTTGATTAGACAGATAATAGAATAGATGAATTAATAAAGGATAGTAGAAGATAGAAAGTAGAGATTTTATTAGTGGGTGTTTTGATTGAATAAATAGTTGATAGATTAAAAAAAATGAGAATAGAGAGAATCAAAATTGAAAGAAGAGAGAAATGAATTTTTTGGTGAATATATAGTGGGTCTCATGAAAAATACAATACATGTGAATGATTTCCAGGGAGGGTCTCATGTAGGAGGAGGGAGGGTCTCATGTAGGAGGGTCGGCTAGGTGCAGACGGAACCTGACTCTCATATGTCACACAGTTCTATGGGTCATCTGGAATTTGGGAAATCGTTGCATCTTCTCTGGCACTGCGCCTGACTTCCAAGGATGCATTGATCGCATCATAGCCCTTTCTTGGAGGTGGAGGTGGTTTCTAGATAGGAGTACAACTCCATCGTGTTTATTATACGAATGGACAGTTGATCCTATTAATTGTATCTTTAGGAGGTAGTTTTGTTTTTGCGCCACTCTATATATTTTCTACTACTCTGTTGATGTGGGTAGAGTACCTCTTGTACTTCTTCTTTTATTGATATATATATATATATATATATATATATATATATATATATATATATATATATTTGTTTGCTCTTCAAAAAACATATGAATGGTTTTGTTAATAGACAATTTTACTTTCAAATATGGTGATATAAAATTAACAATGGATAAAATAGAGATTTTAGTGGTGGGATGCTTGAGACAATATAGAAGAGTGGATATCGTTATTTTGACAAAAAATATTGTAATTTAAATTCGTTACAATTAAGCAAAATTACACCAGGAGGCCTTTAAGTTATTTAATTGTAACAAGTTAGTCCTTTAACTTACATAATGTGCACACCATTAGTCATTTTTTCATTTTTCATTTACAAAAAACTCAATTCGCACTACTAACAGATCGACGTGGCTGTGATGGAGCCTACATGTCACCTGTCTTGTAACAATTTTGTCATTTAAGACTAATGTCATGTAACAATTTGGTCCTTTCAACTTAAATGTAAAGGAAGATGAAACATCTTTTTTAAAAAATATATTAAGTTGAAAGTTCCAAATTATTACATGACAGTAGTCTTAAATGACCAAATTCTTACAAGATAGATAATTGGTAGCCTTCCGTCACGGCCACATCAACTCTGTTAGTGCGAATTGAGCTTTTTTGTAATAAAAAATGAAAAAAGGACTAACGATGTACACATTATGTAACTTAAAGGACTTAAGTTAAGTATTACTAAAAAAACTTAAAGGACTAACTTATTACAATTAACTAACTTAAAGGACTCCCAGTATAATTTTGCCTTATAATTATTATTTTTCATAAAGTTCGCATAGATTGTTAGCCAAAACGTATTCAATAAACTATTTTTGACACGTTTGCAAAAAAAAGTTTTAAAGGGACTTTTCATCACACCTACCTCTCTACTAGTCCACCACAATAATTTAAAACTATATTGGTAAAAAAAAAACCTATAAATGCTACAAATTTCAATACTCTTAAAAAAATATGGAAATATCCCATCATGGGGTACGTGTTGTTTTTCTACTTCTTAGTGTTGGAGAGTCGGGGAGAGCACCAAGAGCAACAATGAGATATCCAATGAACCGGACCACCAAGAGACTAGGATACCACATCCACCCAAAACCTTAAGGCATCAAGCATATGAGTCTCATCTCCTATATATCCTTCATATAGCTCATTCATAGTCGATGTGAGACTAATCACTCACACTTGAATTTCCAAGATCTCCCCCCAAGTGTGAGTTGCCCACATCACTATACTTGCTCCAAACTAGAATTCACTCTTGCTCCCCCCACCAAGCCGAACCATGGTTCTGATACCACTTGTTGGGGGAAAAACAACATCGAGAAATAAAACGAACACCATCAGAACACAAGAATTTAACGTGGAAAATTCCAAAACCGAAAAAAAATCACAAACTATTGTCTAATGACAACCAGAGAGTAACACTATGTGAAATTTTTTACAACACATAGACCTCTCTCAAACACTCCATGGCCCTAGTACACCCACACCCTCCAAAGAAAATGTTTAACTACATTTCACAACACTCTAAAACAAGAGTATAAGAGAATAAACAAGTCAAATACAAACTTAAGGTATTTTGTCTAGTGCATTTTGTAATGAAGAGCTTGAGCCCACTATATAATTTTGGTCTCCCTCTTCTTTCACAAAACTAATAATGTGAGACTTTTTTAAGATGATTAATTTAAATCATCTCCAACACTTAGAAGGTCTTTCTCACGTACAGTAACACTATTAATAAAATTCTACTTACCCAAAAAAATTGAAAAAGTTTATCAATAATCCCAACAAAAGCTTGTTGGGGAGTATGTGGAAACACCGGGAGCAACAACGAGCTAACTAATGTATCGAACCACCAAGAGGACTTGGATGCCACATCTCCACCCAAAACCTTAAGGAGTTAGGCATATGAGCCCCCTCTATTATATATCTTACATATAACTCATTCATAGCCGATGTAAGACTAATCACTTACACTTGAATTTCCAAAATCTCCCCCAAGTGTGAATCACCACATAACTATACTTGATTCAAACCAAGATCCACTACGCGCTCTCCCACCAAGCCGAACCATGGCTCGACACCACTTGTTGGGAATCTAGAGGAGCACCAGGAGCAACACTAAGTTATCCAATGAACCGGACCAACAAGAGACTTGGACACCACATCTCCACCTAAAACTTTAAGGAGTCAGGTATATAAGTCTCCTCTTTTATATATCCTTCATATAGAGTATTCATAGCCGATGTGAAACTAACCATTCACACTTAAATCTCCAATAAAACCAGCAACATTTAGCTTTCATATGAACTCAAATGTTCGAAAAGGTTTCCATGTGTAAGCAATCTATGGGAATTGGGAATGTGTAAGCAATATATTATTAAGTGTATGTTAGGTTTAGATTTTAGATGGCCCCATAATCAATTTTGGTAGAAAAATATGGTAAATTTAATTACATTAATGTTTAAAGCAAGCTAAGTCGGGTGTCTTATTAGTATGAGTCATTGCCAGAGTAATTTAGATTTCATTCCCAAATTTCTCAAATAATATTTTTGTCTTTTTACGGTTTAAATATATGTTTAGCCCCTGCAAATATACGCTCAATTTAGTTTAGTCCTTGTAGAATATAAAATTTTGTCTTTTTGTCGTTGCAAACATACGTTTTATGCAGTTTAGTTAGGCAATGCCGACAAAAAAATTGGATCGCACTCGATGAAGCTCCGTGATTGGCCAACCAGACAGCAACCTGGTTTCCTTCCCAGAGAGTGTGGAAGAATGTGAGAGACCAATTGTAGTACTTGAACTCACGAATAAATGAGACAAGATGAGCATACAGATGAGTATGAGGACACCCTCACGATGAAAGACAAAGCTATTTGGCAATTAGATTCACAAATAATGTTTTTGTAACCATTGTCCCAAGATAAAACGAGACCTTTAACAATAGCTAGAAGCTCAACATTAATATTGGAGGTAATGTCACAATTACTAGAAAATCCTAAAAGCCAACCACCATTAGAAGAACACCACCAAAACCTGATCTTCCTAGATTACCAAAGTTGCTACCGTCAATGTTAAGTTTCACAAAGCTACCGGGAGGAGGAAGCCAAGAGACAACAAGCTTTGGAGAGATTTTGTTTTTGGGAACCATCGTTGCTTGCAAGGCTTATAAATCAGATGCAATAGTATTTTCCAATTTCCAAAGAGGATTTTTGATATCTTTGAAAACCTCATTATTACGAGACTTCCAAATATGCCAATAGGAAGTGAGAAGCAATTGACCTGAATGACCATTAGCAAATGATGTGAACCAAAGGAGAAGTTCATGCTGAAAGAAGTCTATTTTGGAGGTAAAGGAGAAAAATTGTCAGATATTGGAAATTGAAGGGCAATCTCTAATTGCATGAAGAATAGACTCACTATGGGCCCTACACCTGTGACAAGAAGGATCAGCAGTGATATTTCTTTGGTGGTGAAAGCAGATTTGTAGGCAAGCTATTGTGGAGCACCATCCACGCAAAGAACTTAACGTTTTCACGAACAAGCAATTTCCAAATCCAAGACCAGTGAGAGACATAATGGGAGTTACACAAGACATTACCATCCTGTTGTTCCGAGGGTTCAGGGTTGAGTATGCCAAAGATATCCACTCTTGGTGGAATAGGTACCTGTGGATTGATTATGAGGTATTGAAGCTTCATTTAAGGGGTTGACATCTCCCAACAAATATTTTTTTATATGCGTCGGACAGTGATCGAATCTTGGAAAAAATGATTATGAGACTCAAGTATTTACCACTTTTACCATATTATGTTGGTACAACGCGGTTTGTAATTTCTATTTGCTAATCTAAAACATGTATGCGGCTTGTCATGCCGCTTAATTTGATGGGAATAATTTTTTGGTCAATTTTTTTTAATCAAACAGGCAGATTGCCCGAATATTATTAAAAAAATGAAAACAAAAAGACATAAAAAAGCGAAGGGGGGACTAGACCGAAACCCTAGCCATCAAAGAAAAATAAACAATAATAGAGAGTCCCTAATAGAGCCCCTAAAACATAGCAGCCTATACAAGCTATACAAAAACCTAAATAGGCAATCCAACTAACAGGCTAGAAGATGCGCCAGCTAGATATACAAGCTAGAAACAGGTCAGATTAAAAGGATTCAAAGAATGAATTAACTTTTGAGCGGGTATTGTAACTGACGACCAATTGCTTTTTCTGTCGGAATTTCTTTTTTTAAGACTTGGACGCAACTGGGTCAAACGCAGTTGTTCCAGGCGAGTCAGAGGTCACAGGATCACCAACATCATCTGAAGACCCACCCCAGAGCTTTCTTAAAATATTCATGTCGGAATCAACTCACAGGTTCGATGCAAGACAGCGTGTTACGAGAGAGCGGAGACACATCCTCTTCACCTAAGACATCTTCCCATTTCTTCCCTGGAATTCTCATGTTAGGTACTTCCACATCATTAGAAGAGGAGGCATCTAGTTGAAGCGCTGGAGATTGGGTTGAAGAAGAATGAACCTCCTCCAAAGAGGTATTATGAGGAAGCTAATCAAGCCTGGTGGTGGGAGACTGAGTGGAGTCACTACCAGTTTGGCTGGCTGCAGAAATGCTAGCCGACTTCAAAGAATCACCAACATCCATAGTATCCGATGCAGAGATGTTTTCTCTATGCTCGATTGGAGAGGGAACCCCTTGCTGTTCATGTATCGAAGGAGGATTGTTAGAAGAGTTCCCTTGCTGCTGATGAGTCTGGGATTGTTGCTCATTATTAGAAGAATCCCCTTGCTACTGAGGTTGCTCATTATGAAGCGCCTTACGCTTAGGGATCTGATGCACCTGAGTAGAAGAAACTCCTTGCTGTTGAGATTGCTCATTAAAAGGAGCTTTATGCTTAGGGACATAAACCTTTTTTACCTGAAGAGTTTGTCCTTTGCAAGTACTAGTGGTATGACCAATAATATTGCAATTCGAGCAGAAGGAAGACAGGTTTTCATACTCGATGCCAACCGAGAAGGCATAGCCCGACCTCTCCACATCCTTGAGTTCTGATTTTAGGTCTATATCAACTAGAAGGCGAGCAAAATGACCAAAAGATCTATCAAAGGAACTTTGCTTGTTGTCTCATCTAGTTTAAGTGGAGTTCCAACACAGCTAGCAATTGCAAAAGAATTTTGGGTCTCCAATATTCTTGAGCTAGTCATGTAAGCCGAATCCAACATTGAACATTTGTATGTTTAATATTGGATGGATTAAAGTCAGGTTGCCAAGCAAAAACTCGAAGCAATCCTGGCTTGCACTGCCAAGAGGACTGCTGCTGAGTCCTTCGTAAATCATCAACACAAGAACAGGAAAACTCATAGTATCCTCTTCCTAAAGAGATCAGTCCCCACTTCCCTGATGGTTGCCAAAGAGCTTGAAGTTTGGATTTTAAAGCATCTAAATTTATCGGAGAGTCTCCCTTCGAAAGAAGAATTCTTCCATAAGGTGTGTTTTGCATTCTTCCAAACCTGTCCTATACTCATCTTCCGGGATTGTGATTGATAAATCATCTCCTTTGAAACACGGGCGAGGAAGTTGGCTAATAGGAATTTCACAGGTCCTATTATCGGACCCCATCAAAACTTGTGCAAAAGATTTGACATTTGGTGCTTCTTTGTCAGAAATATTTTGGTCAGTCTTGGTAGAGACAGACATCAGTTCGGGGAACAGTTCCTGCAATTCCTTTAGAGCAGTTGCTGGAATCAGGGACACTGCAGGTCTTACGCACGCAGGCCTGTCTCCTATAGCTACAGCAGGGCGTGAACCCCGAGACGCGGTTGCACACAACGTGTGATGTGCCATTGACGCAGACTCGTCAGCCTTCTCTGATTCCATCTGACGGAGTGACGTCTGGCAGCATCTGTTGTTGTGGTGCTGGCCGATGTGACATGTCTGGCAGGGCTTGTCTCTCGGTGCCTACAACACGCCAGAACCTGCAAATAGCCTTGCGAAGCAGCGAACACGTTTCTGCCGGGCGGAAAGCTTATCTTGGCAAGCGAGCCACCGTGATGAGTGATCGAGAGAAAGAGACTTGTGCACTTTTTCTGACGACGTGTGTATTATAACTGCCTCTGGGAACAGATCGAGCACTGGCAGGCACTCATCAGGAGCAGAGACACGCCAATCAACGGTGTCGTCAGTCATCTATCAGCCTAAATTGGCTCAAAACCCTAGCAGAGAGAGTCGGTTCATAAAAATCATTTATTGGTCAATTGCATTCAATCTCCATTTTTTCTCCTCCTAACGTTGCTACGTCTTTCTTTTTCTTTTTTGAGATTAAACGGGGCTTAGAGCCCAAGAGAGATTACACGGGTATCACACGAGGAGTAGAGACTCCAATTACATCAGCATCTACAAGTAATTTAACAGTAGGATGTTTTAATCTTTCCACGCCTTTTTTTCTTGTTTCTAAACAAATCGCTTCCCTTTCAAAAAACAGAAACTCTCTTCCCTTTACCACGTCATTCTAACAGGAAAACGTGTCTGCCTTATAGATTTCCACAGTTTATTTGAAAATTCCACTACTGATAGTTGTTTTAACTTTGAATTTGAAGTGTATTGTCTTGAAATACTAGTAGGATACCTGTGCATACGCACGGGGTGTCGTCATGTTTTTTTTTTATGAATGAACTTAGACAGTATTTAAATAGTCTGAACGTTACCCTGTAAAAATAAAGACAAAATTAAAGTAGATAATAAAGAAGTTTCAAATAAAAATATAAAAATGTAAAAGTATCATTTAAAAACAATCTATGCATTTATCCCGTGTTTTTTATATATCAGTGCAATTATCCTGATATATATATATATATAATCATGATTATATATCCCCGTATTTTTATATATCGATAAAGTTATCACGTGTTTTTATATATTAGTGCAATTATCTCATAGTCTCGATTGATTATCTGAGTTTATTAGTAGATAGTAAAAGATAGATATTAGATTATCAATAAGAAATATTTATCCCATGATTTTTTTATATATCAGTGGCGATTATTTGTCATTTTTAAGTATTAGTGACAAATATTTGCCACATGTGTTTTAAATTATCAGTTCAGTTATCTCGTGTTTAAATTATCAGTGCAATCATTTCTTAGGTATTAGTGACAATTATTTGTCATTTTTAATTATCAATGACAAATATTAATCTCGTATTTTTTATATATCAGTGCAATTATCCCGTAGTTTCAATTGTTATATATTACTGCAGTTATCCTGTAGTAAAAGAGAGATAATAGATTATCAATAAGAAATATTTATTTTAAATATTGATCAGTAGTTTGAATAGTCATTAAATCTTCTTGTTTTTTAGATAGTAGCTAGGTTTATAGTGGTCTTTGGTGTGGTGAAATATATGTAAGTATACATAGTCACACAAGTAATAAAGTGATAAGAAAGGTCGAACCCACGGGGATTATGTATTGTAAAGCTTTGTATATTCAGAGTGTACACTTAGTGTGTCTACACTATGCACTAATTTTTGATTTGGAGTTTTTAAAGTAAATAAAAACAATATAAGCGAAGAAAGAGGGTAATGAATCGGTTGGATAAAGTAGTTGAGATATTTTCACCAAGTAATTTACTTCAAAGTGTTATAGTGGAGTATGCGGTGTTTCCACTTTGGATGCACTACATGAGTGTGTGCTGTCAAGACTTTCTTGATTTTCATTACAAGCTTCCTATGTCTAGGCATGCTAAATAGGTTCACTCTTGTCTTTTTAACCTCCCCTTTGTATCACCCTAGGAACTATGTTATCCTATGTCTAGGACTTAACAAGGTTTTAACAAGCAATTCTTATTAAAGCTAGTTTAACAAGTTGTTGTTACAAACACTCATTCCTATTAATTCTTGAGTTCATAAATGTGACCCATGTCTGCTGCCACAAGTTTACCTATTCCAAAGTGATCAATTCGAATAAGTGTTGAAAGAAGTATCACACAAGAATTAAAATGCATACACTATATAAACCATAATAACATATTTAGAAGTTCATTACAAGGTTATAACATCTCAACTTAAGGGAATTTAGCTCATGTTACTCATAATATAATAGAGAAAATCTGCAAAGAGCATAATCAAATGAGTAATATAACAAAAGAACTTAAAAGGAGAGAGATTACTCGAATAGAAGATCTTTTGCATGAGTTTCCCAAGTTGAAGTACAATATGAGTTTCTTACACAAGTTTCCTTCAAGTAGAAGTGAATGGAGTGGTTGTCAAGCACCTCCTTACCTTCCTTCTCTTCAGAAACGTAAAGAAAAACTAAAACTAAACTAAACTAAACTAAAATACGTGATCCTTTCAGAAACAAATGAAGAAATACAAATGAAGGATGAAGGATGTTTTGTAAGTGAAGATATGGCCTCTATTTATAGGCACGAAAGCTTTCCTCCCTTGAGGGTTTCCTTTAGTAGCGTAAGATCAACTGAGGGGACCAACCTTGGATAAAATCAGACAACCAATGAAGCAAATAGCTCAGTTATGGTCGCTTGAATGTATAACATAAGGGGTGGTCCATTGGAGAAGTGCCACATGTCTTTTAGATAAGTGAGCCTTGCAACTTGATTTTTATGTTTATCGCCGACTTCTGCAAGTGGCTCTGCTCCAGGTGACTAGGCATGACGTCACAATTCAAGTGGAAGCATCAAAATGGTCATTGGATGTTTTGGTGCAAACTGCTGGATTTTGCAGGTGTAGGCAGTGTTTCCACTCCTAGTGTTGGCAGTGTTTCCACTCTTGCAGTAGCTGCACTGAACAAAAACATCAAACCTAACAAGATATGTGTATTTATGCCTAGTTAATTGTCCTAATCATTTGGATCTCTAAAATGTTGTTTCTTAATAAATAAGCTATATTTATATATTAATGTTTTTGAAAATAAGCAAGAACCTAAGTTAAAATAGATGAATAACTCTATATAAAATAGAGTTATCACACCCCCAAACTTAACTTGTTGCTTGTCCTCAAGTAACGACACAAGAAATAAACACAAGACTTCCATGATTATGAAATCACCTCAACTCATGTTTTTCTAAATTTTTTGTTTAAAGTGCGTATCTTGTATGAGCTTTAATTTTCAGGAATTTTCTAAACCTTTGTTTTCTTTGAAACATTCAAAGCTATAAAGACTCATTTGTGTGAGTGTGTGTCCCATTGAGCTTCAATTAGTTCCATAACTAGATAAAGAGTTTTTCTTTGGCTTTTTGAAAGATGTGGAACTCTTTTGGTCACATTTAGAACAAATTTCAAAATATGGATGAGACTAACAATTTCTTCAAGATTTAGGGACTCTTAAGCACAACAAAGGGCTTTTGGTGTTTCAACTTGTTGAGTCAATTGCCTTATTTAGACTTTTGGTGTTTTTGTTGATGTAATGCAATGAGTGCAAAATACATCATTTTGAGTGTAGTTGCTTTTGATGTAGGTGTTGTAGGTACACTTTGTGTAGCTATTTTAGTAACTCTTTGAGTATGTTGTAGCATACTACTTTGCCCTCCTCACCGACCTCCACATGCATTTTCTCTTTTTTTCTTTGGTTTGTTTTTCTTTTTCTTTTCTTTTTGAACTTTGTTCATTTTTCAAACCAATTGCACTTAAGGGACAGGTTCAGTTTATATGACTCAGGCAAGTGTAGCTTTTTGATCTTTATGACACCTTTGAGAGTTTTGACACCTTTTGGCATTAACTTTTCAAGTTTCCACACTTTTGCCTTTGTATTCATTTGAATTTCCCCCAAACTTATTTGTTTATGCTCTTCTATATTTTTAGTAAAAATCTAAATTTGACCTTAGTTTTCCAAAAATTCCCTGGCTTTAGATAGCTTTCCATCTAGCATGGTACTTTTCAAAAACTCAATTTTGTTGTGTCAAAGAAATTATAACATTGATCATTTCTAGAAAACAAGACTTTTCTTTTCCTTTTTATCATTAAAGCTTTGCTCATTTGATACACTTACAAAATTTTTTAGAAAAGCAATATAAATTGATCATGCTTCATAATCATTTAAGTCTAATATACAGATGATGTACTTAATTTTTCTATTTTTTTGAAAACAATTTTATCATGCTATTGCAAACTTTGTTAAGTACATCTAAAAATACTAAAACATACTAATATGGCATATTCACATACTACTATTCAATAACTTCTAAAACACATAACATATATTAATATTCACATAGTGCATTTTTTTTAGATAAGCAATTGTTAGTGGGGGTGGGGGAAATGTTAGTTTCCAGGACTTGAACCCGGGACCTCCTTCATGCACTCTTATGGTGCACTCCTTCATGTCCCTTAGCTCGCCAACTGAGCTACCTTCCTGGGACAATATTCACATAGTGCATATTTCATTCAAAAGACATACTATTCTCCACTCTCCCCCCCCCCAACTTAAATATGAGCAGTGTCCCCACTGCTCTAAGTTGAGTAAACAAGGGAACCAAACATGGGAGATATACTTCAAAAGTAGTTTAAAACAAAACACATAGTATTTGCACACATATATTATAAGTATATAAGCATAATATTATATTGAAACAGCATTAAAATTATCCTTTTACTCATTATTCACGATTAAGGATTTGGGTTACAGCGAGGACATGTTTGGCCCTCATCTTCTTTGGATTGGCCTTAGTAGCGGTGGCATCAACATTGGCACACCAAGATCCTCTACACTTGCTTCATGGATTTACTGCATGTGCAAGCACATCCGTGTAGCCAATGTTGGAACTTCAGTGTTGCGGTTATTTGCACTGAAAAATCCGGTTTGGGTTTCTCGATGTACAACGTGGAAAGATTTTGAAGCCGCCACCAATATTTTAATTTTAAGACCAAAACATTGAAAAAAGGTCTTTTGAACAAAGCGGATGGTATTTTGAAACTAGAGATATAGGTTGGGGGGTCGATTACGTGCGGAGAAGGTGTTAGCTTTTACGCGTCCTCTCTGCGAGAGGAACCTTTAATTAAGTGTGTGGTTTTATCGTTTGATTTGAAAAATACCTAGATTTGCCTATTTATTTCTTATTTGAAGATAAATGGGAAAACTTAATGAAAATTTATTTTTGGCGCAGCGAGAGTTGACTTCTCGCTCCTACGTATCTCCGGGTGCGATGGAGAATTCAAAGCTACGTAGTTCTCGGTTGTCATGAAAAGGTTTTTGTTTTTTATCTTTTTAGTGAGTTTTCGAAATATGACGAGTATTCAGCGAATGATTAAACTAACAAAGGTTATGGATAATCACCGCTAAGTACTCTTGAAAAAATGGGAGTCACCGCCACTAGTCAGACGAACAAAGGTTCTGATTGACCGTTAGTAGCGACTCGTTTTCTGGTTGATCTTTTGAAAATGGTTTTCGAAAGAGATTAATTGACACGAATGATCAAACTAACCAAAGTTATGGGTGATCATCGCTTACTGTTCTTTGGAAAAAGGCATGGCCACCGATGGCTAGACGAACAAAGGTTCTGATTAGCCACTAGCAACAATGGGTTTGAAAATGATTTGTTGTTATGGAAAATATTAATGTTTCTGATTGCGAAAATGATTTTTATTTGTTGCGCTTGGCGAGAACGTGGCTCGCTCCTACGTATCCCGAATGGGAATCAAAGCGGCGTAGTTCTACTTTGAAAATGTTTTTGAAAGGGTTTTGAAAAGGGAAGATCTTTCATAATGACCAAGCAAGCAAAGGCTTTGAGTGATCATTACTAATAACTTTTGATAGCGTTCATGACATTCAAACAAGCCAAAGCTTTGGGTGATAGTCACTAATAACTTACATTAATTAGAAAAGAGTTTGAAAGATTTTTGGGAAAAGGGTGTGAGATAGTAAAAAGGGGTATAACTAATTACAGGAGATTGTATTATTAACGGAGGGGGTGCGGCCAGTGATCAGATCTTTTAAAAAAACTTAAAAAAAACAAGCCCATACCCCTATGGGTTGTACCCGCCCACTGAACCAAAACAACAAAAAAAACCCTAACCTCTTCTCATTCTCCTCAGTCGTTCCATTCCTTGAGAGAGAGAGAAGGCGATCCAGAGAGAGGGAGAGACGATCGAGAGAGTGAGAGAAGGAGAGAGAGAGAGAGAGTGCGTGGGAGTGGAAGCTCGCTCGCAGAGAGCGACAGCGAGGAAGGGGGCGTCGGAGGTTGCTTCGTGAGGTGAGGCGCTCGTCGCGAAGGAGGACGCCAGAGAGAGGAACGTCACCGGAGGGAGCGGTGGAGCGCAAACCAGAGGGAGGGAGGAAGAAAGAGAGTCTGCGAAGGGAGATGATTGAGAGAGAAGGGGGGTCGGCGCCGGAGAAGGAAGTGGACGCTGGAGGTGCGGCGACGACGCCGGCGAAGGTCAGTCGCCTTTCATTCGCCTTTCAGTCTACTATTTTCGTTTCTGTGATTTCGTTATCTCTGTGAAACGAATTTGATTCTGGTTCTTAGTGATTTTGCTCTATGAATGTTGTGAACACTCAATTTTTAACAGTGTTTTTGACGTTTTTCAGAAAAATACGAAAATACGCACTTTTTGCGTGTTTTGCATGTTTAGTCGCCGAATATGTCATTTTACTCGTTTTTTTCACTTTCGCGCTATTTTTACTTTTTTTAAACGAAAGATATATATAATTCGAAAATTACAAAAAATAGTAAGTTTTATTTAATTTGTTTAAGTAGTTCTCTTTTTTACAAATAATCCAAAAAATTAGTAAAATGAATTCGAAAATGAATTTTAATAGCAAAAGGGTCCGAAATAAAATTAGGGTTTCAAGTAGCACTCCTAATTGCTGTTGGGCCTGATTACACTTCAAATCTGAAAAAATTCACAGCCCAGTCAAACAATAATTAAATGCAAAAACCTAAATTTTTAAGTATAAAAATACAATCAAACAACGATCAAAGGGGGGGATGAGATGGTGGAAAAAAATCATCACAAAAATTAGGTTTTCTGCTGAAACCTAATGATCTAAAGCAGACAGATCGAAAAGGGAAAAAGGAGAGAAAGCAGATCCAAGTTGAGGAGAAGCTATCACCTCCCATCAAAGAATGACCACCACCAACCGAGCTGACCACCTCTCCCAACAACCACCATAACCCACCTCACGATCTCACCCAACCCCTAAACCGAAACCCCTCCAACAGGACTCAAACCCATCGCAGCACCTACACCAGCCTTCTCCCACAACCACCGCGAGCCCTCACCACAAACCACTCCTCTCTCCCAAACCGATCCAAAACAACCACACAACCACCGTCCCTTTCCCTCTCCGACAGAACCACACCACCTTCGGTCATCCCTGTCTCACTATCACAACACCACATCTCACCCAAACTGAGTTGCAGCCGCCGCGAGAACCCCCCTTTCATTCCGTTCGGCGAGATCATTTCCCCTTCCGCCTCCTTTTCTTCCGCCTCTCTCTGCTGCCGCTCTCCCCGCCCGATTAGGCGGGAAAACTTCGCCGTCCTCCACCCTCTCGCCGGAAACGGCCTCACTCTCTCTCTCTCTAGATGTTTGGCTGGCGGCGAAATGGGGAAGAAGAGAAATTTTAGGTTTAGTTTTCTTTAAGTGATCCTTATATATGATTGTTCCCTTTTCTGATTTTTTTTATTTTTGTTTTTTTATTTTTACGCCTCAATGTTTACTACACTACCCACCCCCTGCGAGCCCATTTAACTGTTTTTGTGGACCAGCGCCCCCAGTCAACAAAAAAACGCATCTGGGCCTTATATGGGCACCTCCTGATTGATAAAACACCCCCCTGTAATTATTTGCACCCTTCTTTTACTATCGCACCCCATTTCAAATTTCTATAATTATTTTTCTCAACTTTCTCGCATCAATTATTATTGTACTTATTTATTGTTATTTAATCTTCCAAAATAATAATAATATAATTAGGATTTGGTCGAGACGTACGTCTTATCAAATTCGCAACACCGGTTAAGAGACCCGAGTTGTACAACTTGGTCCTAAACCACTTTAAAATTAAAACCGAACAGCACGTTTTCAAAAAACCCCCAATCAGTTTATTATTATATAGCACCTATTTTTCAGAATAGCAATAAAAATGGGTTTGATCGAGATGTACATCTTATCAATCCCGCAACAACAGTTTAAGATACTCGAGTTGTACAACTTAGGTCTTAAACCTCTTCAAAATTAAAATCAACCAACCAACAAATTTTCAGGAAGAACTACGTGACTTTTGAGTCTCTCATCGCACCAGAGAGTACGTAGGCGCGGGGTCTCCCTGTCAAAGTCAAAATAAATTTTTCTCAAATTAGTCCCTATTTCATTTCCTTGTAAATAATTAATTTCTTTTTTTTACTAAACTTTTGTAAATATTATTTTAGGGTAAATAAATAATTAAACGGCTTAGTAATCACTGCACAAATCAAATTTAGGGTAAGCGTCTTGGGACGGATGTGTTAGGGGTGCAGTGAAACTAGTTTTCACCCCTTCCTTTCGCATAACCGACTCCCGAATCCAACCTAGTTACGCAGACCAAATAACTTGAAAATTAGGTTTTTCTCAATTTTCCTATTATTAATAAATTGGGTGGCGACTCCTCGAATAATTTATATTTGAGCCGTCAACGTCGAGATCCAGGTCACGACAGATGGCGACTCCACTGGGGACAGTGAGAGTCAAGCCCGGTATGTTTGGTTGTGCAAAATGATTATAAGGTACGCTGTGTTTACCCCTTTTAGTTTCTTATTTATTTATTTATTGTTTTTCTTTGTATATATCTTATTTTTATATTTACATTGTTCCTTATAAACTCTAGGCTAGATGACATGTATTATTTGTTGTTTGGTTGTATTTATTGAAATATTTTATGATTTTATTTTTAAGTTTTGAGGTTTGTATGCTCCCTTCACACACTACACCTACACTGTGAGCACACACTGAGAGTTGAGCTCATACCTGAGCCACAAAAAACACCTAAGTTAGAACGAGGATAAGTGGGACTCATTCTGGATGTACATCCTATGTGACTTCCATGAACTCCTCATCTAGAGCACGATCCTTCTATGCGGGTACTCACATCCGGGATGTACATCCTGTTGTGTTTAACTCTCTAAAAGGGTACTTGGCTCTAGAGACCTTAAATCTCCATAAGATGTAGTTACCACCCGGTGAGTACTCACAATAAAAACGTTAGCCCTATAGGTCTCAATGCCAATGGCACGGGCTAACCAAATTAGACCACAAAGGGAGCTACTTTTCCTCTTATCTTTGTTTTTTTGTTGTATATATTTTCCTCGTTATCACTCATGAGTCTACCTAAAAAAACACATGCATAAAAAATCATGCATAAAAAAAAACATCAAAAAATAGTATGTTGCATTTCATGCATAAAAAAAATCATATTGCATTTCATGCATAAAAAAAAAAATATAATCATATTGCATTCCATGTATAAAAAAAAATATGCATTTCATGCATAAAAAAAAATCATATTGCATTGCATGCATAAAAAAAATCATATTGCATTTCATGCATAAAAAAAAAATATAATCATATTGCATTCCATGTATAAAAAAAATATGCATTTCATGCATAAAAAAAATCATATTGCATTGCATGCATAAAAAAAATCATATTGCATTTCATGCATAAAAAAAAAATATAATCATATTGCATTCCATGTATAAAAAAAAATATGCATTTCATGCATAAAAAAAATCATATTGCATTGCATGCATAAGAAAATCATATTGCATTTCATGCATAAAAAATCATGTTGCATCTAGAAGTTCATTTCATCTAAAAAAAAAAATTAGGATTTACCGCGTATTATTCATTCGTATTGCATAAGTCTTTAGAAAAAATTTGCATGTAGTGTACATTTTCATTTCATTGTCATTCATCGTAAAATTTCTCCATTGTTTTTCTTTGTATGTATGCCAAAAAAAATTGCATATCTTCATGAGTAAATAAGCAAAGCACATAGCATATTCCCTTCAAGGAGCAAAAATTTTTGCATTACTTTTCTTTTTCATAAAACAATGAAAAAAATATTACAAAACAAATGCATCTTGCATCTTAGGGTGAGTGCTTGCATTCATATCACACATTTCATAACATGTTGGTTTCCTTGACCCATTCTCATGTAGCATTTTTTTTCTCTGTTTAAAGAAAATCAATAAAAAAAAAAGAGTTTTGAAGTCCTTAAGTCTTCATTCATGTTAAATTTTTGTGCTTGCGTGAAAATGGATACCAATCAAGCTTAGACTCGTGGAATTGGATCATTCTCTTGAAAGTTGTTGGCAAGATTAGTCATTGGAGTATTAGAGGAGTAGGGTGAGAGGACAAATATCATGGGGCACTATATCGGGGCATATTGGAAAAGATGAGTGGAAAAATAGGGAGACATAAGGTTGTGGCAATCATTTCTTGAATAAAAAGTTCAAAGCCCGAAAGAGAGAGGATTGCCATTAGCGCTTGTTTAGTCATGTAAGCTTGAAACCAAGTTAACTTAGTTGAAGCTTTACACTAATGGATTTACATGGATTTAAGGACCCATTTCCATCATCTCTCACCCATGTCCCCTTAAAACACCTTTTCGAGTTCTTGTCTCGTGATCATTCTTAAAGCCCTTTTGGTTGCATCATTCAAGGATGAACCGGTGAACGAATATCAGATCTCAGAGGTCCATTTCTCAAAAAAAAAAAAGTTAGACAAATAAAAAGAGCAATCAAAGGAAATAAAGAGCAAAGAATGTTGAAAGGAGTGAATGTTATTTCGAAATTAAATTATTGAAAATGCGGATTTCAAATGAAGAGTGGCCATTTTTTTTTCTCTATCCCATAAAAGAACCCTCATTGTCGCCTTTGAGCCTGCAACTTCCATTCACTAAACCCTGGACAAGGATCAACACTACAATAGAATTTAGTGCATTCAGTGTTCCAAAGTTATTAAGTCAAAGAGATGGTGGAAAAAGTTCAAAAAAAGAAAAAGAGAAAAATGAATAAAGCCCGCAAGACTGAAAGCAAGTATTGTCAGTCTTGGCAAAAGTTAGGGCACAAAAGAAAAAGTAATGAAAAGCAGAGAAGTGAAAAAATAATTAAAAAAACAAATGTGAATGATTTGAAAATTGGGGAACACAAGAGGAAGCTGAATGCACTAAAGATTCATGATCCATTCCCATTACCCAACCCATAAAGCACTTCTGGGAACCTTCTAATCATCTTTCTTTCATAAGCCATAACCAATAGCCACATTGCAAACCTCTAAAAGCCCACTCGATTGATGGATGATTGATTTCATTTTTTTAATGTTAATTTTGAGATAAATCATTTGCTCCTTTTAAATTATTCTTTGCTCTAATAAAAAAATGAAGAAAAAGAGAGAAAATCCCGCTAGATTGAAAACAGAGAAAGGCGGTCTAGGCAAAAATTAGGGATAATAAAAACAAATAATAAAGCTCGCTAGATTGAAAAACCTGCAAAGCGTCTAGGCAAAAGTTAGGGCACAAAAGGAGAATGAGACTTTCAATGAGAAGTTTATGTAGTTCATTTGGAGAAAATTCTTTGCTACTTGGGCCAAACAAAAGTGTACATTTGGGCAATTTGTGGAGGATAAGTTTGAGAGTCTCGAGAGACCCCCCACACCGGGGCAAAGTTTCGTAAGATCCGTTAGGAGTCAAAGGTTTCTTGCTACACCATGTAGTATTCCCTCAAGGCAGTGCCTTTCACTAGAAATCTTACAATACCCTACATCCATCAAACTTTGTTTGCCACACCTGTGCATCCTCGTGAGCAAAAACTTTTACCAATATTGGGGCAAAGCATGCGTGGCCCTTCATGAGTCAAACTTTGTTTGTTACACACTGTGTGTGGGGCAATACCTCTTACCAACACGGGGGCAAAAATGTTTGCTCGACCACGATGAGTCGATTTGCTTGCTATGCCTGGTAGTCTTTCTTCTGTGATAAAACCCAATTCTCCGCCAATTTCTAGCAAGTCAGATACATCAAGTAAATGGAATTCCCAATAACTCGGGGTTGCCATAATACCTTTTTCTCCACCACCTTGTGTCGCTTTTGTCCGTCCTATGATTTCCCTCCAAAATACCATCCACTTTCAAACCAGAAGTCCAGAAACACAATATTCAGGCTCTCAAATTCTCATGAATCCATGCATGTTCATTAAGTAATGCTTCAGCGATAGTCAACTGGGAATCAATAATGCGATTTAGAGAGCTAATGACAATCAAAAAAAAAAGAAGAGAGAGAAGGGAAAATTTGAGGGTGATTCGCTTGAAAGGTGAGAAGTGATCGTAAAAAGAGAAAAAAAAAAAGGGGTCTAAGCAAGTTAGTTGTGTTGAGGATAAGCTTCCATATGAGGACAAGCTTGATTGATTTCAAACAAAGCATGCACAAAAAGAAAAATTCTCAGTGAATCCAGCTTTCAAGACAAGTGCATCTCAAAACTCATGCATAATCCATGCATTTCATGTCATAGTTTGCATACATTTCATGTCCATCAATGCATTCCACTTTCATACTAAAAGCATACATTTGTGTTCGATACTTTGTAAATAAAATCCAAAGCAATGCTTGCTGTCATTTCCCTTCTCATCCCCGTGTTATCGGTTCAGCCACAGCACATTCTTTCATGCTACCGGTTCAGCCACGGCATTTCGCTTCTCATCCCCGTGCTGCTCGGTTCAGCCACAGCACACTCTTTCATGCTATCGGTTCCATACGGCATTGTCTTTAAATTTTCTTGCTATCGGTTCCATACGGCATTGTCTTTAAATTTTCACGCTATCGGTTCATACACGGCATTGTCTTTATTTTCTTTGCTATCGGTTCATACTGGCATTGTCTTTAATTTTCTCGCTATCGGTTCATACGGCATTGTCTTTAAATTTTCTTGCTATCGGTTCATACGGCATTGTCTTTAATTTTCTTGCTATCGGTTTCCATACGGCATTGTCTTTAAATTTTCTTGCTATCGGTTCCGCCTGGCATTGTCTTTAAATTTTCTTGCTATCGGTTCATACCGGCATTGTCTTTAAATTTTCCGCTCGGCATTGCATTGTCTTTAATTTTCTTGCTATCGGTTCCGCCGCGGCGTTGTCTTTAATTTTCTTGCTATCGGTTCATACTGGCATGGTCTTTAATTTCTTGCTATCGGTTCATACGGCATTGTCTTAAATTTTCCTCGCTATCGGTTCCGCATACGGCATTGTCTTTAATTTTTCCGCTATCGTTCATACGGCATTGTCTTTAATTTTCCGCTATCGGTTTCGCCTGGCATTGCCTTTAATTTTCTGCTATCGGTTCCATACGGCATTGTCTTTAATTTTCTTGCTATCGGTTCCATACGGCATTGTCTTTAAATTTTCCTGCTATCGGTTCCGCCCTGGCATTGTGTTTTATTTTCCCCGCTATCGGTCTTGCCCTGGCGTTGCTTTTATTTCGTGCTATCGGTCTTGCCCTGGCACTGTTTTCCGACATGCTAACTGATCTTGCTCCGGCATCGTCTTTTATTTTCCCACTATCGGTCTTGCCCTGGTGTTGCTTTTATCTTTTGCTATCGGTCTCGCCCTGGCATCGTCTCCATTGTAATATAGCCCTGACATCGTACTTTTTAATTTTGTGGTTTTCGATTCACCTCGACAATCGCATATTTCACCGGTTAAAATTGAGGTTCATATCCGTACTTATCTCTTACTTTGATAATACAACAAAACATGGAGAACATGGTTTTGTGTATTATATCGTAAGAGAGTAAGCACGGAGGGGCAACTGTGAACACTCAATTTTTAACAGTGTTTTTGACGTTTTTCAGAAAAATACGAAAATACGCACTTTTTGCGTGTTTTGCATGTTTAGTCGCCGAATACGTCATTTTACTCGTTTTTTTCACTTTCGCGCTATTTTTACTTTTTTTAAACGAAAGATATATATAATTCGAAAATTACAAAAAATAGTAAGTTTTATTTAATTTGTTTAAGTAGTTCTCTTTTTTACAAATAATCCAAAAAATTAGTAAAATGAATTCGAAAATGAATTTTAATAGCAAAAGGGTCCGAAATAAAATTAGGGTTTCAAGTAGCACTCCTAATTGCTGTTGGGCCTGATTACACTTCAAATCGAAAAATTCACTGGCCAGTCAAACAATAATTAAATGCAAAAACCTAAATTTTTAAGTATAAAAATACAATCAAACAACGATCAAAGGGGGGCGAGCCGAGTGGGAAAAAAATCATCACAAAAAATTAGGTTTCATACTGAAACCTAATGATCTAAACAGACAGATCAGAAAAGGAAAAAGGGAGAGAAAACAGATCCAAGTTGAGGAGAAGCTATCACCTCCCATCAGCAACAGCCACCAACCGAGCCCCAACCACCTCTCCCAACAACCACCATAACCCACCTCTGATCTCACCCAACCCCTAAACCAGAAACCCGAAACCCCTCCAACAGGACTCAAACCCATCGCAGCACCTACACCAGCCTTCTCCCACAACCACCGCGAGCCCTCACCACAAACCACTCCTCTCTCCCAAACCGATCCAAAACAACCACACAACCACCGTCCCTTTTCCTCTCCGAGTGAAACCACACCACAGCCGGTCGTCATCCCTGTCTCACTATCACAACACCACATCTCACCCAAAGCCCGAGTTGCGTGCTGCGCCATGAGAACCCCCCTTTCATTCAGTTCGCGAGATCATTTCCCCCTTCCGCCTCCTTTTCTTAGCCTCTCTCTCTGTCGCTCTCCCCTTCGATTCCGTGGGAAAACTCGCCGTCCTCCACCCTCTCGCGGAAGCGGCCTCACTCTCTCTCTCTCTAGATGTTTGGTCATGCGTGAAATGGGAAGAAGAGAAATTTTAGGTTTAGTTTTCTTTAAGTGATCCTTATATATGATTGTTCCCTTTTCGATTTTTTTATTTTTGTTTTTTTATTTTTACGCCTCAATGTTTACTACACTACCCACCCCTGCGAGCCCATTTAAGCTGTTTTTGTGGACCAGCGCCCTTTGATCAACAAAAAAAATGCATCTGGGCCTTATATGGGCACCTCCCGATTGATAAACACCCCCTGTAATTATTTGCACCCTTCTTTTACTATCGCACCCCATTTCAAATTTCTATAATTATTTTTCTCAACTTTCTCGCATCAATTATTATTGTACTTATTTATTGTTATTTAATCTTCCAAAATAATAATAATATAATTAGGATTTTAGTCGAGACGCACGTCTTATCAAATTCGCAACACAGGTTAAGAGACCGAGGTTGTACAACTTGGTCCTAAACCACTTTAAAATTAAACCGAACAAAGACGTTTTCAAAAAACCCCCAATCAGTTTATTATTATATAGCACCTATTTTTCAGAATAGCAATAAAAATGGGTTTGATCGAGATGTACATCTTATCAATCCCGCAACACTGGTTTAAGATACTCGAGTTGTACAACTTAGGTCTTAAACCTCTTCAAAATTAAAATCAACCAACCAACAAATTTTCAGGAAGAACTACGTGACTTTTGAGTCTCTCATCGCACCAGAGAGTACGTAGGCGCGGGGTCTCCCTGTCAAAGTCAAAATAAATTTTTCTCAAATTAGTCCCTATTTCATTTCCTTGTAAATAATTAATTTCTTTTTTTTACTAAACTTTTGTAAATATTATTTTAGGGTAAATAAATAATTAAACGGCTTAGTAATCTTGCACAAATCAAATTTAGGTAATCTTGTCTTGGGACGGATGTGTTAGGGAGTGCGGTGAAACTAGTTTTCACCCCTTCCCTTTCGCATAACCGAGCTCCCGAATCCAACCTAGTTACGCTTGGACCAAATAACTTGAAAATTAGGTTTTCTCAATTTTCCTATTATTAATAAATTGGGTGGCGACTCCTCGAATAATTTATATTTGAGCCGTCAACGTCGAGATCCAGTCACAGCAGATACAATCAAACAACGATCCAAAGGGGAGCCGATGGTCGGAAAAAAATCATCACAAAAATTAGGTTTCACTGAAACCTAATGATCTAAGCAGACAGATCGAGAAAAGGAAAAAAGGAGAGAAAAGCAGATCCAAGTTGAGGAGAAGCTATCACCTCCCATCAGCAACAGCCACCAACCGAGCCCCAACCACCTCTCCCAACAACCACCATAACCCACCTCTGATCTCACCCAACCCCCTAAACCGAAACCCCTCCAACAGGACTCAAACCCATCGCAGCACCTACACCAGCCTTCTCCCACAACCACCGCGAGCCCTCACCACAAACCACTCCTCTCTCCCAAACCGATCCAAAACAACCACACAACCACCGTCCCTTTCCCTCTCCGACAGAACCACACCACCTTCGGTCATCCCTGTCTCACTATCACAACACCACATCTCACCCAAACTGAGTTGCAGCCGCCGCGAGAACCCCCCTTTCATTCCGTTCCGGCGAGATCTGTTTCCCCTTCCGCCTCCTTTTCTTCCGCCCTCTCTCTCTGTCGCTCTCCCCTTCGATTCCGGCGGAAAACTCGCCGTCCTCCACCCTCTCGCCGGAAACGGCCTCACTCTCTCTCTCTCTCTAGATGTTTGGCTGGCGGCGAAATGGGGAAGAAGAGAAATTTTAGGTTTAGTTTTCTTTAAGTGATCCTTATATATGATTGTTCCCTTTTCTGATTTTTTTTTATTTTTGTTTTTTTATTTTTACGCCTCAATGTTTACTACACTACCCACCCCCTGCGAGCCCATTTAACTGTTTTTGTGGACCAGCGCCCCCAGTCAACAAAAAAACGCATCTGGGCCTTATATGGGCACCTCCTGATTGATAAAACACCCCCCTGTAATTATTTGCACCCTTCTTTTACTATCGCACCCCATTTCAAATTTCTATAATTATTTTTCTCAACTTTCTCGCATCAATTATTATTGTACTTATTTATTGTTATTTAATCTTCCAAAATAATAATAATATAATTAGGATTTGGTCGAGACGTACGTCTTATCAAATTCGCAACACCGGTTAAGAGACCCGAGTTGTACAACTTGGTCCTAAACCACTTTAAAATTAAAACCGAACAGCACGTTTTCAAAAAACCCCCAATCAGTTTATTATTATATAGCACCTATTTTTCAGAATAGCAATAAAAATGGGTTTGATCGAGATGTACATCTTATCAATCCCGCAACACTGGTTTAAGATACTCGAGTTGTACAACTTAGGTCTTAAACCTCTTCAAAATTAAAATCAACCAACCAACAAATTTTCAGGAAGAACTACGTGACTTTTGAGTCTCTCATCGCACCAGAGAGTACGTAGGCGCGGGGTCTCCCTGTCAAAGTCAAAATAAATTTTTCTCAAATTAGTCCCTATTTCATTTCCTTGTAAATAATTAATTTCTTTTTTTTACTAAACTTTTGTAAATATTATTTTAGGGTAAATAAATAATTAAACGGCTTAGTAATCACTGCACAAATCAAATTTAGGGTAACTGTCTTAGGACGGATGTGTTAGAGGGTGCGATGAAACTAGTTTTCACCCCCTTCCCTTCGCATAACCGAGCTCTCGAATCCAACCTATTTACTTGAGACCAAATAACTTGAAAATTAGGTTTTTCTCAATTTTCCTATTATTAATAAATTGGGTGGCGACTCCTCGAATAATTTATATTTGAGCCGTCAACGTCGAGATCCAGGTCACGACAAATGTTGATGGAAGGTGAGGTTGAAGATGGTGGGGCTTGGATATGGTTGCTGTGAATGCTTTGTGTGTGTATATGTATGTGTTTGGTTCTTTGTTTTTTCCTTTCAGATTTTCATTTTTCCTCCCTTTTGCTTCTGATTTCCTTGCTGTCTGTGTGTGTGTTTATTTCATGTTCTCCTCCTCCTCAGATTTTCGTTTCCCCTCTTTAATAGGGGATTCTGTTTTTGTGTTTTTGTTACTGCCAACCAGCAACTCTGAACCGTCCCTCTCAAATTTCCTAATTCTTGATGCTGTGGTCTCTGTATATTCTGATTTTCTCACTGATTTCCCCTTGTTTGCTATTTTGATGTTTGCAGGGCTGAGCATATGGCAGCAATGTAGTCAAGAGCTGGAAATGGATATTAGCTTCAAGGAAGTAGAAAGAGAGTTGAGCTTGTAACTCAAATGGGAAGAACTAGGGGGCTGGAAGCTGTTTTTGTTTTGTATTTTTTCTTTTATATGTAACATAAATTATAATTGTAATATATATTTTTGTTATCAAAGTGGACTTCTTTATCCTAACTAATTATTTTTGTTGTGTCCCTTTTTTGATAATGCTAATAATAAATAGGAGTTCAACCAATAATTACAATAATGATAAAAAAAACGCTATGACACACATAATCAATAAACACATGTATCCAATTAAGAATAACACGCGCGCAACAACAAGAAAGCAGAGGCGTTACAAGATCGTTAAAACTATCGCGCATAAGCGATTAGAAAATGACGAAACATATTTTTGAGCCTTTTTCAAAACGAGAAAAATACCCGTTAAAATTGGGCGTCCACAAGAATACATTTTATTTTATTTTCAATTAGTCGGACAAAATTGGCGTATGACACCAGTGCAGGAAATTCAGGTGTTGGGACACCAATCTGCACTGGAGTTTGTTGAGCTTCTTGTTCAGGTTCCTCTTGTTGCTCTGCTACTGCCTCAGTTGCCTTCTCATCTTCAATGGGAGGTTCCTTCTCAGTTCTCTCCTTCTCTCTTGAAATTGCACCTTGACCCTGTACACCATAGAGGGAACTCATGGTCCACATCTTCTTTGTTGGAGTTGGCTTCATTGTTTTCCTTTTGTAGCCTAGCAGCTCCTTCTTCTTGTTTAAAGCTTTGAGGACTTCATGAATTGTTAGTTCAGGGCTGGTTTCCATCAATTTTGTTTTCAGTGTTTTTGCACTTGGTGTGGGAACTTCAGCTGCTTTGGTGACAGTTTCTTCTTGTTCTTCCATGACAAAATCTTTTTGGCCTTCTTCTTTCTCAGGCTCTTCAGTGAGTACCTGCAAATTTTCTTTCTCAAAATCAAAGTTAGTTGGCTCAATTGGTTCTGTTGGAAGGGTGGGAGATTTCTGGGTTGGGATTGGTGCATTTTCTTCAGTGACTTGTTTTGGATTTTCATATTGGGAGCATTTTACGGTGGAGGGTGGGTGATTCTGTGGTGAAGTGTGAATGGGTGAATGGTGGGTGGTGGTGGATGGAATGTTGGTTTGTGATGGTGGTGATAGTGTTTGTGGTTCATTGGTAGATTTCTTTCTGATTTCATACTTCTTCCTAGCACTAGCCTCCATGTTATTCTCGCCATTATCATCACTTTCGGTTTCCTCTATGGATTACGATTCATCCTCCTCTACATCCTTTTCAATGTCCTTTCTGACTTGTTACGCCTCCTCATCTACCTCAGTATCTTCTTCACTTAATTCTTCAAATTCTTCCTCCACTCTTGGTTTCTTTCCCTTCTTGTCTTTCTGAGTTCCTCTCTTTCTCTTTGCTCTCCTCTCTTTCTCAACTACTACCTCCTCCTCTTCATTCTCTTCCTCTTCCTCTTCATCAATAATCCATTCAGGGAATATTGGGGCTTCTACTTCTTCCTCAGGGTCATTTAACTTCACTTTTAACCAATCATGCTGCTTTTGTTGAAATTTCCATACTGCGTGGAGTTTCTGCATCAGGTGTTCCAACACCTCCTGCTCTGCAGTATTTCTAGTTTTAGCAGACCTTACTCTTTCTTTCACCTCTACTGACAAACCACTAGGAGGTGTTTTCCTATAGATTTTCTCTAGTTCAGTTGCCTCTACCCCTTGTTTTTGACATAGCTCAGTGATTAGGCAAGGGAAGTACAAGAAACCAGAGGTCTTGGTTTGACATTCTATTATCTCATTGGTGATTATCTTTCCTATATCCACATTGTCCTCAGTCAAGATTGAATCTATGAGAATCAATCTATCCTTGGACAATGTAGATGTGTGTGAAGTGGGGAGAATTGATGTAGCTATAAATAGGTGCCAGCTACCTAAGTCAGGAACTAAATCACCAGTTTTAAGCTTAAATTCTGTGTTTGTGAACTTCTCCCATTGAGACCCTTCTATTGTGATTCTCTCTTTAATCCTAGCCATCTGTTTCTTACCATAGGTTTCTAATTTCTCTTCATACCTATCACCATGGTAGTTTAGATCATAATGATTATTGATTCTAGTAGGATCAAAGAAAACTTTCTTACCTCTCACCTTGGAATAGAAGATTGTGCCTCCTCTGGTGTTCTGAATTCCAGAATAGAATTCTCGAACCAATGGCTTCAAGTAGTATGCTATGGTTTGCACAAATCTCTCCCAATGTAAGTTGTTGACTATGGAGAGGAATGAATGGTGTGCCTTTGCAAAATTAAAGCCTCTATCAAGTAGGAACTTCATGCTCCAGAAATGTTCACATCCAGGAATCATGTCCATGGCTGTGGTTGCTCGAATTTTTCTTGATGTTGCAGGAGTTCCTGCACTGGATGCTTTCCTTGGAGATTTAGTGGCCGATTGTTTCTTCACCATTGTTGCTTGATTGAAGATTTGGGATTCTTGAAATGTGATTGAAGATGAAGTTGGTGTTTGAGAAAATAGGGACGATCGGTTTTGCAAGAGAATCAGAGAATTGATTTTGTGAGAAATATGAGCGGTTTTGTGTGAGATGAGGTTTTGAGTTAGTGGGAATGGTAGTTGGAAACTAGCCGTTAGGGTTACGTGGATTGGCATGCAAGCCAACACGTGTTAAGCTTAGCCTTAACAGCGAATTACCTTTTCATTTAAGCTTAATTCCGCACTATTAAGTCTTTTCTTCATTTTGCTAAGATATGAACCTCAGTGTGGGCAGTGTTGCAACATTAAGTGTGGAAACACTGGCTACTCTGTTGTCTTGTTTTTCTATAAAACACACAAAATATTAAATTGCACAAAATAATAACATTAACTAATTAAAATGATGGGCTGCCTCCCTCAAGCGCTTGTTTTAAGAGCCTTACAACCCGACTATCTCCTTGTGTTAGAGATTTTCAAAATGAGTGGTGATCTTATCTCTCTCTACATGTGCTCCATAATACATTTTTACTCTTTGGCCATTGACTTTGAAAGTGGTATCAGTGATTACATCATATAAATCAACTGCACCATGGGGTAAATTTTGACTAGTTGGAATGGTCCTGACCATCTTGATCTTAATTTTCCGGGGAACAATTTCAACCTAGAATTATATAACAGAACCATTCCTCCTTCTTTAAGTTCTCTTCTTTGGATTTTTTTATCATGCCACTCTTTGGTTTTTGCTTTATAAATTTCTGCATTCTCATAAGAGAAATGCCTAAATTCTTCTAATTCATTAAGCTCAAAAAACCTTTGCTCACCTGCCTTTTTGAGATCAAAATTTAACTTTTTGATGGTCCAATATGACTTGTTCTCTAATTCAACAGGGAGATGACATGCTTTGCCATAAACTAACCTATAGGGGGACATACCTAATGGATTTTTAAATGCAGCTCTATATGCCCATAATGCTTCATCTAAGTGTAAGGACCAATCTTTTCTATTTGGTCCAACCATTTTCTCAAGCATTCTTTTTATTTCCCTATTTGAAAGTTCAGCTTGTCCACTAGTTTGTGGGTGATAGGCAGTAGCAATCTTTTATTTTACTCCATATTTTGCAAGAAGATTTTCAAAGAGTTTATTGCAAAAATGTGAGCCTTCATCATTGATGATTGCTCTTGGAGTGCCAAACCTTGAAAAAATATTTCTTTGAAGAAATTTGCTAACTGATTTGGCATCATTATTTGGAAGTGATCTGACCTCAACCCATTTGGATACATAGTCTCTGACTACTAAGATATACTCATTGCCAAAAGAAGGTGGAAAAGGACTCATGAAATCCATTCCCCAAACATCAAAAAGTTCTATTTCTAGAATGTTAGTCCTAGGCATTTCATGTCTATTAGATATATTACCACTTCTTTGACATTTATCACAGGTTTTGACCATATAATATGAATCTTTAAATAGAGTAGGCCAGAAATAACCTGATTGAAGTACCTTTCTGCTTTGTTCTTTGACTTCCAAAGTGACCTCCATATGGTGCGACATGACAATGCGAAAGCAACGCTTCTTTGTTCTTCTTCAGGAATGCATTTTCTCATGATTTGATCTGGACACATCTTGAATAGGTGAGGATCATCCCAATAGTATTGCTTTACTATGTGGAAGAACCTTCTTCTTTGTTGATAGCTCATGTCACTTGGTACAACTTTGCTCACAAGGAAGTTTACTATGTCTGCATACCATGGTGTTGATGCATGAGGTGTGGCCACACCGAGTGCGAAAACACTTGTTTGCATTCATGGTAATTGCTAGTAATTTCTCATCAGGGAAACTTTCCTTGATTTCTTCATTTGTACCTGCATTCTCACTTTCAAGTCTAGAGAGATGATCAGCCACTTGGTTCTCCACTCCTTTCTTATCTCTAATCTCAAGATCAAATCTTGAAGGAGGAGAACCCATCTAATTAGCCTTGGTTTTGCATCTTTTTTGGAAATTAGATACTTGATGGCAGAATGGTCAGTGTACACAATTACTTTGGTGCCAACCAAGTAGGATCTAAATTTCTCAAAAGCAAAAACCACTGCTAATAGTTCTTTCTCTGTTACAGTGTAGTTCATTTGAGCCTCAATGAGTGTTTTGCTAGCATAATATATAGAATGAAACACTTTGTTATGTCTTTGCCCTAGGACTGCTCCTACTGCAAAGTCACACATGAGTTCAAAAGGCTTACTCCAGTATGGAGTTACTACAATTGGTGCTGTCACCAATGCCTTTTTAAGTTTTTTAAAGGCTTCCATACAAGTATCATCAAAGTTGAAATGCACATCATGTTGCAAAAGCATACATAATGGTTTTGAGATTTTTGAAAAATCTTTGATAAATCTCCTATACAATCCTGCATGTCCTAAAAAACTTTTAATCCCTTTGATTGTTGATGGAGGTGGTAGTTTCTCAATTACCTCAATCTTTGCCCTATCTACTTCAAGACCTATTTTAGATATTTTATGACCAAGAACAATGCCTTCTTTAACCATGAAATGACATTTTTCCCAATTAAGCACTAAGTTAGTGTCTTCACATCTTTGAATAATTTTTTCTAAGTTTGAAAGACACAAGGAGTATGTTCTCCAAAAACAGAAAAGTCATCCATGAAGACTTCCATTGATTGCTCAATGAAGTCAGAGAAAATTGACATCATGCATCTTTGAAAGGTAGTAGGTGCATTACAAAGTCCAAAAGGCATCCTTCTAAAGGAGAAAGTGTCATAAGGACAAGTAAAGGTGGTTTTCTGTTGATCCTCAGGTTCAATTGCTATTTGATTATATCCTTAATAACCATCTAAGAAACAATAGAATTCCTTTCTTGCTAACCTATCTAACATTTGATCTATAAAGGGTAAGGGGAAATGATCTTTCTTGGTGGCCTTATTGAGTTTTACGTAATCCATCTGATTCTCCATCTATTCTGATTCTTGTGGGGATTAGTTCATTATTCTCATTAGCTATTACTGTTACTCCACCCTTCTTAGGAACACATTTCACAGGACAAACCCATGCACTATCTGAAATAGGGTAGATAATACCAGCATCTAGCCACTTTATTATTTCTTTCTTAACAACCTCTTTCATGATGGGATTTAATCTTCTTTGCCCTTCTATGCTGTTTTTAGAATTTTCTTCTAAAATTATCCTATGCATGCATATGGAGGAGCTAATCCCTTTAATATCTGACATTTGCCAACTTATAGCTTTTCTATGTCTTTTCAAGGTGTCAATTAAATCTAGCTCTTGTTCTAAAGATAGATCAGAAGCTATGATTACAGGAAGTGTATTATTTTCACCTAGAAAAACATATTTCAAATGTTTTGGCAATTCTTTAATTCTAGCTTAGGAAGTTGTTCTACAGAAGGTAAATTTTCTTTAAGGTTGGGATCTTCTAAATTAAGAGATTCATAAGTTCTAGCCCATACCTTAGGTGTAGCTTGTTCCTTGGGCAATATGCTTTCTTCAATAAATTTGTCTTCTGGCAATGCAGAAACTTCAGGTGTTAGTGCATTGGCAAGGTGATCATACTGCTTGTGGAATTGCTTCTCTACCAAATGATCAAGAGAAATTGATGAACACTCTTCATTTTCCTCGGCAGGATACTTCAAAGCATTCAAAACATTGAATTTCACTTCTTGATAATTTACTCTCATGGTTAGCTCTCCTCTTTGCACATCTATCAGTGTTTTCCCTATTGCCAAGAATGGTCTTCCCAGTATGACTGGTACTTCCCCATCTGCAATAAAATCAAGGATAACAAAATCTGCAGGAAACACAAATTTGTCAACCTGCACTAATATATCCTCAAGAATTCCTTCTGGATATGCTGTTGATCTATCTGCCAGAGACATTGTCAATGTGGTAGGCTTAGCATTTCCAATCCCTAGCTTTGTGAAAATAGATTTAGTCATCAAATTGATGCTTGCACCTAAATCACACAAGGCTCTTCCTGTATAGAACTTACCTATTGAGAAAGGAATTGTAAAGCTACCTGGATCTTTTAGCTTCCTTGGAATTTTGTTTTGCAAAATCAGGCTACATTCTTTTGACATAACAACAGTTTCAAATGCCCCAAGTCTTCTCCTTTTAGAAAGCACATCTTTCATAAATTTAGCATAATTTGGCATTTGTTGAAGTGCTTCTATCAAAGGAACATTGATATACAGTTGTTTTAACACATCTAGAAACTTACTGAATTATTTCTCCTCATGTATTTTTTTCAATCTTTGAGGAAAAGGAGGAGGAGGGTATTCAGGTACTAACCTTGGAGTTGGAGATGTAGAAACATCAGGTGTTTCTACACCTTGAGAATTTTTTTCATTTTTATTTTTTTCTCCCTTCTCTGTACCTTCAAGCTCATATAGTTCTGTTAAATCCTTTCCACTTCTCAAGGAGATGGATTTGACCTGTTCCTTACCTTGCCTTTGAGGGGTTGAAGCTCCTGTGTTTGATGGCAAAGTACCTGTTGATCTTTACTGCAAAGCAGTTGCTAATTGCCCTACTTGATTCTCTAGATTCTTAATTGATACATCATGAGCTTGCCTAGCAGTTCTAGTTTCACTAATGAATGATCTAAGCAATCCTTCTAGAGAATTGTCATTGGCAGATGGGTTTGGTCTTTGATTTTGAGATTGGAATCCAGGAGGAGTACTTGGTGTAGGTGCACTTTGTGCAGGTGCATTGGAATTGTTCCACCTAAAATTTGGGTGGTTCTTCCATCCTGGATTATAGGTATTAGAGTAAGGGTTGTTATTTTTGTTGTAACCTACATAGTTGACAGAGACAGGGTTGCTAGGACACTCTTCATATAGATGGCCTCCCCCACAATAGACACAATTTGTAGTTCCTGGAGGGGCTTGCTCTATAGCTGCTGCAGTGTTTTCTTTAGGTGTGGCTACACTTGATGTAGGTGCATTAGTGCACTGTTTGATCAAGTTGGTTAAAGAGGCTACTTGAGTAGATAGGGATGATATGTCATTAATTTCATGTACCCGGCCCCAGAAGTTTTCTTTTGGGCACTTACCATCTCAGTAGGCCAACTAGAACCATTTGTAGCTATTTTATCAATAAGATCACATGCTTCATTATAAGACATATTGAAAAGAACACCACCAGCTGATGCATCAAGCATCACTCTAGTTTGGGGTTCTAGACCATTGTAAAAAGTTTCCATTTGTATAATGACAGGTAAACCATGATGTGGACACTTTCTTAAAAGCTCTTTCCATCTTTCCCATGCTTCAAACAATGATTCAAATTCTTTTTGCCTAAAAGATGTAATATCATGTCTCATCCTAACATTTTTGACTGGAGGAAAATATTTACTTAAGAATTTTTTAGCTAGCTCATTCCACGTATGAATAGAATTGGGCTCCATAGAGTTTAGCCATGATTTAGCCCTATCTTTCAATGAATATGAAAATAACTTAAGTCTAAATGCATCTTCACTAATACCAGGTATGATAAAGTTACTACATACTTCTATGAATTGCTTTAAATGCTCATGGGGATCCTCATGTGGGGATCCACCAAATTGACCAATTGTTTGTAACATTTGAAACATCATAGGTTTAAATTCAAAATGAGCAGCATTAATATTAGGCCTAGCAATGCTAGACTGTATATGCTGCTGATCATATTGGGCATAGTCCCTCATAGGTCTATCCCTATCATTAATCATACCTATTGGTCCCATTTGAATGAACTGTTGTCTGTGATCTTCCTCACCTCCAGGTTGTTGATGTTGAGAATTAGGTCCTCCTCTTACTGAGGAATCTTCACTGTGGTGAGACATAAGGGGTGGTCCAATGGAAAAGTGTCACATGTCTTTTAGATAAGGGAGCCTTGCAACTTGATTTTTATGTTTATCGCCGACTTCTGCAAGTGGCTCTGCTCCAGGTGACTAGGCATGACGTCACAATTCAAGTGTGGAAGCATCAAAATGGTCCTTGGATGTTTTGGTGCAAACTGCTGGATTTTGCAGGTGTAGGCAGTGTTTCCACTCCTAGTGTTGGCAGTGTTTCCACTCATGCAGTAGCTGCACTGAACAAAAACATCAAACCTAACAAGATATGTGTATTTATGCCTAGTTAATTGTCCTAATCATTTGGATCTCTAAAATGTTGTTTCTTAATAAATAAGCTATATTTATATATTAATATTCTTGAAAATAAGCAAGAACCTAAGTTAAAATAGATGAATAACTCTATATAAAATAGAGTTATCAGTCTTCACAAATTTTAATTATTAATCCTACGTTTTTATATATTAGTGCAGTTATCCCGTGTTTTTTTATATATCATTGTAGTTATCTCGTAGTTTCAATTGATTATTTTAGTAGATTGGTAGATTATAGTAGATAGTAAACGATGAATAGTAGATTATCAATAAGAAATATTTATCCCATGTTTTTTTATATATCAGTGACAATTGTCATTTTTTAAGTATTAGTGAAAAATATTTGTCCCATGTGTTTTAAATATTAATTAGTTTAAATAGTCAATAAGTCTTCTTGTTTTTTTTAGATTGTGGGTTTATAGTAGTATTAAAAAGTTATAATTATCAATGGCAAATATGAATCTCGTATTTTTTTTATATATTAGTGCAGTTATCACGTGTTTTATATATATCAGTGCAATTATCTCGTAGTTTTATTTGATTATTTTAGTTGATTAGTAGATTATAGTAGATAGTAAAAGTTAGATAGTAGAGTATTAATAAGAAATATTTATTTAAAATATTAATAAGTAGTTTAAATAGTCATTAAGTCTTCTTATTTTTTAGATAGTAGGTTTGTAGTAGTAGTCTTCAAAAAATTTAACTATCAATGACAAATTTTAATCTTGTATTTTTTTATATATTAGTGCAGTGTTATCCCGTGTTTTTTTATATATTATTGCATCTATCTCGTAGTTTCAATTGATTATTTTAGTTGATTAGTAAATTAAAACAGATAGTAAAAGATAGACTGTGTAAATGTAAACCGATTTTGGAGAGAAAAAATAAAATTTTAAGGTGATAATTTTTTTTAGTGTGAAGTGATAAGAGAAAGAAAATAATTGTTTATGGGAAAAGTAAAATGAAAAAAGGAAGAAAAAGAGTGTAGGAGAAAGTCAAAAGGAGGAAAGAGAGTGTAAGAAGAAAGAGAAAAAAGGAAGAAAGAGAGTGTAAGAGAAATATAAAAAAAGTAAGAAAGAGAGTGTAAGAAGAAAAAGAGAGAAAGAGTGAATAATGACACTTTTACCCTTAATTTATATATGTGTCCTGTTAATAAGAGATCTAAATTGGTAATTTCATAGGAGGTTTATTTTCATAAATAGATTCTCGGCTTTATCGACTTGTGTGGTTTTCTCCTCCTAACAAAGTTTTTGTCACATCTAATTTTCTTCTTTTATACTTTAAGGTTTTGGATTTTTTTCTTTTTATATTTTAAGAGATACTTTACAATTTTGAAAAATTTTATTTGTTGAAATATGACAATTTTTGGTGAAAAAAAATTAATTTCGTAAGAAAATAAGTAAAGTGAGATGCTAAATAGTGAGTTTTGGTGTACTTGATGGGGACAAAATTATTTTATTGTAAAACGCGTAAGGTGAAATGTTAGCTAGTGTGTTTTAGGGTACTTTTGGATTCTGAAATTTTTTTAACTCTTCAAATACTAGAAATTTCTTCGTAAATAACCGGTTTGGTAAAAAATAATAAGTTTGTGACAAAATACGTAAAGTGCGATGTTGACAGTGTATTTTAGGGAACTTAAGGGTCCAGAAAAAAATTTAGATGTTCAAATACGCGAAGTTCGTTCCTCAATAATCAGTTTGATGGAAAAAAATTCATGACAAAATACATAAAGTGTGATTTTAGGCTGTGTGTTTTGGGGTACTTTAGAATCTAGAAAAAAATATACATGTCCAAATTGATATTTTATTCTTTATATACATAATTTTGCATCAACAAGTATTAGAAGCATACTTAAATTGGTGTTTAGTTTTAAATCAAACTCTGCATGATACCCACGTACGTGTTTCACTTTCTAATTATGTTGTCTTCTTTTCTCTTTAATTACATGTTAAGTTTTTATATTTACATTTTTTTGGTATAAACTGGGTATCCTCTACGCGCAACTTTAGAGACTAATCCCTCGAACTGGGTAGGACCGTATTATGGATTAAGCTTTTATAGTTACATTTGATGAATATATATAACGTTATTACAGGCTGTTGTTTATGTTACAACTTTAAGCTGTTTGTGTTATAAGTTGAGCTAATATGTGTGACTTTTGTCTTCAACTATGATGTCTTTCTAATACATAGAATTTGTTTAGTCAAAAAAATGCTTAGAATTTGTTTGATGTTGTTATTTACTGTTGTTTCTGTTTAAAAGTAATTCATTTAATTAAGAGTTTTGCTTTTCCCACTCCCCCTCCTACTCACCGCACACCCCAAACAAATTTTATTCCATAAATAACGTCGCGTGGAACGTTTGTGGAGGACGTGTTTAATGACGGTTCGAATGACCTTGTTCGAACACGTACGAACGCATGCATACAAACGAAATAAAATAGGGTGTTCGAATACGTTTATACAAACCTGTTTGATATTGATGTCATTCGAACAAGTTAAATTACGCACAAGATGTAACACCCCATTTCTACCCGTTCATTTTATTAATTATCAGAGTGCGAAATTAAAGCTAAGCATGCAATGGAGTGTCACATTCGACATTTCAAAAACCAACCAACGTTCATTTAGTCAATAATAAAACTCGTCATTAATTATAATCGAGTGATACATAGCACGACTTGATGGGGCGAACCCTCAAAACACCGATAATACAATCCAGAAAAACATCAAATAGTAGAAACACAGTTTATAATAAAATAACTAATACTAGTGTTCGTTCCCCGCAGGTGCTACGTATCAGAGCAAACGACACGAGTCAAACTAGACGAAGGTAGAAAACCTTCACTCGCATTTACCTGCACGTTACCGCATAGGGGTAACATTCAAACAGAATGGGTGAGTCTAACAGCATAAAAGAAAACATGATAAGTAGTATGCTGGAATTCAGACAACTACATTTACCATAACGCAACTACACCAGAATACAACCCTCAATGAACATCAACTATAAGAAAACACATAAATCAACGGCGACATCCACGATATCATGACGCTATAACTACCACAAAGACATTAACACCATAATACAACTATCACGGAGCAACACCAACAAGCAACAACATAAGCAAAACAACAAGTAGCAACATAAGCAAAACAACAAGTAGCAACATAAGCAAATCAACAAGCAACGACACCATGAGTATGACGTATATGTATGAAATGCAATCCACTCCGACGGGTATATGCATGTGGTATCAATCAACGTAAATAGCATTTGTGGCTTCATCAACAACACTGAGCAAAGCTTTAAGACCGCAGCCTACAACAACGTGGTATGCATATGCCATGTATGAGACACCATGTACGACACCTCAGAACCATCAACAACATAATCATACATTATGCACAACAACATCATCAACATGTGGTCATACTTGACCCAACAACAACTTCATCAACGTTTTGGTCATACTTGACCCAACAACTACCACAACAACATATAGTCACATTGACCCAACAACGACAACAACAAGATTTGGTCACATTGACCTAACAACGACAACAACAATATTTAGTCACATTAACCCAACAACGACAACAACAATACAACAACATCATCAACGTCAACATTTGGTCACATTCGACCCAACAACATCATCATCAAATTTAGTCATATTGACTTAACAACAACATCATCAAGGTTAGTCATATTGACTCAACAACAACATCATCAAGGTTAGTCATATTGACTCAACAACAACAGAATTCAACGTTTGGCCATAGGCCTACAACAACACAACAACAACAACAGAATTCAACTTCAACCTATTCAACAAAATAATCGTTCTTATTCAACGTTCAAGCTAATCTACATAAACTCAGGTGCAGAAAATTCTGTAACTATGCGCCTACTTTGGCGAATTAATTAAAATAGTAAACGACATCGGATTTCGACAAATAAATACTTGTTGGAAATCCCTATGGGTCTATTTCTTATCCCTAAGTTCAGTTTTTGAAGGAGAGTGTTCAATAGGTACAGTTTTCAAAAATACACATACTAGTTTCAAAAGAGGGCAGTTTCTGTCCTTCAAATTCAAGTAGTTCTAAAATGACCAAAACTCAATCAAATTGCATAAAACTTGTGCATAAACTGGAGCAAATTCTGTTTAGTTTTCAAAGAAATTGGATTCATTCGAAAAGGAGTTCTTTTGAAAACGCAGTAGCCAAAACACTGACCCTATGTCTAGATTGTTTCCAGAATCTTAACTTAACTTGTGGGATTCATATCTCGAGCTACACAACTCTAAATGCAACCAAACCAGTGCCACATTAACAAGCATTAAGTCTATTTTCCAGAAAAGTAAACCACATAATTTTTCAGTCAATACAACGTTCCCAGTTACCGAAATACTGAACCCATACCCAAATCGTTTCCAGAATTTTAACCTAACTCGTATCGTCTATAACTCGAGCTATACAACTCCAAATGCAACCAAATCAGTGCCAAATTAACAAGAATTCAATCAAGTTTTCGAAATGACAAACCACATAATTTTCCAATCAGTAAAAGCGTTCTCGAGACAATGAAATCACGAACCTATGTCGAACATCTCAAAAGCGATGAATTCAACAACACAAACGATCATCACAATTCAGCCACCAATTCAAACACTATCAATACATTCATCAAACACCTTATATGCAACGTTTTACCATCGATTTCATTCAAAGCCATCAACACTCAAAACAACACCAACAACATATATATTTCATGATTCATTGCAAACATATAAGCAAACATGTCCTAGGCATTGTAGATTCTACTTCCCACATACATCCCATCATGCATCCCTTTATACAATTTAACCCACCCTTTGATTCACAATTTTGATTTCCGAAACCGAACCAAACCAAAACACAAGTAACACTAAGGCTTGTTGAATTACAACCTTCCGTACTAACTTACTAACCCAAATGCAACTACCACCCAACTCTCACTCACTTACTAGCCCAAATCCAATTAATTATTTGACTCACTTACAAACAATCCATATTGTTATGCTATATTTAAAAATTACAACAAAATATTTAATTCAAATTCTTTTAAACATTGTCTTAGCTATTTGAAAAAAATTAAAAGAGAGTGATTTATATACTACATATGTTTGAGTAGATTCTTTCTTAAAGATTTATGTTAGCATTTTTTATGTTAGTTAAGTTTAACTCCGTTTTAAATTATTTTTGTCTTGGAAAAAACCGAACCAACCAAACCAATTCAAACCGCATTGGTTTGGTTTGGTTTGATTCGATTTTATTTTAGGAAGCTAACCGAACCAAACCAAACCAAACCGCATGTAAATTTACCTTGCAGTTTGGTCCACTTTTTGTCTCAAAACCGAATCAAACCGTACCGCGAACACCCTTATACAGAGTCCGCTTTTACTCGTTTTCCCTCTCTTAATTGGAAACGTGTACGTGTACGTAATTGGTAGTGGATTATTGCATCATTAGAGATGTACTATTATTTTGCTTTCTTTACATTAATCATTGCAAAACATGTTCTCTTTTGATGTACTGTTTTTAGCACCATTATGCCAGAGCCGAACAATAATTAATGGGTGATGTTTTTTTTTCTTGTGTGCAATAATTTATATGTGATGATATGATCCGTGACACTAAAGAACAATAAAATAGCTTATATATAGCTTATGACTTTTGAAGAAGATAAGATAAGTGAGTAACTGAGATGGAGAAAGCACCCACTTTAGCAGTACCCAGTGTTCAAGAAATGGTGAAGAAGAATCCTTTACAGGTTCCTAATAGATACCTGAGGAGTCAACAAGAAACTGAGAAAGTCAACTACATGCCTAATCTTTCTTCTGAGATCCCTATCATTGACATAACACAGCTTTCATTTGGGAACACAGAGGAGTTACTAAAGTTTGATATAGCATGCAAGGAGTGGGGTTTCTTTCAAGTAATTCATTTTTTTGTCAGTTTCTTTCTCTCATTTCAATAGATGTTTTGTCATACTCAATACTCAAACTCGATATGTTTAAATAGGATTTGAACTCAGTTATCGCTCGAACCAACCAATCCTTATGAGTCCCTTAATCATTATATAGCAATAATTCATTGATCTTTTCATAAAGTAGTAAATTACATAAATGTATGTTTGTTTTTGATGGGGTGCAGATAGTGAATCATGGGGTGCCAAAAGAGGTAATGCAGAGAATGAAGGATGGAGCAGATGAGTTTTTCAAACTTTCAATAGAAGAGAAGAATAAGTATGCAATGGACTCAAAGGACAAACAAGGCTATGGAATTTCTTATACAGTGTCTGAGGATAAGCCACTTGATTGGTCTGATTCACTCATGTTAATCACTCATCCCTCCAATGAGAGGAAGCTTCAATTTTGGCCAAAAACCCCCGAGGGATTCAAGTATGTGTTCTTTAAATTTAAAAATGTTATATTCATGGTTCTAAATTGAGGTTGCAGTTACCCTGCAAATCTTGATATTAAGGCAAAATGTGGGCAAATTTGGTCTATGCGACCGCAATTCCAGTTGCGATGCCATTATATGTGAAGCACAAACACAAACACAGGACAAGACACTGACACAGATATAAATACACTAATTTTAATTTGATAAATACAAGTAATTGAAGTGTCGGTATCGGTGTCCGACACGTATCTGATAGTGTATGTGTTAAAGAGTCTAAAACTATATTGTGGTTGCACGGTTGTGGATTGCAATTTAGGACTATAACTTGTGATATTTCGATTGAATTCATGTACTGCAGGGAGATAATAGAAGCATATTCATGTGAAGTTAAACGACTTGGTGAAGAGGTGATTAATTCTCTGTCCATGATCTTGGGGTTGGAAAAGCATGTTCTTCTTAGTCTACATAAAGAGTTACTACAAGTTTTCCGTTTGAACTATTACCCTCCTTGCAGCACACCAGAACAAGTACTCGGCTTGGGTCCACACTCGGACACGAGCACCATTACCTTGCTTATGCAAGATGATGATGTAATCGGGTTAGAAATTCGGCACAAAGGAAGTTGGGTACCTGTAACTCCAATACCAGAGGCTTTAGTTGTCAATGTTGGAGATGTAATGGAGGTAACTTAATTATTTTTTTGTGAGCACCGAGAAAAAATAGAAATGACAATCTGAGTATGGATCCTATGCAGCAGGTTGTAGAGTCGTTAGGTCTACTCTCTCTCAATCTAATGACTCTTTAGATCTAACGGTTCTGCAACTTGTTGTAGAGGATCCTAATTCAAAAAACCTTGATGTTATAGTTACATTCGTAGTTACGAACTACTTTTTAAAATAGTGGCTTTAACCTAAAAAAATTATTACGATTAGACAAAGTCTCTTTATTGTCAACATTACAGCTTCTTCCTATTGCAATATTTGCAGATATGGAGTAATGGAAAATACAAGAGTGTAGAACACAGAGCAGTGACAAATAAGAGTAAGAGAAGGACTTCTCTCGCATTATTTTTGTGCCCTCAGTATGATGTAGAAGTTGAGCCCTTTGATCATATGATTGATGTTCAAAACCCCAAGTTGTATCAGAAAGTCACTTATGGAGATTATTTGAGGCATTCCGTGTCGAGAAAATTGGAAGGAAAAACACACATTAATGTGGCAAGGGTAAAGGAACATACAATAGAGGAAAAACAAATTTATGAAAATATGCCGAGTGAGAGAAAGTGAGGAATATTGAAGTGAAAGTTTATGGTTCTTTCTTATGTTCTTTTACGTCAATTGTGTTGGTGTGATGCTTAATAAATATCCTATAAGTCGTAAGAACACTTTCAATGTGCTTTATAAACACAAGAACAATGGTAACCTGAGTCATACAAACACAAGAGAGAAAATGGCTATCCGTAATCTTTATTTTACAAGTGCAATTTACTTATTTTTATGTGGTTCTCTGTTTTATTGTGCTTGCCTATGTATCTTATGTTATCACTTTTTGTCCTCCTCCTCAGTAAAAGGATAGCAACAAGATTATGGTAATTTGAAGCTGCTGTCATAGGATTGCAAAGGCTGTCTTGTCAGGATTTAGTGAAGAAGTGTTTTATGGATATTGTAGTATTCACTACAAGAATGTTCGCTATTAGCGTGGGCCAAAATCTCACACTAAGCCTAAAAAACCGCCGCTAGAAGCAATATTAGCATCGGCCAAGTGTCGGCTCGGGGATGCTGCTAAGTGTCTCGTCGCAACGGGTAGCGAGGGCCGTTTCTACAACCGACGCTACATAGTGTGGGCTTAGCCGACGCTAGTTGGCAGCAAACAAGCAGCTGACGTTAAGGCTAGCGTAGTCCTGACCGACGCTACCAGCATCCAATTCGCTTTTAAGCGTAGGTTTGGCCCACGCTATATATTTTGTAATTATAATTTTTTTATATATTTATATTTTACTAAACACAGCCAGACCTAGATATATAAAAAATTTCATTGGTCTAGCAAAAATTAAACAAATACTAATGATAGAAATATATTTAAACTAACAATCATTCGGATAAACAAAGTTCAAAATATCATTAGAGTAAACAACATTCAACGGGATAAAATACGTTCAACGGTACGAATCATGATCCAAGCACAAAATTATATAGTCATAGTCATAGTAGTAATGCAAAAAGAAAACATTTGAAGTGGATTGGAAATCTATCAAAAATAATTTGTGCACGCCTCATCATTCATCGATTGATCATCATCATCATCGTAATGAGAATGTTGAGGAGCCCGACTAGTGCTACATGAAGCTCCACCTGATTGACGCTCTATTGCTCCATCATAGCATTATATTTAGCCTCCAAATCATTATACCTTTCTTCAGCTCTTGAAGCTGTTTCCTCGGCTCTTGCCACACGGTAAAGAATTAAGTGCAACATTTGCAACTCCATCATTACTACCAAAAGTTGTTTGAGACTCCTGAAGCAACGATCTACTATCACGTCTGACATTTGAAGACATATCTGCAGTTCCAAAGCACCGACCTCGACTCTTACCTCCAACAACCTCCTTACACAACTTAAATTTTTCGACCCGTCGATCTACTTGTGTCCCAACTGGGGTAGTGTCGCCAATCTGAGATTGTATCCCATGCAAACGTTCACGATACACCTCCTAAGCAAAGGAAAATATAACATAACCAAATAATTTATTTTATATATATATATATATATATATATATATAAAGAGAGAGCGAGAGAGAGAGATATTTTATTTTAACAAACAACGTATATAATAAAATTACTAGTAACTTACATATGTTATTTCAGAAGGACTATATATCAACCCACTCGCCAGATCTTTTTCTATGGGTAACCAAGAAAAGTTCATCAACATCGACAGACCTCCCGAATTCCTTGGCCTATCAAAATGTCAATGCATATTTATAAATATCAAATATTCCAGATGATAGACATACCATATCTAGTGCCAACTCATGATGAGCTCTGTGACCAATAGTATGGATTGAGCCCCCTTTCGAAGAAGCCCGATTAGATTTATTTTGATTAGATTTATCCTTAAAGGGTTTACTCTTCCAATAGGTAAGAAGACCTTTATATGAGTCATCCTCATCCCCAATCCAACCAGGCTTTTTGCCTTTCTTTCTCACCTTTGAGAGCATGTCTGAAAGTCGTTTGGCAGCTTTCTGCTCAAATATGTGCTTAATAGTATCATGGTTACGAGGAGGATCCCATGAAACTTGTTTCTGAAAAAAAATAATCAAAATGACAGATCAATTTAGCAACACTGATGAGCCACAAATCACAATCAAACTAAAGGGGAAAATCACAATCACAATCAAACTAAAACAGAAACAACAAAATGCTATATCTTCCTGTACAAATAGAAAGTATGTTTCTAAATTGTGTGATTTCTTGGGGATGGAGAGTGATATATTTTTGGAATATAGAGTAGAAGGTGGCATATAAAATATTAGGAATAGCTGTTATGAACTTGAAAGTGTTGATAATAGAAAGAGGATATTTTATGGTCAAGAAAGGGTGAAAAACAGAAAAGATAAATTAGTAAGATTTATTTAAGTATATTTCTATAACATTAGTAAGAATAAATTAAAGTGTGATTATATTGTTCACTATCAATACAATTCAGGTACAGACATTTTTCCTTCTTGCTTTTTTCTCTTTTCGTTTTCTCTGGATTCATTGCACTCTAATACTTCAGCCAAAAATGACACCGAATCAATCAAAATATCATACCTGTACCAGTTCACTAATGAACTTCAAACCCCCTGGTCCAATAAGGGAGCCTGCAAGAAGATAGCCCACATTAATAACCTACATTTATAATAAAACAAGTTAGATTTAATTCAACACTTTGCAAAAATCATTTGAGTTAGATGAACTAAAATGGATCACTTAATAATATCACTAAAATAGAATTCAAACACGAAAAACAGCTAGGACATCAAATGTCACGGGAAGGTATTTTAAAAATGACAGACCGGTTGCCCCAAACAGGAAATCACAATTCCACCGATGGCTGCAGAAACTGTGATGACCACCAAATCTGATATTAGCCTGCATCAATGTGCAATTACCAAACTTTAGATTAAACTTGTGGAGGAAAATAAACAGCACAGACTACAGAAACACAAATTTCAAAAATACACAGCTTCATCAGCATCTAACAATATCACAAATCAAAAATTTGGCAAAAGGGAAATGATAGTTATTCGAAACCATCTATTATAGATCTCATCTCGAGATACCTTGCATCGTCCAGAGAAATGGTGTGGTAGACGGCGCACGGTGGTTGCGAGACTGAGGGTGGAGGCCAGAGTTGGGTTGGGGTTTTGGGAAATCAGAGGTTAGGGTTTGGGGAAATCTGAGGTTAGGGTTTCGCGAAAATTGGGGAGAAAGTGAGGGCGAGAGGAGAGGGAGAGTGGAAGGCGTCGGAGGAGGGCGGACGTTGAAGCCTTGGGAATCTGTCAACACAAGAAAATCTGTGGAGGGTGGAAGAAGGCGGAAGGTTGAGGGAGAAGAGAGTGGAAGGCGTTTGAGGGAGAGAAACGAAACGTTCTGATGATGCTGGATCGTGGGAGTTTTATTTTTGATATAGAGTTTTATTCGGTTGCCACGGACTTGCCACGGGATCTCCGTCGCAAATTTATGTCCTTTCACAAGTCCGTGGCAAACACCAGCGGGAAATTTCGCGCTCTTACTTTTTACACATGCCGTTGCTAATCCGTTGCAAATTACTGACGGAATAAGCTGCGTGGCAATTGCTGGTGGCTAAAACAAGTTTTTCTTGTAGTGAACGGAGGTTGTGATCGCTGAGAAGATGATATTATCGGGCGGGAATGAGGTGTAGTGGGATGAACTGATGGTATGGTGGGCTGAGAAGGTGGCGGTGTGGGATGGAAAGATGATGGGGTGGGCTGAACTGGTGGAATGGAGTGTACGTTGGGTATAGAATGTGGAGTGGGATGAATTGGTGGTATGGTTTGTTGGGAAGCTGGTAAGATGGGTTGGGAAAGTTGTGGTGGAAATTGTGCCAGGCGACGCCTGCGATCAGTCTCCGCACCAAGAACACCACCAGGTCGTAAAAGTTTCGGTTTACCTCTGGTCACAGGCATCTTCCCCCTAGTGTCACGACCTCGTCCTGGCATCTTCTGTTGTGCAAAATTCAAGGTGATCATACATGCATATACTAAACAGTTCATTCAAAGCATGTTCACATATATTATATAATTTAAAGCATGTTTCACATATATAAAAGCATGTTATCACTTTTTGTCCTCCTCCTCAGTAAAAGGATGCCAAGAAGATTATGTTAATTGAAGCTTCTGTCATAGGATTGCAAAGGTTGTCTTGTCAGGATTTAGTGAAGAACTGTTTTATGGATATTGTAGTATTTGTTCTGTTTTTTAAGTGTTGAATGAATAGTCATTGTTGTTTCTTTCTTATGAAGATAGTATAAACAAATGTAGATTGGTTATAAATGGCATTTTAAATTTTTGCTCTATTTATTTACTTATGATGGTGCTTTGGTATTTATCTAGTTTAATACTTTAATCTAGTTTACTTGGAATGGAATATTTGTTGTATTTTGTTTTGGGCTTTACCAACCTATTCATTTGATAACCGGTTGGTTATAATGGTAATCGGGTTCAGAAGCTACTCTAAGGTTTTAAGTTCGAGCCTTGAGTGTGGCAAAAATTATTGGGTGAGGAGAACCACACAGACTAACAAAGTCGGGTACACGTTGTCAGTCAGGTTCCCTGACGTAGATTAGTTATCAGTAAAGTCGATAAATAAAGCGCACTAATAAGAAGGTAAAAACAAACTATTCATTTGATAGCTACGAACCTACCATTTCAAAGGGTTTCAAATATTGGAATTGTGTGGTATACAAAAGCAGAGAAAAATTGAGCTACATCATTAACAAAAGAAAACCAATTAGTAATTTCACATTTTTATTTCTGAATTGCTTCTCATAAATCTATTAGTTAGCTAACTTGCAGAGTGGTTGTTTGGCTATGCAACAAACAAACTATCCTCATAATAACACATTATTTTATTGTTTATTATATAAATAGCTTATGCATAAGTACTTATACGATAAACGCTTATGCCATAAGCTGTCAATTAAGCTGTTTATCCAAACGGGCCCTATATCTTTAAGATACAGTTATCACCACTTTATTAGATGCTAAACTTTTGGTTTAAGTTGTGGTATCATTGCTTTTAGATTTGGTTAATATTCCAGTAGCCGCAATAGATGCAGGGCTTCAATGTGTTATTATCTCTTAATTGTCCTCTTCCATGAGAAAAAGTTGTCAAAATTAAGATTCCATCATAGATATGCATAGATTTTGGGTGAATTAAAATTAGAAAAGAATTAAAGAAGGAATATCATATCATAGTATACCCTTTTCTTTTTTGGGGAATATTTAATGGTAGTTCTGTCCAAGGTTGTTCCATGTTGAAAAATAATGAGCCTTTCCATTTTTGTACATGATATACAGAAGTAGAAGCACAAGTTATGTTGCTTTTTATTCTTTTAGTTGGCCAAATTATCATTTTGTTTGACTTGTATTGTATTGTATTTAGAGCAATGCTATGAAGCGAACAATTTCTCGTGGAATATTGCAAAACAGCATATGTCATATAATAAAGATACTCAATATTTTGGTTTTTCCGCTTTTAACGGAATTTGACCAAGTTCATGGCCCTAATAACCAATCACGGTGGGATCTTGGTAATCCACGAACTGAACACTCGCTATAAACATCATTTCCCTTGTATTTATGTGAACCGATCTATTAGAGTGTAGTTTTTTTCCGAATAATAAGATCTTATTAATTAATATAATCAAAAGGAAACGAAACTCGAGAAAGAGTGAGTACAAAACACCAAATAGCGATTATGCCTCTAACACTCTAAAACAGGCCAAAGCCCAAACAATCCTATAGGATACATAGAAACCTCATTTTTTGAAACACCTATCCAAAGACTGAGTGCACAAACAGACGTGCAAGTGCCCCTCCTAAAAAGAAAGAAGAGAGAGAGAGAGAAATTAGACGAGTTTTTGCAATATTGCTACATCAACATTACATAGGCTTCACTAAGAGTCATGTGAGTATTTGGAATCCACCATGCACACAGCCACACTACCTTACACTAAAACTAATATCTCCACTATTAGTGTAACCTTCACTTCTTTCTTTGACTTCTTTTAAGAAGACATTTCTAATCAGTTGTCTTAACAACCAATTAGAAAAGTGCTTCAGTTGAACAGTTAGAATCCGTTGTTTAAACAACTGATTAGAAAGGTCTCTTTCAAACAAATTTGTAATCATATGTTAAAACAACCGATTTGGAATGTCTAACGTAAAGTAACAACTTTCATTTTAATTTCAAAATTTCCACCGCTTTACCTTAAACCCTAAACCCTAAACCTTAGCCGATTAGAAATGGTGCTTTTGAAAGTGAATTTGACACTAGTGCAAATTTTTGGGTCACTTCCGTTTGTTATGCATTCTGATAAATTTATGAGTCTACATAAAGAGTTACTACAAGTTTTCCGTTTGAACTATTACCCTCTTTGTAGCACACCAGAACAAGTACTCGACTTGGGTCCACACTCGAACACGAGCACCTATGAAACCCCCGATACTCCAAAATAGGCCATGTACCCGTATCCGATACGTACCCGATACCGATACATGTCAGATACTTCCGGGTACGTATCCTGAGAGTATCCTAGAATTTATATTTATTTTTAAATCAAAAAAAGACCAGATACTTACCAGATACTTCCGGATACGTATCCTAGAATTTATATTTATTTTTAAATCAAAATACAATCAGATACTCTGTTATCCATTATCTGAAGAGAAATAAAATGGATCCAAAAAGGGCACAAGTTATATGCATACAAATCTTCGTCTTTTGTCTAGGAAATATGAAAGATATGGTAATGGAGAGACAAAGATGTGAGACATGAGACATTAGTGTAGATGCACATGATCCATTTGATGGTGTTGGAATTGAATTAGCAGAGATATATCTTGATGAACCTGAGTTGAAAGCAATATATATATTATTTTTTGATGATGGAAATGGAGGAGAGGAGAATAACACAACTAGTGTTAAGTAGTTAACAGTAGGCAATTTTATAGAGCCTAAACTTCTTTTGGATATGACTTATGATGTTGTTTTTTGCTATATTCTAACTTGGGTTGACTTATGATGTTGTTTTTTGCTATATTCTATCTTGGGTAGTAAACTGTATATCTTTTGTGACATGTTCGCGGGAGGAAGTATATATTTTAAAATGGGTGGGGAAAAGACATTTGACTATATATGCTTACTTTTTTTGGGCTACCATGTCATTGGTGCACAGTTTCCACAGGCTTTACTGATGACTAATCTACGCCGAGGAACCAGGCTGGCACGAGTACTCGACTTTGCCGGCCTGTGTGGTTCTCTCCTCCCAATAGAGTTTTTGTCACACCCAAGATTCGAACTCGAGACATTGGAATGTGATCCGAGTCCAATTACCACTCGGACCAACCCTTGTTGATACTATGTTTACTTATTTTGATCACAAGTATCTTTATGTTTTATATTTTTAAGCTTATCTAAAAAAAATGTTTTATATTTTTAAATTTAAATTTAATTTTTTTATTGAAGTATCCCTACCGTATCGTATTTTGATTTTCAAAATTTTTCCGTATCCACGTATTGTGTCGTATCCCGTATCTAGACTTCATAGACGAGCACCATTACCTTGCTTATGCAAGATGATGATGTAATCGGGTTAGAAATTCGACACAAAGGAAGTTGGGTACCTGTAACTCCAATCCCAGATGCTTTTAGTAGGATCAATGTTTGAGATGTAATGGAGGTAATTTAATTATTTTTTTAGTGAGCACCGAGAAAAAATAGAAATGACATGTAAAAAATCTGAGTGTGGATCCTATGCAGCAAGTATGTTGTGCAAAACGAAAAAAATGAAAAAATTGAAAAAGTGTGAGAGATAGATTGAAAATGTTTGAAAAAGTATGTAAAAGAGAGTGAAAATTTTTGAAAAAGTGAAAAAGTTTGGGAAAGTGAAAAAGTGAAATTACATAAAGTTCCTAAAGTTGTTTAGTTGAAAAAAGGGTAAGATTGATATTTTGATAGGAGATTAATAGTATAAATGGATTTTAGATGGAAGCACTGATGTCGGTTGAATTTTTGAATGCACCTTATTCACATGTCTTTTGCATTACTTCTCCAAAAATTGTTGTGAACATAATGGGTTTGGTAGGTGGTACGTAGTTGGACATCATTTATTACCAACAGTGCATTGACAAGAGGATTATTTATTTCAGAAATGTTATTTGGACAATTGATATTTGACAAATATGGACAAATACAAAGAAAATACCCCACATTTTTATTTTCTGTTTATTTGTAACAAAGTGGGTCCCACCGTATTTTCTTTGTATTTGTCCATGTTTGTCAAACATCCATTGTCCAAATAGCATTTCTGTATTTCAGAAATGTAAGGAAGTTCATCTATAAGTAGTGAACTGATCCTTTACGACAAGTCTCAGTATACTAAGTAAAAGCTCAATTACCAACCTAACAATATACTTAGCCGATTTGCAAAAATGAGTCATAATGCAGCTGAGGTGTTGGTAACTATGATGAAAGAAGCATCACTTTTTGACCCTTACTTACCATCACCAAATGTTCAAGAAACAGTGAAAAAGAATCCTTTGGAGATTCCTGAAAGATATGTTAGGAGTGAAGAAGAAATGGAAAAAGTCCTTTATAATCCTCACCTTTCATCTCAGATCCCTACCATTGATTTTGCACTACTCTCAGATGGTAACAAGGAGGAGTTCTTGAAACTGGACATAGCATGCAAGGAGTGGGGCTTCTTTCAGGTATATATGGCTTGACCAACACATTGTATAAATTACATTAAAAAATACACAAACAGAAATATGCATAAACGGCCTAGTCGAGCATGACATGAGTTGTGTTAGAGAGATCTCGAGTTCAACTCACTTTAGGGTGAGGTAAATGTAATTATATTCATAAGTACTGCTCAAAAAGTTCGAAGGTTTTTCCTGCCTTGAACTGGGGCGTCATAACTTCACCCTAAATTTTTTGTAAACAAGCAAAAGAAATTAATATGCATTAATTTGTTTGGTTTTTAACAATTTTTGTTTGATATTGCAAATACTTTTTTTAGATAGTGAATCATGGGTTGAAAAAAGAAGTGATGGAGGGAATGAAGGATGCAGTGGATGAGTTTTTCAAACTTCCATTAGAAGAGAAGGAGAAATATGCAATGCCACCAAACGCTAATCATGGTTATGGCCATATTTTAGTAGTTTCCGATGAGCAGATACTTGATTGGTCAGATCAATTGATTTTACCTGTTTTTCCCACCCGTCGCAGGTTGCTTCAATATTGGCCTAAAACCCCTGAGGGACTCAAGTAAGTATTTTTTGATGAGGAAATTTTTTTAAAACATGTTACGTGGAAACCTCTTTGACCCCGCAGAAACCTTTTTTTTTCATAAAGATGTACTCGTGGAATTGGTTCTTGCCAAAGACTAAGTCGAGTCATAAACTATTCTATGAGTGGTGTGTGGACTCCTTGGAATGTGTTTCCTGGGAATAGGAGCAATTACTTTCTTGTGGATTTACTATTCGCCAAATGGGGTGAGCTGGTGTACCGCTTTGGTTTTTTGGTTTTTCTTGTATGTTTTCTTTGTCATTGGTCTCTTGTCGAGGCCTTTCCCTCGTTGAGTTTTCTTTTCCTTATGTATATAAGTATTTTGTTTTCCTTGTCGAGGCCTTTCCCTCGCCATCGTCAATAAAAACCATTAGATATGTTGTAGAAAGTATCATAGCCTTTGATTTATTTTATTTAAAAATAAATGAAAAAATTACAAGTAGAGAGAGATAGAGAGAAGTAACTGCAGTGGATCTAATTCTATCAATATTCTTGACAACGGGAAACTACATATGCACAACTTGTGATCTATATATGTTGAAGAAATTTATCATCTGACTATGCAGGGACGTAATAGAAGAATATTCAAGTGAAGTTAAACGGGTTGGTGAGGAAATTATCAATTCTCTGTCTGTGATTTTGGGGTTGGAGAAACATGTTCTTCTTGGACTACAAAAAGAAATATTTCAAGTTTTCCGTGTGAACTATTACCCTCCTTGCAGCACACCTGAGAAAGTAATGGGATTGAGTCCACACTCTGATGCAAGCACCATAACAATAGTCATGCAAGATGATGATATAACTGGACTTGAACTTCGATATAAAGGAAGTTGGGTACCAGTGGTTCCAATACCAGGTGCCCTAATTGTAAACATCGGAGATACAATTGAGGTACTTGCATTATCTCTTTAGTGAATACAAATTAAAAATAACGGCAGTTGGCAATAAGTTGGCTCATACTCTCCAGAAGAGTGGGTTTAACTCCCAAAGACCAACTCACCTAAACGCTTTAATAGGATAGTAAAACCGAAAGATAAAGTTACGTAACTTTCCATAATTTTGAGATTTCTTTTTCTTTTTTCATGCATGACAGATATGGAGTAATGGCAAATATAAGAGTGTGGAACATAGAGCAGTGACAAATGAGAACAAGAAAAGGACTTCTATCGTGTCACTTTTTTTCCCACAGAATGAGGTAGAAGTTGAGCCATTTGAGCATATGATAGATGCTGAAAACCCCAAGTTGTATAAGAAAATCACGTTTGGAGAGTTTCTGAAGCATGCCCTTAATAGGAAATTGGAGGGAAAAACGCAGAATGATGTGGTTAAGATAAAAGAATAGATGAACAACAAATTTGGGAAAATTAAATAAATGCTTTTGATCTGATGATCATAGCAAATAAAGAAATAAGAAAAGTTGTGCTCTTTTGTGTTGCTTTTTTAGTTGTGTTTGTATAACACTCAATAAGTAATGTTTAAAAGGTTCGATCTTGCATTAATGCACTGGGTCCCATCGAAATTCCACAATAAAACATGTTTGGGCGAGTGTAGTAGTGAGATCAGTGGCCTCCTGGGAAGTCTTTGTGTTGCACATCTTTTTACTTGTAAGAAAATAAGTAATGTTTAAAGCAAGCTAAGTCGAGTGTCTTATGTTGGGAAACTATGCAAAATTAGTGGAACTGAAAAATAAATGCGAAAATAATAGGACACAAAATTTGAGGTTAGGTTGTTGAAGAAAGGGAATTTGAGATTTGTTGTTGAAGAAAAGAAATTTGAGATGTATAAACGCAGTGCTGAAGACACATATCAGTGTCGTTGATGGAAGAAATTCATGTGTTTTGTTGTTTATGCCGGATGAAGAACAGTAACAAATGATTTTAGTTTTTTAATTTATGTTAATTTTAATTTCTTTTTATTTTTATTTTATTTTAATTTAATTTGTTATTTATTTTTAGTTTTAATTTCTGCTTACACGTGGAAAAGCCGTGTCACTTTTCCGTTACACAATCATCAACATTTAATGACAAGGACTATTAGTGAAAACGGCAAAATAAGATGGGGACCAAAACACCTATTTTGTTAATGTAGAGACTAAACTTAGAAGGACTCAATTTTGTAGGAACAAAAAACATATTTTACCCTATACTTAATTAGCCGATAAGCAAAGATGAGTCTCAATGCAGCTGATGTGTTAGTAATTAAGATGAAAGAAGATCGATCAACTTTTGACCCATACTTACCATCACCAAATGTAATTAAATTTACCATATTTTTTCTACCAAAATTGATTATGGGGCCATCTAAAATCTAAACCTAACATACACTTAATAATATATTGTTCACACATTCCCAATTCCCATAGATTGCTTACACATGGGAACCTTTACGAACATTTGAGTTCATATGAAAGCTAAATGTTGCTGGTTTTATTGGAAAATTAAGTGTGAATTAGTTAGTTTCACATCGACTATGAATGATCTATATGAAACATATATAAAAGAGGAGACTTATATGCCTGACTTCTTAACGTTTTGGGTGGAGATGTAGTGTCTAAGTCTCTTGTTGGTCCGGTTCATTGGATAACTCAGTGTTGCTCCCGGTGCTCTTCCAAACTCTCCAACAAGTGGTATCAAAGTCATGGTTCGGCTTGGTGGGAGAGCAGAAGTGGATCCTGTAACACCCCCTTTCTATTTATTATTAATTAATCGATTATAAAATCAGAGTTTTCAAAACATAATATTTTTCCTCGCACCACAATGAGAGTGCTACATTTCTTCAAAACACCTTACAATACTCCAGAATATTAATTAAAGTAGCACCAACAAGTCTGAGAATAAAGTAGTTGTTACCTCAAAATTTCGACAGCACATTAAATGAAGCTTTAAATAGGGTTGACTTCACATTTAATGATGTTGTGGGGACCACAGGTCAATATTCAAGTCAATGCTCCATCAATTCGACAAAAAGGTATACAAGTGCAAGAAATGCAAGTGAGCTTCGACAAGCTTGGCTCTCAAAGCTATGAGGCAAGCAAGGCAAGAAACCTTCGACGAGAGAAGGCTCGACCCTTCGACAGAGCAGAGTTCAACACTTCGCCAAGCGGTTGACAATGAGTTGGTCGAAACGTGCAGAGCAACAGTTAGTGGGCAGTTACTTCCCCTATTTTTAGGAGGCAGTTATTCTTTTTTCCCCACGATTGTTTCAAAGAGTATAAATACTCTTTTGTAATAGGAAATCGAGGTCACCACATTTCACAAGAACTCTGAGAAACTCAACTTCCAAACTAAAGCGAAATACGAGTGAAACAGATACCTTGTACGTGTTGGTGAACCATTTCTCCTTTCAATTAATGCAATATTTACTTTCTTTTTACCTTTGTTGCATTTCCTGCTTTTATTTTGTTTTCAATCTGTTTCTTTCTACTTTTTACCGTTCTTACGCACGTCAAAACACAAAACTTAAAGGCAATTGTCAAAGAGATTTTCTGGTTTGATCTCACAGTCTCAATATTGAAAACTAGTGATTGTTTGCTAAAAACACCAGCAAACAAATTGGCACACCCGGTGGGACCTTTGCCATTAATTTTGTGTTGTTTCTATAAGTGTACGTATTTGTATGCACTTGAGGAGTGGTAGAATGGTACGCACCAATTCTAACAATGCCTCTAGTTCTAACCCCGTGGTATCACAAGGGCAAGGAACAACCATAGATTCTCGTAAGTGTCGGTGTTGCGGGGACAATGGCCCCAAAGAACATCAATAACCGCTCCCACGATGTCGATGACCAATGTTGGGTCGACACAATCTATGTCTTTGCCACAAAGTATAGGGCTTCCTTCTAGTCCTTATATGGCGACAGGGAATAGTTTAGAGACACGTTTCCAGAATATGAGTCTACCACCATACCCCTTTGGTGTGTATGGCATGCCTACTGGAATGCCACACGCGTTTCGACCTTTTCCCTTCACATGTGTCTTACGAAAGCACACTTGGTCGAAATCCTACCGCATTAACCAATGCGTCCTTGTTGGCGTTAAGACAACAAGTAGACGAGAGTAATCATGATATGGTTAATATGCTAACCCAACAAATTGGTACTGTTTTCAATCCGTTGATTCAGAACACCAATACAAGTTACCAAATGTTAGCAAACCAAATGGGTAGGATTGCAGATTTCTTTGGGGCTCCTACGGGAAATAATAGGCAGGTACCCAATTGTGGGAATAATACGCCTAATACCCCACAGAGATCGATTCATCGCCGGAAGCCCAGCAGATTGTAAGCGAACAACAAGGGATGGGAAATCATATCCCTGAAGTAGTGATGGTAAATCGAAACCAAAACGCTGATGAAGTTGTTCGACAAGTGCAACGAAATAACGTTTGCGCCCAAGACAACATAGCCAATTTGGTAGAAACCATAATGGCACAAAACGGCCTTAACATAGGTTTACATAGGCCTAATTTCATATCACCACTGTGTGAATATGTGCTGCAAGCAGAGTTGCCAAGAGGTTGGAAAATTCCCAAGTTTACTAAGTTTGGGGGTGATACCAATGAGTCCACTGTCGAACTTATTGCCCGTTACATGACTGAGGCAGGTGATATAGCCCAAAATGAGAGTTTGAAAATGAAATATTTTCCAAATTCTCTAACTAAGAATGCTTTTACGTGGTTTACCACCTTACCCCCTGGTTCTATGTATACATGGGGGCAATTAGAGAAAGCGTTCCATGAACAGTTTTACATGGGTCAGTCGAAGATTAGTCTCAAAGAATTGGTCAGTGTTCGACGTAAAGTGCCTGAAGCTATTGATGATTATCTGAATAGATTTAGGCTATTAAAGGCAAGGTGTTTTACACAAGTGCCTGAACATGAGCTTGTCGAAATGGCTGCAGGTGGCCTTGATTATTCAATTCGAAAGAAATTGGATACTTCTCATTTGAGAGATATGGCCCAATTAGCCGATAGAGTTCGACAAGTTGAAAGGCTTAAAGAGGAAAAGGCTAGAGTGAATAAATACAGTAAGAAAGAAAACTCAGTTGGGTTTCATAAGAAAGAGAAAATAGCCTATGTTGATGAGGAATTCGACTTCGCCTTTGGTGATGTCGAATCTGAGGAAATAGATGTGGCTGAACTTAAGCCGGGTCCTCCTTATTCCTGTAAATTATTAAGGCCTGCAAATGAGAATAACCCTGTAGAGCCTAAGAATGATAGATTTGTGCCTAAAACGTACACTTTTGATGTTACCAAATGTGATGAAATCTTTGATTTGTTAGTGACTGATGGCCAAATAATAGTGCCTAATGGCCTGAAAGTACCTCCTCTCGAACAGAGGAAGAAAAAGGGTTATTGTAAGTTTCACAATTTCTTGGGACATACAACTGACCGTTGTGTACTTTTCAGGGACATAGTTCAGAAAGCAATCGAAGAAGGGAGACTAAGATTTGGCGATAAAAAGAACAAAGCACCAATGCAGATTGACGCTGATCCACTCCATCAGGCAGAAGCAATGTATGCAGAGCCAATGGAAATGAATATAAGCATGGTGGATGTGAAGATGGCAGGTTCTCCTAAGCCTGTTAAACCTTCGACAGACAAGATCAAAAGTGTAGTACAGATGGGTGATGTTGTGCAAAAGATTACTCAGGAGGAGTATGAAGAGAAAGTACAGTTTGTGTACCCCAAAGCTGAAGAGGAGTTGATAGACTTCCTCAATAGGTGCAAACTAAAAAACTCTGAGGTAATGATGTGCCCCAGATGTAGTGTTGTTTTCGACAAGGAAGCAGCCAAAAGTGTTGAAGGCTACGGAGTTCGACAGCCTCTGAAAAGAAAATGGCCAGAGAAAAAGCCAAATTTTAGTTTTAAGAGAGGATACCTTCCTTATAAAGTTAAAGGTTCGAACAGACCTTCGACAAGCAAGCCACAATCTGCTGGTAAGAGTACAACCAAGAAGGAATTTGTGTTGTCGGCTTCTGCCAAATCGTTTGTTCCAAGGGCAAACCTTCCAAACGAAAAGTGGATACATGCTGGGATGTAAACATTACAGGATCGTTGTACACAGTGGAGTTGTGAAGCCAAATGCAAGTGAGACTTCGAAATACAATTACAGAAATAATTATAAAGGAAAGAATCCTATGACCAAGACCCAATGGCGTCGTTTTCAGCGCTCCAAGAAGAAGGCAACACTTGTTGCCAACGAGCAAACGCCAGGAAGTTCAAAAACGGCTAAGACTACGACCTCTAAAGTCGTAGGTACTACAAAAGTGAACATAGGTGCTGCCAACCAAGGGAAGGTTGGAAATAAGGCTAAAGGTAAATCTATTGTAATAGAGAAACCAAGGAGGCCTGCAATGGAGAGAATTTTTCCTCCACTATCATCTTTGAAGAAGAAAAGTGCTGAATTCGACATGGATGAGGATGTAACTTCAGATTTTGAAGATTCTGAAGCTAGTTTCGATGTTATATGCAATGTGGTATCCATCCTACCCAGTGAGTATGACGTCATTACAGTCCCAAATAATGTCGAAGAAAACTTCACTGAAGATATGGCTAACCACAGGCCAGTTTGTTACTATGTGATGAACAACGGCTGTGTCGAAGAACAAATGGCCACTTTCGAGAGGCCAAACGAAGGCATGCAACATCACCTGAAGCCACTATACGTTCAAGCCAAGGTTAATGGCCTAGGTGTCAACAAGATACTGGTAGATGGGGGTGCTGCAGTAAACTTGATGCCTCAAGCAATGCTGAAAACCATAGGGATGTTCGACACAGACCTTAAGCCTCATAATATTGTGTTAACAAATTATGAAGGCAAATCTGGCCGGTCTTTGGGGGCCGTCGAAGTGGAGGTAGTAGTAGGCACTGTCAAGAGAACTACCATGTTCTTTGTCATAGCCTCCAAGGCAAGCTATAACCTGCTTCTTGGCAGAGAGTGGATTCATGGAGTAGGTGCTGTGCCTTCAAGCCTACACCAGAAATTGGTGATGTGGAAGGATGATTGTCTGGTAGAATATGTCGAAGCAGACCAAAGTTACTTCCTTGCTGATGTCAACAATGTCACCAAGGAAAATTTTGAAAAACAAATGGCGAATATTGCGCCATACGCGTCTTCCATCAAGCATACATCTCATCTGATAATGTGCTTTCCTCTGTTCGATTGTACCCAACACATGGTTTTGTTTGGGAGAGGGAAGTGGTGGAAGATGCAAGTGTCTATCCTGAGGGTGTCCTACCCCCAACAGGATGGGATACTGACTCTTAGAAGGTTTTAGATGTCAGTACCCAACGCATGGGATAGGATTACGGCCTATATGGCCGAAAATAAAGTGAAAACGGCTTTGGAAGCCGAAATAATTCAACAAACAATGGCTGTCGAAGCCATAGCTTCATCTGAAGAAAGTGGTGAAGTCATAGATGACAAACTTATTGCATTTATGATGACGAACCATTAGGCTTTGAAAAGGATCCCAGGGATTCAACAAAGCGCATGCAAGCTCAAGATCCAGTAGAAGAAGTGGATTTGGGAGATGGCCTAGTCAAAAGGCCAACATATATTAGTGCACACCTTGATGCTGCCTTCAAAACCCAAGTTATTTCACTTCTGCAGGAGTTCAAAGATTGCTTTGCTTGGGAGTACAACGAAATGCCTGGGTTGAGTCGAGAAGTGGTGGAACTACAAATACCTATTCGACCAGGGAAGAAACCAGTAAAGCAAACACCAAGAAGATTTGCTCCTCAAATATTGGCTAAGATCAAAGAAGAAATCGAAAAGGTCGTTTCAAGAGCAAATTCATCAGAAGCTCGCTGTGTATGTCGATTGGTTAGCTAATATTGTCCCGAAGAATGAAGAAAAATGGAAAACTTAGAGTTTGCGTGAGACTTTAGGGATCTAAATAATGCAACACCTAAAGATGAATACGCTATGCCCAGTAGCAGAAATGCTAATAGATTCAGTGAGGATTTGATTATCTCAAGTATGCTAGATGGCTATTCAGGGTATAATCAAATTTTTATTCTTTGAAGAGGACGTGTTTAAAACTTGACTTTTCGATGTCCAGGGGCATTAGGTGTTTATGAATGGGTAGTGATGCCCTTTGGTTTAAAAAATGCTGGTGCCACCTATCAAAGAGCAATGAATTCTATGTTTCATGATTTTATTGATGATTTTATGCAAATATACATAGATGATGTGGTGGTTAAGTCATCCTCAGAAATTGGTCATTTAGACCATCTTCGATGTTCTTTTGAACGAATGAGGAAATATGGATTGAAAATGAATCCAACCAAATGTGCTTTCTGTGTACGTGCAGGTGAATTCTTGGGTTTTGTAGTACACAAGAAAGGCATAGAGATCAACCAAAATAAGACTAAAGCAATTATGGAAACGAAGGCTCCTTCGACCAAGAAAGAACTTCAGTCATTGCTAGGAAAGATCAATTTCCTTTGAAGATTTATCTCAAATCTAAGTGGCAAAACACAAGTTTTTTCGCCATTGTTGAGACTGAAGAAAGAAGATGAATTCAAGTGGGAGCAAGCTCATCAAGAAGCTTTTGATGCGATTAAGTCTTATTTAATGAACCCACCAATTTTGTTGCCTGTTGTTAGAAACAAAATGCTAAAATTGTATATAGCAGCTTCTGATAACACAATAGGTAGCATGTTAGCACAAGAGGATGATAATGGTGTCGAAAGAGCCATTTATTACCTTAGTAGGGTTTTGATTGATGCTGAAACAAGGTATAGTCCAATAGAAAAATTATGCCTTTGCTTGTATTTTTCTTGTACGAAATTAAAGCAATATATAAAATCAGCAGATGTTTATGTTTATTCTCATTTTGATGTTATTAAGCATATGTTATCAAAACCTATGTTGCATAGTAGAATTGGTAAATGGGCTTTAGCTTTGTTAGAATATAGCTTAACCTATCAGCCTCTTAAATCAATCAAAGGACAAGTGGTTGCCGATTTCATAGTGGACCATTCTGTTGTCGAACATGAAATACATTCGTTAGACATACGTCCTTGGAAACTATACTTCGACGGCTCGAGCCATAAAAATGGAGTGGGTATTGGGATCTTAATTATTTCTCCAGAAAACATTCCAACGAAGTATAAGTTCAAAATTCGAGACTCTTGCTCCAATAATGAAGCTGAGTATGAGGCTTTAATAGTAGGCCTTAAAATTTTGCTTGAACTGGGGGCAAGGCATGTCGAAGTAAAAGGTGATTCTCAACTAGTTGTCAAACAATTGACAAAGGAATACAAATGCATCAATGAACACCTTATTAAATATTTCGTCGTTGCCAACACTTTGTTAAAAAGGTTTACATTTGTTCACCTAGAACATTTACCACTTAATTAAAAATCACGTGGCAAATGAGTGAGATTGCCTCAGGCTACAAAGTGTCAAAGCAAAGCCTAGAAGAGTTGATTGAGATAAAAGATAAATTAATCTCAGAGGACTCTCTTTACAATGATACTTCTTCGACGTTATTGTCAACACCAAAAATTGGGGGGGCAATAAATACAAGTACAAACGAAGTATACGTCGAAAAATGCCACATTTTCGATGATATTGACTTAGCAGAAATTTTTGCTATTGACAATATGGTTGATGATGATTGGCGTAAACCTATTGTAGGGTATTTGCAAAATCCTACAGGAAACACTAATAAAAAAGTGAAATACAGAGCTCTGAGCTATGTGTTAATTGGAAATGAGTTGTTCAAGCAAACTCCTGAAGGGGTTCTGTTAAAATGTCTTAGTGAAAATGAGGCATACTTAGCAGTTTCTAATACGCATGGTGGGGCATGTGGTTCGCATCAAGTAGGCCATAAAATGAAATGGTTGTTATTACGACAAGGAATGTACTGGCCAACCATTTTGAAAGATTGTATAGAGTTTGCTAAAGGTTGCCAAGAATGCCAAAAGCATGCTGGAATACAACATGTGCCTGCAAACGAATTACATTCTATAGTGAAACCTTGGCCATTTAGAGGTTGGGCTTTGGATGTGATTGGAGAAATAAAACCAACTTCGTCAAAAGGTCATAGATACATTCTGGTAGGAATCGACTATTTCACTAAATGGGTGGAGGCAATACCTTTAGCCAATGTTGATCAAGAAGCAGTGATAAGGTTTATTCAAAACCATATCATCTACAGATATGGAATCCCAGAGACCATTACTACAGACCAAGGTATTGTTTTTACTGGTCGAAAGATGGTAGAGTTTGCTGCTGAAATTGGTTTCAAGTTATTGACTTCGACACCATATTACGCACAAGCCAATGGTCAAGTAGAAGCTGCTAATAAGATCATTATTAATTTGATTAAGAAGCACGTGGGACGTAAGCCCAAAAATTGGCATAATTCTCTTGACCAAGTGTTATGGGCTTGTCGAACGTCACCTAAAGAGTCTATAAACACTACTCCTTACAGGTTAACATTTGGACATGATGCAGTGTTACCTGTTGAAATTTGTTTACAATCAACAAGGATTCAGAAACAAGGGGGAATTCCTTCTGATCATTATTGGAATATGATGATCGACGAATTAGTTGATTTAGACGAAGAAAGATTGTTGGCTTTAGAAATGCTTATTCGACAGAAAGAGAGAGTAGCTAAAGCTTACAACAAAAAGGTTAAGTTAAAAACCTTTGAAGAAGGAGAGTTAGTATGGAAAGTCCTATTGCCTATGGATAAAAAAGATAGAGTTTAGGCAAGTGGTCACCAGGTTGGGAATGCCCATTTCGCGTATTGCAATGCTTTTCGAATGGCGCTTATGAAGTCGAAGAGCTAGGTGACGAAAATAGAATCTTTAGAATAAATGGAAAGTATTTAAAGCAATACAAGCCAACGTCAACTGAGTAAAAAGGGATATGAAAGGGTTTTAGCCATTTATATATGTTTGGAGGCAACAGTTATTGGCACGTTCACCACTGCCCACACGTTTGTGACCTTTGAGGGACGTGATGGCCCACCTACTATATTACGTGTGCCAATGAAACGGTTTACTTTATCTGTGCAAGTCATGATGGCTATCTTTTCGACTACTGTTGAAGTGCAAAGGGCGGTAGAAGTGACCATTGCACAGTATTCAAAAAATGCCCTTTCTTACCTCCATTCCTTATTTCGTCGAAAAAGCATTTTTTGGGGGGCAATCTGTTACCTCAAAATTTCGACAGCACATTAAATGAAGCTTTAAATAGGGTTGACTTCACATTTAATGATGGTGTGGGGACCACAGGTCAATATTCAAGTCAATGCTCCATCAATTCGACAGAAAAGGTATACAAGTGCAAGAAATGCAAGTGAGCTTCGACAAGCTTGACTCTCAAAGCTATGAGGCAAGCAAGGCAAGAAACCTTCGACGAGAGAAGGCTCGACCCTTCGACAGAGCAGAGTTCAACACTTCGCCAAGCGGTTGACAATGAGTTGGTCGAAACGTGCAGAGCAACAGTTAGTGGGCAGTTACTTCCCCTATTTTTAGGAGGCAGTTATTCTTTTTTCCCCACGATTGTTTCAAAGAGTATAAATACTCTTTTGTAATAGGAAATCGAGGTCACCACATTTCACAAGAACTCTGAGAAACTCAACTTCCAAACTAAAGCGAAATACGAGTGAAACATATACCTTGTACGTGTTGGTGAACCATTTCTCCTTTCAATTAATGCAATATTTACTTTCTTTTTACCTTTGTTGTATTTCCTGCTTTTATTTTGTTTTCAATCTGTTTCTTTCTACTTTTTACCGTTCTTACGCACGTCAGAACACAAAACTTAAAGGCAATTGTCAAAGAGATTTTCTAGTTTGATCTCACAGTCTCAATATTGAAAACTAGTGATTGTTTGCTAAAAACACCAGCAAACAATAGTACAACAACGGAAGATAATAGCTTAACATAATAGTTCAAAACGTAATAAAATAACAACTACTAAATATTTTCCCCCGGTGCTACGTATCAGAGCTGACTCGACCACACTAGAGAAAAGATCTCTAAACACCTTTAGTCACCGTCACCTGCAGGTTGCCGACATACGAGGCAACACGACGCAGTAGGGTGAGTCTCAATACATAGATAAATAATAAATAAAACAAGAAACACAATAGATTAGGTACACCAGATATACAGTCAATTCAGTACACCATCAACACAGTTACACCAATTGCAGTTACGCCAATATACAGTTACGTCAATTATACAGTTACGTCACATATACAGTTACAACAAATACAGTTACACCGACACACCATTAATTCATGAACACCCAATCAATCACCAGAGTATGCATGTAATGCATGGAATGCAATATGCATGTGGATCCATAACCACCTCAATAACCCCGTCGGGCAACCACCTCTTTTGGCCGTAGCCACCCACCATGTTTTGGCCGAAGCCACCCACCATGTTTTGGCCGAAGCCATACCACCTTGTTTATATGCATATGATTTATGTGATGCATCACAACACAGTAATTACATCACATCAATCATTAACCCACCTCTTTGGCCGAAGCCCACATCAATTATTAACCCACCTCTTTGGCCGAAGCCCACATCACCTCATTGTCAACACCTCACCACCACACCTCATTTACTAAATTAAATCCCACCTAAGGACCAAACCACCCCATAAGGACCTTTTCCACACCTAAGGACCATTTTGACACACCAAAGATTAATCTAGTACCTTAGGACTATTTTGACACATTATGGTTAGTTTGGTACTTAGGAACTTATATTGCCATATTAGGACTAATTAGACACTAAGGGATTATTTTGTCACGCCAAGGATTAATTTAATACTTAGGGACTATTTTGTCACACTAAGGATTAAATTAATTCTTAGGGACTATTCCAACACCATAAAGATTATTTTAGCACTCAGGGACTATTTTAATTATATTAATTAGCATCTAATTATCTCTATATTGTTTAACAATTCAACACTCACTTTAACAACACTCACTTAGGCATTTAATCAACATCATTAAGTCACATATTTCCTCACATTGAAGCATTTTATCAAACATATGGCATGCACATTTAACAACACATTTATTTCCAACATCAAGCATCATGGCATCCCCAAATTAAATACAAATACAACAATTAATGTAATCACATACACAATCAAACAACCACCCAAACACACAATTACTTCATTAATTAATTAAACAACTACTCCTAACACCTAATCCATATGATTTCAAGGTTTATAAATTATTAACTATGAAAGAGAGCCCCCATACCTCCAAATTGAAAACCCAAGAAGTCTCTCCTTCACCAACATAAGAACCACCAAAAATGGCTTCTCCAACACTTTGAGCTCCAAATACCTCTCCTAAGCGACTTCTATCAACAATGTGGCTCCCAATGGGTGCTAATCAGCCCCTAGGACTGACATGCCACTATCTTTCAAGCTTCTTTTTGCTTCCCTGACCACAAGCTTTAAAGTGACGTTTTCAAGGTGCATTGCAACATCACCAACAAACTTAAAGAGTTCTTTGCACACAGCACCAACAACATTTGAGGGACCACGTTAACGCTCAACCATGGCCTTTAAATTCCCAAACGCTGAACTTGATCCATAAGCCAAAAATGAAAATGGGATAATGATGGAATGATGATGAAGTGTTCCTCTCCTCAGCTCTTACTCTCGACTCACTTCTCTCTCTTACTTTACCTTTCTTTTTCTTTTCTTTGTTGCAAATGAGGAGGAAACCCTACCCCCAAAGTTTATTTAATTGGGTATGGGCCTACTAATGGTCCATGGGCTTTTATTTTCACCTCCTAGCTACTTACATACCTCCTCCCAATTTAATTAAAATACTCCCCATTAAACGAAAATACTCACCATTTATTTACTACACCCCACTCCTTAATTAAATTAATTACCTTATTATTACTTTAATACAGACAACTAAAATAATCACTTAATTAAATTAATTAAATAATCACCTAATTAAATTCGTTAAATACTCACCTAATTAATTTTGGGGTGTTACAGATCCTGGTTGGATCAAGTATAGTTATGTGGTGACTCACACTTGGGGGAGACGTTGGAAATTCAAATGTAAGTGATTAGTCTCACATCGGCTATGAATGAGTTATATGTAAGATATATAATAGAGCTAGGGGGACATATACCTAACTCCTTAAGGTTTTGGTGGAGATGTGGCTTCCAAGTCTTCTTGGTGGGCCGATACTTTGGTTAGCTCGTTGTTGCTCCCGATGTTCCCACAGACTCCCCAACAGGCTTTTGTTGGGATTATTGATAAATTTTTCAATTTTTTTGGGTAAGTAGAATTTCATTATTAGTGTTACTGTACGTGAGAAAGACCTTCTATGTGTTGGAGATGATTTAAATTAATCATCTTAAAAAAGTCTCACATTAATTAGTTTTGCGAAGGAAGTATAATGGGCTCAAAGTTCTTCATTACAAAATACACTAGACAAAATATCTTAAGTTTGTATTTGACTTGTTTATTTTCTTAAACTCTTGTTTTAGAGTGTTGTGAAATGTAGTTAAACATTTTCTTTGGAGGGTGTGGGTGTACTAGGGCCATAGAGTGTTTGAGAGAGGTCTATGTGTTGTAAAAAATTTCGCATAGAGTTACTCTCTGGTTGTCATTAGACAATAGTTTGTGATTTTTTCCGGTTTTGGAATTTTCCATGTTAAATTCTTGTGTTCCGATTGTGTTCGTTTTATTTCTCGATGTTGTTTTTCCCCAACAAGTGGTATCAGAACCATGGTTCGGCTTGGTGGGGGGAGCGAGAGTGAATTCTGGTTTGGAGCAAGTATAGTGATGTGGGCAACTCACACTTGGGGGGAGATCTTGGGAATTCAAGTGTGAGTGATTAGTCCCACATCGACTATGAATGAGCTATATGAAGGATATATAGGAGATGAGACTCATATGTTTGATGCCTTAAGGTTTTGAGTGGATGTGGTATCCTAGTCTCTTGGTAGTCCGGTTCATTGGATATCTCATTGTTGCTCCTGGTGCTCTTCCAGACTCTCCAACACTAAGAAGTAGAAAAACAACACGTACCCCATGATGGGATATTTCCATATATTTTTTAAGAGTATTGAAATTTGTAGCATTTATAGTTTTTTTTTGGCCAATATAGTTTTAAATTATTGTGGTGGACTGGTAGAGAGGTAGGTGTGATGAAAACCATTCACATGTTTTTTTTAGACTATCTACAATAGTTCCTAAATTCAACACCCTCCTTTTCACTTTTTAACACTCAACATCATCTTCTCTCTCTTCCACCTAATAATTCAACACTCATTCAACTTTTACTCACTACAATGGTTTTGTTTAATAAAATTCAACACACTACCCCACCACTTTTATTTCATATTCTTATTTTCTTTTATGTTTTTGTTTTTGTGATTACATATTAATAAAAATTATCGATTGAAATTAAATTAAAATAATTAACAGTTAAATAAGTAATTTTAATTTTTTTTAACTTAATAATTTATTTTTCTAATTTTATATTCTTAATTAATATTTTTCTTGCAAGTAATAAAGACGAGATATAGGGATAGTCATTATTAAAACAATTAAAATTACAAAACATTTGAATCTATTTAATCACGGAACATTCCGAACTTTGCCCATATGTGTTTGACTAGATCTGCTTGCAATTCGTGATGTACATTTGAATCACGCATCACAGATCTAGCACGCACATGATTCGCAAATGCAGGTAGCACCTCGGTTGAGAATGGCTCCGGTGTACTAGACCCACTTGCCTCAGATTGATTATAATCTGTCCAATGTTGAGCATATGTATCTCGTTCATCCTCAACAATCATATTATGCAATATGATACATGACCTCATGATGGTATGATGAAATTTGGATTAGATGAAGGCATGATGAAATTTGGATTAGATGAAGGCATGATGAAATTTGGAGCAAATCCATAATTTGGTATATTTTGGGGACCTTGTTGGTTGGAAGATCCCATTTGAAGTTGATAATTGTTGGGATTTGGGTAGTTGAAAGGGTAATTAGAAGGATATTGGGTGTTCAAAGGGTTATTGTTGGGATCCATTTTGCTAAAAGGTTACTTAGAGCTACTAAAACAAGCGTTTAGTGGAGGCTAATAGAAAATTTAGAGGGAAAAAACTCGTTTTTTTTCTGTGTCCAAATGAAATGAAACAAAGCTCTATTTATAGAGAAAAAAAATTATGAATTTTGGTGAAAAAAAATTCAAAAAAAATATTTTACTATCAAATAATTGAGCACAAGTAATTTAGATGAGATAAAAAATCTGAAAATCCAAACAACCAATCAGATGAAGACACTTACAGCGCGCGGGTCCCATTTCTGCAGGTTTCAACTAGTTGAATTTTTTCAACACTTGTGAATCCACGCATGATTCAACAAGTGATTTAAATGACCATTGCAACAATTCAACTGTTGAATTTTTTTTTCAACACCCCAATGTAGATAGTCTAAGAGCAAACAAACAAATATATATCTTAATCTTAATAAAACCATGAATGTGTGACGTGTACATGACACGTCACCAGACAAAAAAAATGACGCATATTCTTACATCATCATACGTGCTTACATGTCTGTCCATATCAGCATATGAAAGGATCCAACGGTTTACACAGAACCAGATTATGCAAAAAATTAAGATATCAACAGATAATATTTAACAAAATTGCGGCTGAGATTTTAACGGCCGTGATTGAATACAATAAAGTCTACCATTAAATCATTTTAATGAGAGTTTGTTAAATCCTTATAAATCAGGAAGGAATATCACCAATGAATTGTACAATACAACGGCATAAATGCTATGATTAATTTTCTTTTTAAATTTTAAATCCTATAGAATTGTTAAAATGAACTGATTTTGTATTTATTTTAAATCCTATATGATTAAGGGGCATGTTTGGATTGTTAGCGAAAAAAAAAAGCCATATTTTACACGTATTAGCTGCAAACTTTTAAAAAATATCAATTAATGTAAATAATGTGACAGCAATGAAACACAGTGTTTATTCTTAAAATCACAGTTTAAATAGTGTAACGGCAATGAGGGATGAAAATACTTGGAGGGAATGTTATTTCAAAAAATGGACAACAATGAGTGTAAATAAAAAATGGACTTGATGGTAAATCAAATTGGTCCAAAAATGTATACCATTGACCAGCCACAATTATTTCAGTTAATTGTCGGGACTGAAAGTCATATTGGGTCTAATAAAACCATCTTAGCAAAAATCAAAAAACATGTTATTTCTGACTATCCCTGTGTATGTGTGTTAAGAAATCTTTCCCTCCCCTGCTAAAAGAATTTCACAGCCTGTATGGAGTTGCCGATTCATCATCCGTTTTGAAATCCCATAACAGTAACCACAAGAAGCTTAATTCTAATTCAAAGTATAATAATATAATATGTCAGGAGGGTTGCTAAGTGTATGGAAGTCCGATATAATGGAGGTTATGTTTTCTTTCTCCGGTGATCATTTTGTTGGAATATGCGCCAAAGTCCAAGGACACCTTTGCTATTTGGTGAATGTCTACTCAGCTTGTAACATGGCAGGGAAAAGGAGATTGTGGGACAATTTGAGATGTTTGAAAGATGATTTTGAGGTAGGTGACTGGTGCATTGCAGGGGATTTCAATGCAGTTATATCTAGGGGTGAGAGAAGTGGTTGTTCCTCAAGTTTCAATAACATAGAGGCAAGAGAATTTTTGTCCTTTATGGAGGATATGGAGGTTGTGGACGCGCCGGTACTGGGGAAGAAATTCACATGGTTTGGCTCTGATGGGAGGGCTAGTAGGTTGGACAGATTTTTGTTGACTGAGGGGTTAATTACAAGGTGGAATGTCAGTGCTCAGTGGGTAGGTGATAGAGACATCTCAGATCATAGCCCGGTGTGGTTGATTACTTCGGCTATGAATTGGGGACCTAAGCCATTCAAATTTAAAAACTGTTGGCTTGAACATCAGGACTTCATGAAGTTCATCACAGAGTGTTGGAACTCATTTAAGGTGAGTGGGAAGGCATCGTTTGTGCTGAAAGAGAAGTTGAAAATGTTGAAGGAAAAGCTAAAGGTATGGAACCGAGAGGTGTTCGGATTTAAAGACTTGCAGATTGAACTCATAGTGCGGGATTTGAATGAAGTAGAACGGATTGCGTCGGAAGGTGGGGGAGTTGATGATGACCAAAGAAATAAGTTGAACGAGGAGTTTTGGAAGGAACTCTATGCCAAGGAAAGCTTGCTTGCCCAGAAAGCGAGAGTCAAATGGTTATTGGAAGGAGACTCTAATAGTCGGTTTTTTCATGCGTGTATGAAAGGGAACCGGAGAAGAACCCAACTATTGAAACTAATGGTGGATGGGGTGTGGGTTGAGGAGGTGGGGGGAGTAAAAAGGGCGGTCAAGAATCATTTTGAGGAGAAATTTAAGGAAGAAGGATATAATAGACCAACACTTCACGGAGTAAACTTTACTAAGATTTCTGGAGTGGATAATGAGATGTTAATTGAAAAGTTTACATTGGAAGAAATAAAGGAAGTGGTATGGGAATGTGATGGCAATAAGAGCCCGGGGCCAGACGGTTACAACTTTAAGTTCATTAAGAAGTGTTGGGATATAATTGGGGCGGATATTGTGAGTTTCTTTGAAGAATTTCATAGGTACGGAACTTTCCCTAAGGCGGTAGGTGCGTCATTTCTTGCACTCATCCCCAAGACTAGCAATCCTCAAGGTCTTGGGGAATATAGGCATATCTCTCTGATTGGTTGTTTGTATAAAATGCTTGCTAAGGTGTTAGCGGGAAGATTGAAAAAGGTCTTGAAAGGTGTGATCTCGGAGTGTCAAAGTGCTTTTCTCTCCGGAAGAAATATTTTAGACGGGGTGGTAGTGGTTAATGAGGTGATGGATATGGCAAAGAGAAAAAAGCAGAAGTTTATGGTCATGAAAGCAGATTTCGAAAAGGCATACGACTCTGTCAACTGGGCATATTTGGACTACATGCTGGAAAGACTCGGTTTTGGAGGTAAGTGGAGGAAATGGATGCGTACGTGTGTTTCATCTAACTCTATTTCAGTATTGGTCAACGGGAGTCCAACAGAAGAATTCACGGCACAAAAAGGTTTGAAACAAGGGGATCCGCTTGCACCCTTTCTATTCTTGGTTGTGGCTGTAGGGTTGGCAGGTTTGGTAAGAAAAGGAGTTGAATCGGGCAACCTCAAAGGATATAGCATAAACAACGCTAGATCGGTTGAGGTCTTGCAATTCGCAGATGACACAATCCTATTTTATGATGGGGGAGATAAGAGTATTGGATGTTGGAAAGTAATACTAAGGAGTTTTGAGATGGTCTCGGGTTTAAAAGTCAATTTTGCAAAAAGCAGTGTCATTGGGCTGAATATAGATGAGGGGGCTTTAGAAGGGATATCACACTTCTTGGCATGCAAGGTGGGTTCGGTCCCGTTTAAGTTCTTGGGGGGTACCGGTGGGTGCGAACCCAAGGCGGGTGAGCACATGGCAACCAATCTTAGACTCTATAAAGGCGAGGTTGTCTAGTTGGAGGAGTAAACATCTATCAATTGGAGGACGCGTTGCGCTTATAAATTCGGTGCTTGCCTCTCTCCCGTTATATTTATTTTCTTTCTACAAAGCACCAAAGAAGGTTATTTCGGAGATAATCAAGTTTCAAAGAAGATTTCTATGGGGTGGTGATGAAGATAATAGGAAGTTGGCATGGGTGAAGTGGGAAACAATTTGTTTACCTAAAGATAAAGGTGGGTTGGGAATTAAAAACTTAGAAGTATTCAATGTAGCTTTATTGGCTAAATGGAGATGGAGAGTTTTGGTGGAGGAAGGCAATCCTATTTGGAAGGAGGTGTTGGTGGAGAGATATGGTTAGAAGGAAGGTGGCCTGAAATTGGGGAGAGTAGGAGAGGGTGGGAAAAGAAGTCATTATGGTGGAGGGATTTATGCCTCCTTGGCGAGGATATTAATTTACAAGAAGATTGGTTTAGCGGATTGGTGAAAATAAAATTGGGAAAGGGGAATATCACAAAGTTTTGGAGAGATGTGTGGATTGGAAGAGAAAAATTAGCTGACTTATTTCCGGAATTATTTGATTGCTGCAGGTCCAAGGAAGCTACGGTAAAGGAACATCGTAATTGGACGAACTCGGTATGGCGCTGGAATTTGGACTGGACCGATAATATGCAGCAGAATAACTCTGCACAGTTTCGGTCTGCACTTGAGAATTTACTGCGGTGTTTGAAACTGTCTTCTTTGCCGCCTCAGCCAGTGTAGCGGACGAGATGGTTTTGGGTCCGGACTCACGATGTGTTTCACGGTCAAGAAGTGTTATGAAACGCTGTCAAATTTTTCTGCAGTTGGATCAGACCTGCTAATGTAACACCCCTTTTCTACCCTTCAATTTACACGTCATTATCAGAGTAATTTCCTTTTCAAAAATATGAATTTAATTGGTAGAAAAGAAATGCTACCTCGTCACAAAAAAAAACTCATCTTTTGCACTCATTAAAGTTTGTGTAGCAAAAAGCACCGTCATAAAAATTAAACCTCATGAATCAACATATCACAGCGGAATTAAGCTAATAACTCACTAAGCCCCTCAAACACGTCTCATAGTCTCAACATAGTCATTGAACAGTTAATTAATAACTAATAAATTTCAACTACGCCCCCTAGGTGCTACGGTATCAGAGAGCGACTCGACAGACAGCCCAATAGCTAACACAGAAGGCAGCAAGACCTTCACTCGCGGTTACCTGCAGCGTTGCCACAAAAGAGCAACATTCCAAGCAGAAGGGGTGAGAATTTCAATAAAACATAATCCATCACATAGTAGAGTAACGAAGATAAACAATCATACAACATCATTATCATCACCATATCATCATCGTCAAACACCAACTCAAAACACAATTTGGCAACAAGTCACAGTCATGAATATGCATGTAAATGCAACCCACACCTGGGTATATGCATGATGGTACCATAATCGTCACAATAAGCCACTAGGGCACACCGTCATCAATAAGAGGCCTAAGCCTATTCGTCGCAAGAGGCCGAAGCCTATTCGTCACATTATGCACATGCTATGAGACTCTATGGACACATGTGCAATTCGTCATAAAACACTTATAGAGTGTATTCGTCGCAATACATCACAATCACATTACAGCATCATCATAATCATACTCATAGAGTATATTCGTCACAAGTCATCATAATTCATGTTACCTCATCATCACACATATCACTTTTTGAAAATTTGGGTAACAACACGTTTAGAGTCCAGAAAAACATCCCGTTTTAATTTATAAAACATCGCATCTTAATTTGGAGGAAAGTATATTTTAAATTCAGAAAGAAATGACACCACATTCTCAAGCTTGGGAAACACTACGTTTGAATTGGGGAAAACGTCACATTTTTATTAGTGGAAACGTCACATTTTTATGGAGGAAACATCCCGTTAAAATTTGAGAAAACATCACATTTTTAATGGAAGAAACATCATATTTTTAATGGAGGGAACATCATATTTTTGTGGAGAAAACATCACCTTTAAAAACTGCGAAAACAGTGAGAAAACAGTGAGAAACAGTGACTCGCGCTCGGAGCGCAACTGGAGCGCAAGCGAGGCGCGATTGGGCAGCAACAGCATGCCACAGCGCAGCGCTCTTGCGCCTGGAGCGCAACTAGAGCGCAAGCGAGGCGCGATTGGGCAGCAACAGCGAAATGTGCAGAAAATTCAGATCATCATGAACACCAAAACACACGTTTTATTCACCAAAGCAATCATCAAATCATCACTAATAGTTCATCAAGAACAATCAACAATTCATCAACATAAAACATCAAATTTAATCAAGAACACCCTCGCATTTTCATTCCAACGAATCATCAAATTCTTACAATACCATCAATTTCATCAAAACCAACCAAAACTCTTCAACAATACGAAATCATCAAACATCATCAATTTCAGCCACAAAATCAATTCCCACACACCCCACAAAACCCCACCATATACTCAATCATGTTAAATCGAAACGCTCACCCTTACCTCTTAAACGTAGGCTCCGAAGAAGACGATTGGAAGCACCAACGAGTAACCACAGCAACACAACGAGCAAAGCCTTGGAATTTCTCCCTCAAATTCGCGAAAACCCTCCCTTTCCTTCCTCTCTTGCGCCGCGCCTATCCTTCCTTCTCACTCTCTCTCAATTTCGTTTTTCTTCTCTGAATGAATTGGGAGTGAGGGTTTCGCATAACCCTTGGGGTTTAAGCTGTGGGACTTTCACGCATTGGGCTCACAGCTACACCCCCACTACTACTCGATCCCACTCCTACACAAAACATGATATTTCCCTCTTAATTTAATTAACTCACGCTTCAACTAAAATTAATAATTCAACTAATCAAATTAATTAAACTAATTAAATTATTTTATTTTATTTTATTTTATTTTTCGGGGTGTTACAGCTACTGCCTGCGACAGCTGATGCATGTAAAATGGTTTGGAAATGTGACGCTCCGTCCAAAATTCAAATCTTTGCGTGGAAGGTGTTGTTGCATCGGGTTGCTACTCGGTTTGAGCTACATAAGAGAGGTATAATTCAATCATCAAATGAAATAAACTGTATATTATGCAATAGGGAAATAGAAACAACAGAACATTTATTTATGTCATGTTGGGTTGTTAAATTAATTTGGGAGAGAATTTATGCTTGGATGGGGGTTGTGGTGGGCGATGTGGAAAATATTGCCAACCATTTTATGGAGTTTGGAAAGTTTGTGAAAGGCAAAAAACGCAGCAGGGTCAGACATCTTATTTGGATGGCGGTTATTTGGACTGTTTGGTTAGCACGAAACGGAGTTATTTTCAAAGGGGAGGTGATCTCTGTGACTGGTATAATAGCAAGAATTAAGGATGTGGCGTGGAGTTGGTTCAAGGCAAGGAGGGGCAGGAACTGCAGGGTGAATTGGTCAGACTGGTATAGTTGCCCAATGGGATGTTTGGATATGTTGTAATAATTGTAATGTACGCTTGGCGTTTATGTGTTCTATAGAAGGGGGAGAAACAGTGAGTTAGTCACTGTTGTGCTTATTGCACGGGGTACTCTTTTTCCTCGCTGAGTCTTTTTCCCAATGGGTTTTGGCTCAGTGAGGTTTTGAGGAGGCCCTCCCCCTTCCCTTAAGTTTTTTATTGTAAGGGTTGGGCACCCCTTGTGCTCCCTTCAATGAAAGCATTGCTTATCTAAAAAAAAATAATATAATATAACATTAGAAGTTTTATTGGGAAAACTAATCAACTATATTAACAATAAATTAAAGCAATTATAGTTAGGGAGTGATTATTTAGGAAAAAGTGTAACTACTTGGAATATGTAATTATTTAAATTTATATTTATATATAAATATATAAATTTAAATTTATTTTTTTCATTGAAATAATGTTTTTCACTACAAAATATTTATTTGAATATATTTTAGTCAATTTATTACTAAGATATAATTTTTATTTCTTTTACAAAAATGTTACAAAATAATTTCAAATGATATGTATACCCGTGCAGCACATGGGTGATACATACTAGTGTGTGTGTATATATATAAACAACAAAATATATATACATATATGTAATCAATAAAAGGAGAAGTACAAGAGGTACTCTACCCACATCAACAAAGCAGTTGAAAATACATAGAGTGGGGCAAAAACAAAACTACCTCCTAGAGATACAATCAATAGTATCAACTGTCCATTCGTAAAATAAACACGATGCAGTTGTACTCCTATCTAGAAACCACCTCCAAGAAAGGGCTATGATGCGATCAATGTATCCTTGGAAGTCAGGCGCAGTGCCAGAGAAGATGCAACGGTTTCCCAAATTCCAGATGACCCATAGAACAAACTGTGTGCCATATGAGAGTCAAATTTTGTCTGCACCTAGCCGACCCTCCCTCCTCCTACATGAGACCCTCCCTGGAAATCATTCACATGTATTGTCTTTTTCATGAGACCCACTATATATTCACCAAAAAATTCATTTCTCTCTTCTTTCAATTTTGATTCTCTCTATTCTCATTTCTTTAATCTATCTATTATTTATTCAATCAAAACACCCACTAATAAAATCTCTACTTTCTATCTTCTACTATCCTCTATCAATTCATCTATATATTATCTATCTAATCAAAACACTAGCTGCTATAAATACCAAATTACTCATTCCTAGATTTTTGATACATCATCAACTTTAAGGATAAAATAACCTTTATTTTTCTATAAATGAACTTTTAATTAATTTCATGATGTCTTTATTTTTTATAAATGAACATTTTTCTCTATTTATCTATCTAATCAAAATACTAACTGCTATAAATACCAAATTATCCATTCCTAGATTTTTGACACATCATCAACTTTAAGGATAACATAGCCTTATTTTTCTATAAATGAACTTTTAATTTCATGATGTCTTTATATTTTATAAATGAACATTTTGTTTTTGAGTCTCGACAAGAAAACATTAGATATTTTCAGAATAGTTACTTTTATATTTTGCTTTAAAGCTCCAAGCAGAAAATGTTGGATTTTGTTGTTGAGTTTCATTACTTTTCATCCCTGATAGCGAAACATTACATTATATTCACGAATGTACTTTTTATAAATGATTATTTTATTTTTGTGTCTCAAAAGGTGTGGACATATGTGTAGTTGGTTCGGAGTGGTAGACTATTTAGTTTGGATTGTATGCTTGCATTTTCTTCTGATGACTATTTCAGTTCATATGCACTGAGGTTTTTGTGTTCCTTAAAAACGACATATATATTATATAATAGTTTTTCTGTTTCACAAAAAAATTACATGTTATTGCTATAACTATTTTTGTATTGTGAATTTATAAATATTTTTACTTTCTATAATTGAATATTTTGGTTTTTTATAAATCAATGTTTTGCTTTTGAGTCCCGACAAGAAAACACTAGATGTTGTCGAAATGATTATTTTTTATATTTCATAGTCATGAATGTCTTTAATATTTATAAATAATTATTTTTTATTTGAGTCCAGATGAGCAAATATTAAATGTTTTCGGAGTAATTATTTTTTATATTATGCTTTTGAGTTTCAATGATAAACGTTACATGCTGTTGGCATAATTTCATTATTGATAAAATGTTAAAAAGTCTTAATTTTATTTAAAAATACTATAAAGATGTTTGACTAGGAGCACATAAATTAGTTTTACTTTTCAAATTTATTTCTTGAATATTTGATCACATAATATTTTTTTAATTTAAAATACTTTTCAATTACTTCTCTAATAATTATTTTGTTTAAATATTATCATTTGAATGATACTTGATTAATTTGCAAATATTATATCCCAAATAGGTAGCTCAATTGACGAGCTAAGAGATACCGAATGAGTGAAAGCAGGAGGTCCCGATAGTGCAAAAAAGGCATTTTGAATCGGTTGTTTGGCACATTTGGAATCGGTTATTTGCCGATTCAAGCAGCAGCGATTCCTAAAGTAGGGGCGTTTTTGAATCGGTTATATAACCGATTCATAATGAGTTATTATGAATCGGTTCTCGTAAAGTAAGAACCGATTCATATTGACTTTGATAAAGCGCTTGTCAAGACATTTTATGAATCGGTTATATAAAGATAACCGATTCCTATTGTTTTTTTTTTTTTTCTCTTTTTGCAACTTCCCTCCTTGTTTTTTTTTTGTAATTTTTTTCCACCTATTCACCAATATAATTTCAGCAATTGACCAATTTACATATAACTCATAATAATTCATAAACTTCCGTTAAACTTAAAAGTACTATAACCACAAACACCAATTCATAAACTTGAAATTCATAAACTTGGAAGTATACAAAATTACACCAACTCATAAACTTCAAAGTTATACAAAATTCCACCAATTCATACTTAAAAGTAGGTGCATGTTTCTTTCAAATCATAACAAAATACTTCTATCAAACTTGTTAGTCAATCAATGACTTCCCACTGGACGAATCTTCATATAGAATTCACTTCGCCCAACGCTATGCGGGCCTCTAAAATTTCCTCATGAGTGTATGCTTTTGTGTTATCAAATACCTACAAATGTCCATACAAAAACTCAAAGACAATGAGAACCAAAAGACACATACACCACCCAATACCATGTTGCAACACCAACATAAATTTAAAATTTAAACAAAGACCCGCATTAGGGGGCCAAAAGGCCCACAAGTAGAAATCTCGAGGGCCAAGAAGCGAGAATTAAATAGGCAAAGCTAGCACACTTCGATAAAATCTTAAACAATTGAACTATAAGTATTAAGGGAAGACAAACTCACCATTGTCTCTTGAAACTCAGCTCCAAGTAGTCACTAGAAACAGAAAGCTGGTTGAGTTTATAAAGGAACTCTTTGGCCCGGCTTATAATGGTTTAACAGATGCTTTGCTTCCCTTCACCTCCAATCTCACTGGAAGAAAAATTAACTTCAAATATCAGTAATAGCACAATGCAAGAAAATCAAATGGACAAAAACATACATCTTTTTCCACCAAAAATGGAAACTGGCAACCAGGTAGAAGATTAAATATTAAAAAGAACTAACTAGGGTTGGGAGCACTAGCTAAAGCAGCATACAACATATCTTGTAGATTTCCTTCCCGTTCAAAATTCCAAAACACTATACCCTATTATAACCAATTTAACTCACCCAAAGCAAATCCACCCTCTCCTCATGACACCACACCAGTATTACAAAATCAGGTTCAATCTATCTTCTTTTTTTCCTTTCTTCGACCCTAAATCATATATGTCTACTTGTGATACTATTTGAAATATATTCATTCGATTGTCAATATCAAGAACAAGCAGAGATGATTAACCAACAAAGTTGAGTTCAACAAAAACTAAAATTGTAAATCGGTTTTGAATAGCGAGATTGGAGAATAAGAGATAACAGAAAGAAAACCGTGATGAGTGTTACCGCGATTTCCTTCCTCCGATAACGGTTTTCGGCGTTCGACTTCAGCAGCCCCTTCAATTTCAATCTGCTCTGCTGCGTTATTTATTTTAGGGTTTATGAATATGAACGACAACTTCTTTTAGACTCCATCATAATAAACAACAAATCATCACAATACACAAATTCATAATGAACAACAAATCATCACAATACACAAATTATCCATTATCCATTATATCCAAAAAGACAAAGCATCTACCTCAAGAAGCAACACGTTTCACACTTGTTTTTCTGAACCGACAAGAGAGACAGAAACCCCAAATCAAAATCCAGATGAGGCAAAAGCGCGTGACCACGAAAAGAAAAAATGAAAAACTCAAAGGGTAAGAATCAATATAAACCTAGGGTTTCTGATTCAACCAAAAATTGGGAGTTTTCTATCAAATAGAAGTAAAATAGAAGAAACAACTTACCTTTAGAAGAGGAATAGAGGAGAGGTGTTGAGAGAAGAAGAATGGCAAAGAAGAAGGCTGGTTTTTTGTTCTTTGAGAGAAGGAGGATATGGGGTTTGAGGCGATGGTAGAGGAGAAGGGAAGCGAGAGCGACCTTGATGAGTGGAGGGACGATGTTGACGTTTCCGCGGTGGTGGGTTAGAGGGAGAAGGGAAACGAGAGAAAGAAAGAGAGAAAGAAACGAGGGAGAAGGGAAGCGAGCGTGAGAGTGAACTGAGTGAAAGAGCTCGTGAAAATGGTAATGAGCGCGAGAAAAGGGAGCGTGAAAATTTTAGCTTTTTTTTGATTAAATGACTTTATGAATCGGTTATAAATAAAAACCGATTCCAAATGTCTATATACACCTACATTTAAATCGGTTGCTTAAACAACCGATTCCATATGTATCAAATATATCTAAAACTTCTATTTAATTGCAAAATTGCCACCGCTCATGCATTTGGAATCGGTTATCTAAACAACCGACTCCTAATAGTGCTTCTTAAAGCAAATTTTGTACTAGTTCAAACTCAGGAAACTAACAGTCCCCCTCCCCCATTGGCATTGGTATAGCAAAAAAATTTACAACTATTATTTACAATTTTACGAGTTGAAAACTATATTACAATTTCAGTTTGAGCCAACTTTATAGAATTACAAAACGCTACTTAGGCGTATGTAGAAGGTTTTACTAGTTTTAAAATAAATTTACCGCTATTACGTAGATACTTCCATATATTTTACTCTTTTTGTGGTACATCTATATCTTTTACTCTAATAACAAACATAAATCATTACTTACTACCTTCCGATCAAACTCTAAATTAGTCTGAGTTCACTTCCTCTAAATACCAAAGTCGAAACTCGAAAATCTCTACAAAAAATCGGCAAACCGTCCATGCCCGTCGCCATAAACTAAAATACATTGCAATCAAATTATGGTTTTTTCTTTCCAATGAACTGACTTTGTACAAGAGATACCTAAGCAAAATCATTTTAGGCGAACCATGTGTAGAATTGGATTCACTAGCTAAAGCTTAGAGGATTATTTAATTCTTGAGAAGCTGAAATTATGTTCTTTTTTTATTTCCATAAACTGACTTTGTAAATCAGATACCTAAGCAAAATCATTTTAGTCAAACCATGTGCAGAAGTGCATTGACTAGAGGATTATTTTTTTTTTCTTAGGAAGTCCATCTTAGTTACAAATCTAACAATATACTTAGCCGATTTGCCAAAATGAGTCGTAATGCAGCTGATGCGTTAGTAACTAAGATGAAAGAAGTATCACTTTTTGACCCTTACTTACCATCACCAAATGTTCAAGAAACAGTGAAGAAGAATCCTTTAGAGATTCCTGAGAGATATGTTAGGAGTGAAGAAGAAATGGAAAAAGTCCTTTATATAAGCCTCACCTTTCAACTGAGATCCCTACCATTGATTTTGCACTGCTCTCAGATGGTAACAAGGAGGAGTTTTTGAAACTGGACATAGCATGCAAGGAGTGGGGGCTTCTTTCAGGTATATTATTATGTTTTTTTTTAACGAATAGTTCCTTAAGTTTCAAAGTCATTGCATTGTTGCCATTTTTTGATATTTTTTCCGTTGAACTCTGTTACAAAAAAGGGCAACGGTGCAATGATTTTAAAACATATGTTACAAAAAAAATATAAGAGACCTATTCGAAATATGAAAAAGGGTTACAGTGCAAAGATTTTAAAACATATGGGACGTGTTTGTTACAAAAAAACAAAAGGGACCTATTTATTTATTATAAAGAAAACATAAAAAGACATATTTGTAACCTTAAAATAAGTTGAGGAACTCAGGAGGAATTTTTACAAAATAAATAAATAAATACAAGAATAGAAATATGCATAAAGAAACGCTATATATACTTTTACAACAACAATAATAGGTCCACCAAGTAAATTAAAGTTAATTTGTTTGGTTTTCATCAAATATTGCAATTACTCTTTTAGATAGTGAATCATGGCTTGAAAAAAGAAGTGATGGAGGGAATGAAGGATGCAATGGATGAGTTTTTTAAACTTCCATTAGAAGAGAAGGAGAAATATGCAATGCCACCAATCGCTAATCATGGTTATGGGCATATTTTAGTAATTTCTGATGAGCAGATACTTGATCGATCGGATCAATCGATTTTACTGCTTTTTCCCATCCGCTGCGCAGTTGCTTCAATATTGGCCTAAAACCCCGAGGGACTCAAGTAAGTATCTTTTTTATGAGGAAAAAGTTTTAAAAACATGTTGCGTGGAAACTTTTTGACCCCGTAGAAACCTTTTTTTCCATAAAGATGTACTCGTGGAATTGGTTCTTGGCAAAGACTAAGTCGAGTCATAACCTATTCTATGAGTGGTGTGTGAATCCATTGGAATGTGTTTCCAGGCATAAGAGCATTAATTGTTTTCTTGTGGATTTACTATTCCCCAAATGGGGTGAGCTTGTGTACCACTTTGACTTTTGGCTTTTCTTGTATGTTTTCTTTGTCGTTGGTCCCTTGTCGAGACCTTTCCCTCGTTGAGTTTTTTTTTCCTTTTGTATATAGGTTTTTCATCTGACTATATGTTGAGGAAATTGATCATCTGATTATGCAGGGACGCGATAGAAGAATATTCAAGTGAAGTTAAAAGGGTTGGTGAGGAAATTATCAATTCTCTTGGAGAAGCATGTTCTTCTTGGACTACAAAAAGAAATATATCAAGTTTTACGTGTAGACTATTACCCTCCTTGCAGCACACCTGAGAAAGTAATGGGATTGAGTCCACACTCTGATGCAAGCACCATAACAATAGTCATGCAAGATGATGATATAACTGGACTTGAACTTCGATATAAAGGAAGTTGGGTACCAGTGGTTCCAATACCAGATGCCCTAATTGTAAACATCGAAGATACAATTGAGGTACTTGCATTATCTCTTTAGTGAATACAAATTAAAAATAACGGCAGTTGGCAATAAGTTGGCTCATACTCTCCAAAAGAGTGGGTTTAACTCCCGAAGACCAACTCACCTAAACGCTTTAATAGGAAAGTAAAACTGAAAGTTAAAGTTACGTAACTTTCCATAATTTTGAGATTTCTTTTTCTTTTTTCATACATGACAGATATGGAGTAATGGCAAATATAAGAGTGTGGAACATAGAGCAGTGACAAATGAGAACAAGAAAAGGACTTCTATCGTGTCATTTTTTTCCCACAAAATGAGGCAGAAATTGAGCCCTTTGATCATATGATAGATCTTTGAAAACCCCAAGTTGTATGAGAAAATCACGTTTGGAGAGTTTTCAAAACACACCTTGAATAGGAAATTGGAGGGAAAACACAGAACGATGTGGTAAAGATAAAAAAATAGATGAACAACAAATATGGGAAAATAAATGCTTTTGATTTGATGATCATGGCATATGAAGAAATAAGAAAAGTTGTGGTCTATCCCAAGTAGGTAGTTCAGTTGGCGAGCTAAGGGATACCGAAGGAGTGCACCAAATGAGTGCAAGAAGGAGGTCTCGGGTTCAAGCCCCGGAAACTAACATTCCTCCCACTCCTACTAACAATTACCTATCTAAAAAAAAGTTATGCTCTTTTGTGTTGCTTTTTTTAGTTGTGTTTGTATAACGCTCAATAAGTAATGTTTATATAAAAGGTGTGACAATACATTAAAGAACTGGATCCCACCAGAACTCCACAATAAAGTTGTTTGGGCGAGAGTAGTACTGAGATGATTGACCTCTTGAAAAATCATTGTGTTGCACCTCCTTTTACCTGTAAGAAAAATAAGTAATGTTTAAAGCAAGCTAAGTCGAGTGTCTTATTAGTCTGAGTCATTGCCAGAGTAATTTAGATTTCATTCCCAAATTTCTCTAATAATATTTTTGTCTTTTTACGGTTTAAATATATGTTTAGTCCCTGCAAATATACGCTCAATTTAGTTTAGTCCTTGTAGAAAATAAAATTTTGTCTTTTTGTCCTTGCAAACATAAGTTTTATCCAGTTTAGTTGGGTAATGCCGAAAAAAATTGGATCGCACTCGAGGAAGCTCCGTAATTGGCCAACCAATCAAAGAACTCCGTTTCCTTCCTAGAGAGTGTAGAAGAATGATAGAGACCAATTGTAGTACTTGAACTCACGAATGAAGGACACAAGATGAGCATACAGATGAGTATGAGGGATACCCTCATTGATGAAACACAAAGCTATTTGGCAATTAGATTCACAAATAATGTTTTTGTAACCATTCTCCCAAGATAAAACGAGACCTTTAACAATAGCTAGAAGCTCAGCATTAATATTGGAGGTAATGTCACAATTACCAGAAAATCCTAAAAGCTAACGGCCATTAGAATCCCTAAGAACACCACCAAAACCTGATCATTCTGGATTACCAAAGTTGCTATCGTTAATGTTAAGTTTCACAAAGCTATCAGGAGGAGGAAGCCAAGAGACATCAGGCTTTTGGGAACCATCGTTGCTTGCAAGGCTTATAAATCAGATGCAATAGTATTTTCCAATTTCCAAAGAGGATCTTTGATATCTTTGAAAACCTCATTATTACGAGACTTCCAAATATGCCAACAGAAGTGAGAAGCAATTGACTGAATGACCATTAGCAAATGATGTGAACCAAAGGAGAAGTTCATCTTTGAAAGAAGTCTATTTTTGAGGTAAAGGACAAAAGCGCCGGATATTGGAAATTGAAGGGCAATCTCTAATTGCATGAAAAATAGACTCACTATGGGCCCTACACTGTGACAAGAAGGATCAACAAAGTGATATTTCTTTGGTGGCGAAAGCAGATTTGTAGGCAAGCTATTGTGGAGCACCATCCACGCAAAGAACTTAACATTTTCACGAATAAGCAATTTCCAAATTCAAGACCCGGTGAGAGACATAATGGGGTCACACAAGACATTGCCATCTTGTTGTTCCGAGGGTTGAGTAAGCCAAAGATATCCACTCTTGGTGGAATAGGTACTGTGGATTGATTACGAGGTATTGGAGATTCATTTAAGGGGTTGACATCTCAACAAATATTTTTCCATACGCGTCGGCCAGTGATCGAATCTAGGACAAAATGATTATGAGACCCAAGTATCTACTACTTGTACCACATCATGTTGGTACAACGTCATTTCTAATTTCTATTTGCTAATTCAATATTACAAAAAGATATCTGTGCAGCAAAATGGAGTTTGTAGGCAGAGTCCGCTTTTACTCGTTTTCCCTCTCTTAATGGAAAACGTGTATGTTTACATTTTTTTGATAAACAAAGTGGTTAGTAATTAGTGTGTTTCTTGTTAATTGGGGAGGGTGATCGGGGTTGAACCCCGCACACCAACGTTTTTTTCACCAACAATATCCCTTTTATTCAACCAAGTGAGCTACATTATTTATTGCAAAACATGTTCTCTTTTGATAGTGGATTATTGCATCATTAGTGATGCATTATTTTGCTTTCTTTACATTATTTATTGCAAAACATGTTCTCTTTTGATGTATTTTTTTAGCACCATTATGCCAGAGCAGTACAATAATTAATGGGTGATGATTTTTTTTTTTACAATAATTTATGGGTGATGATATGATCCGTGACACTAAAGAACAATAAAATAGCTTATATATAGCTTATGACTTTTGAACATAAGATAACTTAGTAACTGAGATGGAGGAAGCACCAACTTTAGCAGTGCCCAATGTTCAAGAAATGGTGAAGAAGAATCCTTTACAGGTTCCTTATAGATTCCTGAGGAGTCAACAAGAAATTGAGAAAGTCAACTATATGCCTCACCTTTCTTCTGAGATCCCTATCATTGATTTAACACAGCTTTCATATGGGAACACAGAGGAGTTACTAAAGTTTGATATAGCATGCAAGGAATGGGGTTTCTTTCAGGTAATTCATTTTTTTGTTACTTCTTTCTCTCCTTTCAATAGATGTTTTGTCATACTCAAGACTCAAACTTGATATGTTGAAATAGGATTTGAACTCAGTTACTGTTCGATGGGGTGCAGATAGTGAATCATGGGGTGCCAAAAGAGGTAATGCAGAGAATGAAGGATGGAGCAGATGAGTTTTTCAAACTTCCAATAGAAGAGAAGAATAAGTATGCAATGAACTCAAAGGACAAACAAGGCTATGGAATTTCTTATGTAGTTTCTGAGGAGCAGTCACTCGATTGGATAGATTCACTCATGTTAATCATCAATCCCTCCAATGAGAGGAAGCTTCAATTTTGGCCAAAAAACCCAGAGGGATTCAAGTATGTGTTCTTGAAATTAAAAAAAAAAAAAAAAAAGGTAAAAGACTCATTTTAGTTCCTGGTAATGTCTTTATAGTACAAATCGGTCAATGACATTTATTTGGGACAAATTAGTTCATCCCTCATCCAAAGTTAGAGACTAATTTGTCCCTGTTTTAAAAATGTCAGGGACTAATTTGTCCCAAAAAATTAGCAAGAACCAATTTATCCTATAAAGAAATTTTCAAAAACTAAAATGAGTATTTCCTTAAAAAAAATGTATTCTTTTGTTACTTGGGTTATTAGTACTGACTGAGGAACTTGATTGGCTATGTATACATAATTTTGTCCTTTCATGTGTTTCACACTACAACCAGAGTTTTGCCATACCAAAACTCCGAACTTGAAAAATTGGGGCCAGTTAGCACTAAGACTAAGTTAGAAACTATATACTCTAACTATAATATTTTGATTGAATTCATGCACTAATTAATGCAGGGAGATAATAGAGGAATATTCAAGTGAAATTAAACGGGTTGGTGAAGAGGTGATTAATTCTTTGTCTGTGATCATGGGGTTGGATAAACATGCTCTTCTTGAACTACATAAAGAATTACGACAATTTTTCGTTTGAACTATTATCCTCCTTGCAGCACACCTGAGAAAGTATTGGGTTTGAGTCCACACTCTGACATAAGCACTATTAGCTTGCTTATGCAAAGTGAGGATGTACCAGGATTAGAAATTCGACACAAAGGAAATTGGGTACCAGTGACTCCAATTCAAAATGCTCTAGTTGTAAATGTCGGAGACTTAATCTGAGTAATTGAATTATTTTTTAGTGAACTCACTTAATTGTCTACATTTTAAGTTTTTTTCCTTTTGCAATCTTCACAGATATGGAGTAATGGAAAATACAAGAGTGTAGAACACAGAGCAGTGACAAATGAGAGCAAGAGAAGGATTTCTCTTGGAATATTTTTGAACCCACAATATGATGTAGAAGTTAAGCCCTTTGATCATAGGATTGATGCTCAAAACCCTAAGTTGTACCAGAAAATCACATTTGGAGATTATTTGAAGCAAACCTCAAAGATAAAAATGGAAGGAAAAACACATGTTGATGTGGCAAGGATAAAGGAACATACGGTAGATGAAAAACAAATTTAAGAAAAAGGCCAAGTGAGAGAAAATGAGGAATGAAGAGAAGTTTGAAGTGCTATCTTATGCTGTTTTTTCATGTTGTTAATTGTGGGGTCCTATCTTATCTTAAAATCTAATGCGGCTGCAGCGATGCTCCCGCCAATGCTCGCAGCTTTTTTTTTTTTTTAGTTTTTTATTTTTTTTTGTTTTTTTGTTTTGTCTTTTTCTCTTCTTTTTTTTTTTTTTATTTTTGTCCCTTTTTTTCCTTTTTTATCTTTTATATTTTAATGTTTTATCTTTTTTTTATATTTTTTTTTGTAAATCAAGGTATCCTCTGGTGATTGTGGAGACTAATCTATTTGGCGATCGATATATCATTTAAGGGTTGAACTTTCTCAACAAATGTTTTTTTATACGTATCAGTCAGTGATCGAACCCATGACCAATGGTTAAGGGACCCTCTTTTTGATATTTTAAGGAGTACATTGCAGTCGCAAAATATTTAAGATATTTTAATATGTGATGCTTATTCTTCAATAATCAATTGGGTGAAGTTTATTAAATTTATAGTTATAATTTAATTTTTATTCATGGTTATTTGACTATATATTTTACAAATCAACACCATTGTTCCATTGCCATAAGGTACTCCGGAAAACGGGGTTGACTTAGTGCTCCTGAATTCAATTCCCGCTGTAGACAAACTTTGTACAGTTAAAAAAAGAAACTGAGTATATTTTTATAAGGAGGTTTGCTAATAAATGTATAAAAAAAATTATTACTCATTTACATGAAGGAATTTAGTCAATCCCGTGCATTGCACCGGTTATGGGGCTAGCATCTTAGAAGGAAAATATATGTGAGGTATCAGATATCCATTTAAGGGGTTGAACTCTCTCAACAAATGTTTTTTCATACGTATCAGTCAGTGATCGAACCCATGACCAAATGGTTAAGGGACCCTCTTTTTATATTTTAAGGAGTACATTGCAGTCACTAAAAATTTAAGATATTTTAATATGTGATGTTTATTCTTCAATAATCAATTGGGTGAAGTTTATTAAATTTATAGTTATAATTTAATTTTTATTCACGGTTATTTGACTATATATTTTACAAATCACACCATTATTCCATTGCCATAAGGTACTCCGGAAAACGGGGTTGACTTAGTGCTCCTGAATTCAATTTCATGATGGACAAACTTTGTCTGATTAAAAAAGAAACTGAATATTATTTTTATAAGGAGGTTTCCTTTTTTTTTTTGCGATCTGCAACTTTTTTTTGTTTTTTTTTTTTTTCTGTTCTTTTTTTCCATTTTTTTTGTTTCTTTTTGGTTTTTCTTCAGTTTTTTTCTTCTCTTATATTTTAAGGAGTGATTTACTGTCTCGAAAATTTTTAGATGCTTAAATATGTAAATTTTGTTCTTCAATAATCGATTCGGTAAAAAATATTCATTTAACGGAAAACTACGTAAAGTCAGATCCTAAAAAGTGTGGTTTGGTGTACTTGATCGTAAAATTTTTATTATTTTGTAACAAAATGTCTAAAGTGAAATGTTAAGTAGTGCGTTTTGAGGTACTTCTGGGATTTGAAAAAAAATTTAACTCTTCAAATACCAGAAGTTTGGTAAAATATAATAATAAGATTGTGAAAAATTAAAATACGTAAAGTGAGATGCTAGCAGTGTATTTTGGGGTACTTTAGGACCCTAAAAAATTGTAGATGTTCAAATACACGAAGTGTGTTCCTCAATAACCCGCTCTTTTTGATTTTATAATCTTCTTATTTAATTAATAGTTTTAATTTAATTTTATTTACGGGAACTTCAGCCACATTTACAAGATCATCAATCGTAATCTTTCAACTTTCTATATGTGCTTCTATTTTATTGATAATTTTCATCAAATCCATCACGATATCACGTATTTCACTTCTATTTTATTGTCTTCTATATTTTGGTCATTTTGCACCAACGGGTATTAAATCTTTTCTTTAATTGATTTTTATATTTTTATCTTTCTTTAATATTCGAGTACATGCAGTGTTCCTGCATTGAATCCGTGTGGGAATTTCAGCCACATTTACAATAGAACTTTCATCATCTTCTTTCAACGAGACCTTCAGTCACATTTACAATAAAACTTCCATATTCTTTTTCGACTTTGTATAACCACTACAAGAAATTTGTGATTTACCGGCGGCCGGAATCCGCCGGTAATAACAAAAAGCCGCAGGAAAAATGTCATTACCGGCGGATTTTTTCCGCCGGTAAAAACGTCGTACGTAATGTTTACCGGCGGCTTTTCCGCCGGTAATTTCCGGCGGATTTTTCCGCCGGAAACATCCGCCGGTAATTACCGGCGGAAAAGCCGCCGGTAAAGACACAAATTCCGCCGGAAATTTAAAAAAATAAAAAATAAAAAATCCGCCGGTAATGACACAAATTCTGCCGAAAATTTAAAAAAAAAATAAAAAATAAAAACCGCCGGTAATGTAAAAAAGCCGCCGGTAATTTAAAAAAGCCGCCGATAATTTAAAAAATCCGCCGGTAATTTGAAAAAAGTCGCCGGTAATGTAAAAAAACCGCTGGTAATGTAAAAAAAACCGCCGGTAATGTAAAAAAGCCGCAGGTAATTTGTTTTATTTTTTCTAAAAAAAAATTGTTTTTAATTTTTAATTTTTTTACGGCTGGTAATTTATTTTATTTATTTAAATTATTTTTTTAATTTTTTTTAAATTATTTATTTATTAAGAAGTAAGTAAAAAAATGTAGTAGAATATGAATGAAGAAGAGTATGAGAAGTAGGGGTGTTCAAAACCGAACCAAACCAATAGGGAAACCGCAAACCGAACCAAACCAAACCGAAAACCGCAAAAAACCGCTTTTGATCGGTTTAGTTCGGTTCTTTTTTTCATTGCACCGCGCGGTTTGGTTCGGTTCGCGGTTTTGATTTACGAAACCAAACCAAACCGCAAGTAACACTAAGGCTTGTTGAATTACAACCTTCCTTACTAACCCAAATGCAACTTCAACCTAACTCTCACTCACTTACTAGCCCAAATCCAATTAATTTTTTGACTCACTTACAAACAATCCATATTGTTATGCTATATTTAAAAATTACAACAAAATATTTAATTTAAATTCTTTTAAACATTGTATTAAAGAATTAAAAGAGAGTGATTTATATACTATATATATTTGAGTAGATTTTTTCTTAAAGATTTATGTTAGTTCATTTTAACTCCGTTTTAAATTATTTTTGTCTTGGAAAAAACCGAACCAACCGAACCAAACCAAACCGCATTGATTTGGTTTGGTTTGGTGTGGTTTTATTTTAGGAACCCAACCGAACCAAACCAAACCGCATGTAATTTTAACTTGCGGTTCGGTTCACTTTTTGCCTCAAAACCGAACCAAACCGCACCGCGAACACCCCTAATGAGAAGTAAGAATATAGGAGAGAATGAGAATGAAGATGAAGAAGTGTAGAAGAAATATGAATGAATGAGAAGGAAGAAGAAAGAGGAAATGTAGATGAAAGATATTTAGGAGAGAATGAAAATGAAGATTAAGAAGTGTAAAAGAAGTAAGAATATAGGAGAGAATGAGAATGAAGAAGAGTATGAGAAAGAAGAAGAGTATGAGAAGTAAGAATATATGAGAGAATGAGAATGAATATTAAGAAGTGTAGAAGAAATATGAATGAAAGAGAAGGAAGAAGAAAGAGGAAATGTAGAAGAGAATGAGAAGGAAAGAAATGAGAAGAGTGTAGGAGAAAATTTTATTTATAGACATTTTTGAGCAGTTACATGATTTTTGAACATTACCGCGGATTTTTAAAAAAAAAAATCACGCGCGGTAATCAAAAATCCGCCATAATTTACCGGCGGATTTTTAAACATTACCGGCGGTTTTTGAACATTACCGGCAGATTTTAAAAAATAAATAAATAAATAAATTTTTTTTTTTTTTTAAAATTCGCGGTAATGTTCAAAAATCGCCGATAAATTACCGCGGATTTTTGAACATTACCGCGGATTTTAAAAAAAAAAAAAAAATTTTCAAAATCCGCGGTAATGTTTAAAAATCGGCGGAATATTACCGACGGAAAAAATCCGCCCGAGTATTACATGAATTTCTTGTAGTGAATCGCTCCTATTTTATCATGAGTTTTCCTTCAACCATGCACGATACCCGAGTGCTTCACTTTTTCATTGTATTGTCCTTTTTTTTTCGATAAGCAATTTCATTGAAAGGAGCAGCACAAGGTACCCATCCCTTACAATGAGAGAAAAAAATATACGGATGATGTTCAATTTTTCTTTCTTATTATGGGTTCATTTATTGTATTTAATGAATGTTGATAATTATTAAAGTTCTTTACACTTTTTCTTCTTATTTTATCTACGAACGATGTTCAATTTAAATGTCTTTATTAAAGTTCCTTTTAAATTTAAAATATTTGTTATTTAATTAATATTTATAATTTAATTTTTATTCATGATTATTAGATTTTATATTTTGCAAAGTAACATCATTTGTCTAATGGCATCAGCTACTTATTAGATTTTATATCACAGTTGACAAGCTCAATGTTGACCAGTACAAAATTTTCTTACAAGTACGATGCGATATTATTCTTTCGAAAAAAATTAATTACTCGATTATACGATGAAATTTAGTCAACCCCGTGCATCGCACGGGTTATGGGGCTAGTCTTATCTTAATATTGTATGCGGCTTGGCGGTAACTCCCGCCAATGCTCGCAAGTTTTTTTTTCTTTTTTATTTTTTGTTGTTTTGCCTTTTTTACTTTTTTTTTTTTTTTGTCACTTTTTTTTCTCTTTTTTATCTCTTATATTTTAATGTTTAGTCTTTTTTTCTTTAATATATTTTTGTGTAAATCAATGTATCCTCCAGGTGATTGTGAAGACTAATGTATTTGACGTATCAGAGATCCATTTAAGGGTTGAACTCTGTCAACAAATGTTTTTTCATACGTATCAGTCAGTGATTGAACCCATGATCAAATGGTTAAGGGGCACTCTTTTTTATATTTAAAGGAGTTCATTGCAGTCACAAAAAATTTAAGATATTTTAATATGTGATGTTTATTCTTCAATAATCAATTGGATGAAGTTTATTAAATTGGCGCTGCTCCCGCCAATGCCGTTTTTTTTTGTTTTTTTGTTTTAATTTTGTTTTTATGTTTTGTCTTTTTCTCTTTTTTTTTCAATTTTTTGTCCTTTATTGTCTATTTTTTATCTTTTATATTTTAAAGTTTTTTATATTTTTTTTTGTAAATCAACGTATTCTCTAGGTGATTGTGGAGACTAATCTATTTGAGGTATCGGATATCCATTTAAGGGGTTGAACTCTCTCAACAAATGTTTTTCATACGTATCAGTTAGTGATCGAACCCATGACCAAATGGTTAAGGGACCCTCTTTTTTATCTTTTAAGGAGTACATTGCAGTCACTAAAAATTTAAGATATTTTAATATGTGATGTTTATTCTTCAATAATCAATTGGGTGAAGTTTATTAAATTTATAGTTATAATTTAATTTTTATTCACGGTTATTTGACTATATATTTTACAAATCAACACCATTGTTCCATTGCCATAAGGTACTCGAAAAGCGGGGTCGACTTAGTGCTTTCGAATTCAATTCCCATGATGGACAAACTTTGTATAGTTAAAAAAAAAACTGAGTCAATTTTTTTTGGTTTCCTTTTTTTTGCGATCTGCCAATTTTTTTTTGGTTTTAGTTTTTTTTTTTTGTTATTTTTCTCTTCTTTTTTTCCATTTGTTTTGTTTTTTTTTTTGTTTTTCTTCAGTTTTTTTCTTCTCTTATATTTTAAAGAGTGATTTACTGTCTCAAAAATTTTTAGATACTTAAATATGTAAATTTTGTTCTTCAATAATCGATTCGGTAAAAAAAAATTCATTTTGGTCATTTTGCACCAACGGGTATTAAATCTTTTCTTTAATTGGTTTTTATATTTTTATCTTTCTTTAATATTTGAGTACATGCAGTGTTGCTGCATTGGCTCCGTGTGAGAATTTCAGCCACATTTACAATAGAACCTTCATCATCTTCTTTCAACGAGACATACAGTCACATTTACAATAAAACCTCCATATTCTTTTTCAACTTTGTATAACTGCTCCTATTTTATCATGAGTTTTCTTTGAACCATGCACGATACCCGAGTGCTTCACTTTTTCATTGTATTGTCATTTTTTTCAATAAACAATTTCATTGAAAAGGAGCACAAGAGAGTGTCCATCCTTACAATGAGAGAAAAAAAAATATACGGACGATGTTCAATTTTTCTTTCTTATTATGGGTTCATTTTTTGTATTTGTATTTAATGAATGTTGATAATTATTAAAGTTCTTTAGACTTTTTCTTCTTATTTTATCTACAAAGGATGTTCAATTTAAATGTCTTTATTAAAGTTTCTTTCAAATTTATAATATTTGTTATTTAATTAATATTTACAGTTTAATTTTTTATTCACAGTTATTAGATTTTATATTTTACAAAGTAACATCATTTGCCTAATGGCATAAACTACTTATTAGATTTTATATCACAGTTGACAAGCTCAATGTTGACCAGTACAAAATTTCCTTTCAAGTACGATGCGATATTATTCTTTCGAAAAAAATTAATTACTCGATTATACGATGAAATTTAACGAACCCCGTGCGATATTAACGAACCCATTTGTTACACCTGTTAATATTATTTATCTTAAAAATCTAATGCGGCTTGGCGGTACTCCCGCCAATGCTCGCAATTTTTTTTTTGTTTTCTTCTTTCCTTTTTTTTTGTTTTGTCTTTTTTTCTTTTTTCTTTTTTTTCCCTGTATTTGGTCACTTTTTTTTCCTTTTTTATCTTTTATATTTTAATGTTTAGTCTTTTTCTTTTTGATATATTTTTGTGTTAATCAAGGTATCCTCCAGGTGATTGTGGAGACTAATATATTTGAGGTGTCAGAGATCCATTTAAGGGGTTGAACTCTGTCAACAAATGTTTTTTCATACGTATCAGTCAGTGATTGAACCCATGACCAAATGGTTAAGGGGACCTCTTTTTTTTATTTTAAGGAGTACATTGCAGTCCCAAAAAATTTAAAATATTTCAATATTTGATGTTTATTCTTCAATAATCAATTGGATGAAGTTTATTAAATTTAAGATCGCTTCTCGCTTTCGCCGCCCGTTTTTTTTTTTTTTTTTTTGTTTTTTTGTTTTGTCTTTTTCTCTTTTTTTTTTTTTCAGTTTTTTGTCCTTTTTTGTCCATTTTTTATCTTTTATATTTTAAAGTTTTGTCTTTTTTTTATATTTTTTTTGTAAATCAACGTATCCTCTAGGTGATTGTGGAGACTAATCTATTTGAGGTATCAGTTATCCATTTAAATTTAACGAACCCCGTGCGATATTAACGAACCCATTTGTTACACCTGTTAATATTATTTATGTATTAACCCGTCCAGAGAATAGGTATTGAGGCTAGTCTTATATCTAATGCGGCTTGGCATATGTTCTAAATTGATTGGGATTTAACCGCGGTTAATTTTTTGGTCTGATGCTCCCTAATTTTTTGTTGCCTTGCGTTGTTTATTTGCAACGTGTCTTCTTCTTTCAGTTTCAATTTTTTTTTCTCTTTCTTTTGTGTTTACCTCTTTGTTGGTTCACCTTTTTTTCTAATATTCCTCATAATTCCCCAACCAATCACTACCAAGCTATCGTTGCATCTTCCTTCTATACATATATGCTATGTGCTTGCATTGTAGATGACCACGTGTATGCATATTCATTTTTCTCATTGGTTAGTCGTCTTCAGCTAATACTTCAGCCTTCTATTCCAACATTCCAAGCCTCCACTTAGGGATGTTAGCGGGGCGGGGCGGGTACAAGCACGAGTACGAGTAGTAGCTACGTACCCACCCCGTTTAATATAAATACTACTTGTATCTGCTCCATATCCACGCAGGTACGTGCATAGTGAGTTTTCCACGGGTAATGCGCTCTCGCGATGATATCGCGGATATCCATGGATACATTTAATATTAATTGAAATATATATTTTTGAAAATATAATTTGAAATACCAAACAAAATTAACTTTTTAAACACCATTTTTTCTCTTCATTCATATTAAAAAATTAGGGATTTCATTATACATTAACATAATATTAATTGAAATATTTTTTTTTGAAATAAAATTTGAAATACCAAACAAAACTAACCTTTTGAACACTATTCTTTCTCTTCATTCATACGGAAAAAATTAGACATTTCATTATATATTTATTTTATCATTTATTTGTTAGTTTATAGTAGTAATAAATGAAAGAAGATAAATAACACTAAAATTAAAAATAATAGCAAAATTTTCAAATAAGTTTGTTTCATATACATGCCATGTTAAAATCTAAAAAAACTATGACCAATCGTTGCTTAAACCTTGAAGTTTCTGCCACCCGCATACATTTTGGTTTATGTAGTAAACTTAAAAGTCTATCATCCTGCTTTATATTTTATTTTTCTGCACACAAAAAACTAACCATTTGGCTTTTATGATGGAATATTTATTCAAAATAAGCGACTTTTCTATTGTCTTATTTTGGTAGACAATCACCCATACAAAGGGTGTTTTGGACATTATACATGGTTTATGTATTTGGTAGTTTTGTGATGCAACTATTTTCAACCACTTAATTTACTAGATTTCCAATGGAAAAAAAGAATTGCACGTCCTCTTTTTCTTGTATGTGTATATATATATATATATATATCAGCCTGCAAGTGTTTACATGATGAAATATGAAAATTTTGGGTGAAAAAATGTTTAATTTCGTAAGAAAAAAAGTAATGTTAAATGCTAAACAATGTGCTTTGGTGTAGTTGATGGGGACACAATTATTTTATCGCAAAATGCGAACGCTAAAGTTTACGCAGTGTGTTTTTGGATACTTTAGGATTCCGAATTTTTTTAAAGTCTTAAAATACTAGAAGTATCTTCGTAAATAACCGGTTTGGTAAAAAATAATAAGTTGGTGGCAAAATACGTAAAGTGCAATGTTGACAGTGTATTTTGGGGAACTTTAAGTGCATGAAAAAATTTAGATGTTTAAATAAGCGAAATTTGTTCCTCAATGATCTATTTGATGAAAAAAATTCATGACAAAATAGATAAAGTGTGATTCTAAGCCGTGTGTTTTGGTGTACTTTAGAATAAATAAAAAATTACATGTCCAAATTGGTATTTTCTTCTTTATTTAGATAATTTCGCATCAACAAGTATTAGAAGCATTATTAAATTTATGTTTAGTTTTAAATCAAACCGTGCATGATCAACAAAATCCTACAACCGGCTCAGGACGGATCTATCAACCTCAAGAGCAAACTAACCCAGAATAGTCATTCTTGATGGATTGTTGTTTATGTTACAACTTTTAAGCTGTTTGTGTTATAACTTGATCTAATATGTGTGATTAAACTGTTGTTTTTACTCTAACTTTAAGTTGTTTGTGTTATGACTTGATCTAATATGTGTGACTTTTGTCTTTAATTGTGATGTCTTTCTAATACTTAGAATTTTTTGATATTATTATTTACTGTTGTTTTTGTTTAAAAGTAATTCATTTAATCAATAGTTAGACAACCCGTCCATCGGAGTCAATTGGTTTTTTTTTTTCTTTCACTTTGGCTTTTTTTTGTTTCCTTTCTTTTACTTTTTTTGTTATCATCTTGTTAGTGTACAGTTTTCATCGGCTTTAACGATGATTAATGTACATTGGAGAAGTTGGCTGACCACGAGTACTCGGTTTTGTCGGCGTGTGTGGTTATATCCTCCCAACAGAGTTTTACCGATGACTAATCTACATTTTTTTATATATTTTTATATTTTAAAGTGGGATGCTAAATAGTGTGCTTTAGTGTAGTCACTACAATAAAAATGGGTTTTTTTGGCGGATTTTTCCGCCAAAAAACACCCAATTCCGCCGCAAAAACGGGTATTTTCGGCGGATTTTTCCGCCGGTAAAAGGATGGTCGCAACGTATTTCCGGCGGAATTTCCGCCGGTAATTTCCAGCGGATTTTAAGTCATTTCCGACGGATTTTTGCGGGGGAATTTGCGGCGGATTTCCCCCGGTACTTTCCGGCGGAATTTTGGACTTTTTGGGGGATTTTTCCGCCAAAAATAATATTTTTTTATCCAAAATCCGCCGCAAATACCCAAAATTCCATAAATTTTTTATTTTTTTATACAAAATCCGCCGCAAATACCCTAAATTCCGCCAAAAATATATTTTTTTTTTAATCACAATCCGCCGCAAATAACCAAATTCCGCCGAAAAATACTTTTTTTTTTTAAAAAAAATTTATAAACATTTTAAAAAAATTATATAAACGTTTTTTAAAATTAAATAAATTTTAAAAAAAAATATAAATATGGAAGTGTAAGAAACTTCACAAATGGCAAAGGAGAAAACCAACAAGACAGAACTTGGTCTGGTGATGAAGCGTGGAAACCATGTCTTAAGGATATTCACCCTGTTTGTTTGCTAGCTTTTCCAGTTATTGCATTCTCTTCACTTTTGGCATCACTAATTGCCAAAATCCATATCAATGGTGGCCGAATATTTTATTATTACACTCAGTGAGTATTTCTATTTTTCTGTCATCTATTTGATAGAAGATTGAGTGAAGAAATGTTAAAGTTTAAGAGAGTGGAGAATTTGAGAATTTGATAGAAGTTTAAGAGAGAGTGAAGGATGAATGAATCGGAATAAATAATGGGCGAATGAAAATAGCCGTTGTGTTGTTTGTGTGGTTGTGGCGGATTGGCTACATTTTCGGCGGAATCCTTGCGTTAACCGAGGTCGTCATTTGCGGCGGATTGGTTCTTTTTTTTTGCGAATCGTTATTCTGCGTCAAACGAAGCGTAATTTTCGGCGGAATGATTCTTTTTTTTCGGGCGGATTTTGAATTTCAAAATATCCCGCCTGTTTACTTTTTGCGTTTCCGGCGGATTTTGCTGCTGTTTTCGGCGGAATAATTTTTTTTTGTCCGGGAATTAATTACTCATTCATAATCCGCCAGAAATGCTATAATTCCACCAAAAATGTCACAAATTCCTCCAGAAGTTTCTGGGGGATTAAATCCCCCACAAATGTCAAAAATCCGCCGGAAAGTTTCTGGGGGATTAAAATCCGCCAGAAAGTTTTGCCTTGGATTTTCTGTTTTTCTTGTAGTGAGTTGATGGGGACAACATTATTTTGTAGCAAAACGCGTAACGCGAAATGTTAGATACTGTATTTTGAGTTACTTTAGTATTCAGAAATTTTTTAACTATTGAAACACTTCGTTTGCCAAAAATCTATTTGATAGAAAAATAATTTGGTTGCAAAATACATAAAGTGTGATTCTAGGCAGTGTGTTTTGGGGTACTTTAGAAATTGAAAAAAAATTAGATGTCTAAATTGGTATTTTCTTCTTTATTTAGATAATTTCGCATCAAAAGGTATTAGAAGCATAATTAAATTGATATTTACTTTTAAATCAATCTCTGCATGAGACCTACCTATGTGTTTCACTTTTTAATTATGTTGTCTTATTTTCTCTTTAATTATGAGTTAAGTTTTCATGTGTACATTTTTTTGGTATAAACTTGGGGTTTTGCTTTTCTCACACCCCCTCTTACTCTTTCACACCCCTTAACTCCAAATATTCCAAAAATACCCTTAAGTAGAGTGCGTGTTTTCACCGATTCGGAGATGTGCAACCGAATATATTCGGTTGAGGTCAACCGAACAGGTAAAAAGGTGAATGTGGTGTGAGAGTCCATATTTTGTAATAAAATAGGGTGTTCGAACACCCTCATGCGAACCTGTTCGCATGACCCCATGCGAACCTATTCGCATGACCCCATGCGAATAGGTGAAATTACGCACAAGAGGGTGTGAAGTCAAGATTTAACACACACAAACGATGTCATTCGAAACTGTTCGAAGTCCCGTGTTCGAACAGGTGAAATTTCGTGAAAAAAAAAGAGGTTTTGCCTAGCTTTTGGTCTTTTCACACCCTTATGGGGTGTGTTTTGAGTAGGAGGGGGTGTGAGAAAAGCAAACGCCTAAACTGGGTATCCTCTACCCGCAACTCTAGAAACTAATCCCTCGAATCGGTAAGACGGTATTATGGGTTAAGTTTTTATGGTTACATTTGATGAATATGGATAATGTTATTATAGGTTGTTTATTTTGCAACTTTAAACTGATTTTGTAATGACTTCGTCTAATCTGTGTGATTAGGCTGTTGTTTATGCTCCAACTTTAAACTGTTTGTGTTATGACTTGATCTAATATGTGTGACTGTTGTCTTTAAATGTGATGTCCTTCTAATATTTAGAATTTGTTTAGTCAAAAAAAATACTTAGATTTGTTTGATGTGTGCACATTACGTTCCGCCAAACATTCAAGGGATGAAAATACATAACAGGAGCCACATGGGTGTCCTTTGTTAAAGGGAAAAAACTACGAGTAGGAGATTTGCTGAAATTGGAAATTGGTGACTCCCTTTTGACTGTTTTTATTGATATCATTAGAAAATCTGGTAGAAATAATTAACTGTAGTACTTACCTTTCTACTGAAACAATAGCCTTCTTATTATTATTATTTCTTCTTCCTATTTGTTTCATATCTAAGTTTAGACTGAAAGAATTTTTACTAGACCTAAGCTATTCTTTGATTATGTTGTGTATCACATCTGCATGTCTTCAACAAACATTAACCTTTAATCTTCACTAACTGTTATTTCTACCTGCTTTTATTCCAATGTGTTTTAATTAATCAACTGCTAGCCAACCCATCCATCAGACGGGTCGTGGGGCTAGTGGTGTTTATTTATGTTGTTAATTGTGTTGGTGTATTTTTTTCTTAATAAATATGTCATATACATCGAGTATATAGTATGCCTTTATCTCTGCTTTGTCGAAGTCCTTTGTCACTAAACTTTAGATTAGGCAAAGTAATATTCACATGATGAATCATCATCTGGCACTTTGTAGTGTGATGCCCCACAAGTAAGACACGCATGTTTATCTTTAAACTTTTTCGTGTACAACTACAGTCTGGCAATAGGTTACCTTCTGGAAGCATGTCTTTCAGCAACTCAAGTAATTATGTGAAACTTTCATCAATACACCCGTTTCTCACATTTAGGTTGACTAATTTTAACACGGCTAACAACTGTGTGAACTTTGTGCACCCCGGATACAACGACTCTACATTGTCGTTGCACAAAGTATCATACATAGATGTTTGCTGAAAAGACTCTACAATATCCACCTTGTGTATTAGGATTCACCATGCCATATCCACATTGTGTAACTCTTGTTAAAGCCATCACAACAAATATGATTGTGTATGTCCTTAGCAACTAGTTTGTCGTTATTCAAACAATTAACACAAGGACAATAAAACTTACAGTTAACACAAGGACAAATAAACTTTCCATTACTTTTTGGACAAGTTTTTTTTTGCAACTTCTAGAAACTCTTCCACGGTTTTCTTATAATCATCGCTTAGGCGGCTAGTATTGATCCAACTACAGTGAGAGCACAACAACAATGAAAAAAGACCAAAGCAATTGAAGATAGACTATGAGAAGGTATTAGCACTGCTCGACATCTTTTCTAACGAATGTTACCATCTAATTAAATGTGTAAGAACTGTTAACTCAAAAATATATTGATTTTATCCTTTTTTGCAAATTAAAGAAAAAAAGACTTGATGAATGTTTAAGTATTTTTTGTTATTTTTTTTGAGAAATAGGAACAAAATAGTTTAGAAAAACACTTAAAAATGTTTTTATTAATGCACTTGACAGAGATGGCCCCCCACTGCTCCTACATATCTCCGGGTAGAGAATCAAAGGTTACATAGTTCTTGGGTAGAAAATGTTTTTGTGTTGGTGTTTTTTATTTGTGAGAAAATGATTGTTGATTGCATAAATGAGACACATATTATAAATGAAGAGTGAAACTAGTGAAAAATAATTATCATTAGTATTTAAACAAAATAAACTAATTAAGAGAAAAAATAGAAAAGGGAGAGGAGAGGGGAGAGGGAGAGCGAGAGTGAGAGCTTATTTGTGAGAGAGAGGCGTGTTTAGTGTTCTTGTTGAACCACTGCAGTGTGTTCTATTGTGGAATTGACCCTCCCTTTATAGGTGAAGGGATAGGTGAAGAGACTTGCTGGGCAGGTAGACTTGTTGTTAGACTGAAGGTTGATGCTACTGACACCCCCTTTTTATTATTTTCGTTCATCTCTATTTTTTTGATTTTTATGTAATTTTATTTTTGTCTTGGTGATAATGTAAATAAAATACTGATATTTTAAATTAGATAAAAGGTTATTTTAAAAGACAAATCTAGAAAAAGGACAAGCTGGGCTAAAGCCCAAACGAGAAAAACTAACATAGGTCCAATAAAGTGAATTACTAAGTACAAGCCCAATAAAACGAAATAGCATCCAAACGGGCCCAAAACTAACTTGTTGTATTAGGACTTGGGACTTACGACACACAAACTGGTAAAAAATGAGCGTAGTAAAATAGAGAAGCAGACAAAATTAGGGTATAACAAATGGTTATATCAATGAAGAAACCTACATGAAACAACCATTGGGGTTTGAATCCAATGATAAACACAAGTTTGCAAGTGAATAGAGCACTATACTGATCTCAAACAGGCCCTCGAGTTTGGTATGAGAGATTAACACAAGAATTGCTGAGATTTGGCTTCAAAACAAGCAAATGCAATCCTTCAGTGTTTGTATGCTCCAACAAGAGAGTGAATCTCTATGCTCCTCTCTATGTTGATGACATCATCATCATTGGATCTTCACCAAAGTTTACTCATGATCTCATTTCCAAGCTCAACAAAACATTTGCTTTGAAAGAATTGGGTACACCAGATTATTTTCTAGGTATAGAAGTCAAGCCTATGCCTAATGGTACTTTACTCATGACACAGTCCAAGTACATTCGAGACTTAATGCAAAGAGCAAATATGCAAGGCTACAATGGTATAGCTACTCTAATGTGAACAAATCAATAGCTCAACAAACATGGAGAAGCTATATTAAAATAAGGCTAAAAGGTACATTTAGTCCTCGCAATTATCAAGAAATCCAGCTTTTAGTCCTACAATTTCAAAAATCTTGCAATTACTAAACGTTACTAGTTTAGTCCCTGGTGTTAGTTTAGTGTTAACACCGTTAGAGATTGATGACGTGGATGCCAATAAGGATGCCAACAAGGATTAAAAGGGCTTTATCATCTTCCTCTTCCTTCTCATCTCCCTTTACTAAGAAACTCTCTTCTTCCATCTTCTCTCTTCTTCTTCTTCCAACTTCTCTCTTCTTCCATCTTCTCTCTTCTTTTTCAAGTCATCAGACCATGGAAGTGATATCCGCCCATGGTAAAGTCATCAGACTCTTATTATACTATTGTCAAACCACTAAACAACTTATTATATTATTGTCAAACCACCAGACAATGCAAAAACGTAGATGGTTTTTCATATGGGACCTTCTATAAGTGCATTATAATACAAATTTCAGTGCAAATGCCTTACTGATGCCTACAGACATGCATCAAGCAGTGTGTTGATTGTAGAAAATGTTACATTTCAAACAAAGGCATAAACTTAGTTGTTGCTTCATCCATATGCAATGAAATTGTAGCGTTGTGGAAGAAAATTTAAGATCATAAAAATATCAAATAAAGAAAAGGAGAAACAGGTAACAGATTCTGAAGGGTCTATACTACAAATGTAGGCATAAGATCTATAATAATAATAACAATAATAGTAATAGTAATAGGAACAAAATGTGTGAAGAAGATACCATATCATAGTTCTCCCAGTCATTAATGTTTCAAAAATAAGTTGAAGCCCCAAAATATGGTAATCTTGAGTGGGAAAAAATAAAAATAAAAGATCGAAAACACATACACTAATGAAGGTAAGCAGGTGATAGAAGCAGGAAAATGATCCAAAAATAAACTGCAGTCCATTATAAACGAAACGACTAATAAAAAGTAAACTGTCAAAAAGTTTCAATTTAATGAAGAGTCTGATGACTTTACCATGGGCGGATATCACTTCCATGGTCTGATGACTTGAAAAAGAAGAGAGAAGATGGAAGAAGAGAGAAGTTGGAAGAAAAAGAGAGAAGTTGGAAGAACAAAAAGTTTCTGGGTAAAGGGAGATGAGAAGGAAGAGGAAGATGATAAAGCCCTTTTAATCCTTGTTGGCATCCTTATTGGCATCCACGTCATTAATCTCTAACGGTGTTAACACTAAACTAACACCAGTGACTAAACTAGTAACGTTTAGTAATTGCAAGGGCTTTTTTTAAAAATTTGAAATTGCAGGGACTAAACTGAATTTTCTTGACAATTACAAGGATTAAATGTACCTTTTAGCCATTAAAATATCCACTTGGAGTGCTAAGAAACAGACCTTGGAGGCAAGGTCAATTTTAGAGGCAGAGAATAAACAAACATGGCTCAAGCAACTTCAGAACTTATGTGGATTCAATCACTTCTCAGTGAAGTGCAAGTTCCTTTTCAGACACCCACTCTGGTATGTGACAATCTGTCAGCAATTCTCCTAGCTCATAATCCCATCTTGCACTCAAGAACAAAACATATCAAGCTTGATATACATTCTTTTAGAGAAAAGGTACCAGCAAAGTCCCCGCAGCCAAACGTGTGTCTGCTACAATGCAGATTGCTGATATACTTACAAAACCTCTAGGCACAACTGCATTCCTTAGCCTACGAGACAAGTTCATAGTTACTACCAGCCTACCACACTTGAGCTTGACAGGGAAATATTAGAGAAGTTCATCATAGATCTACTCAAGGTAGTCACAACAAGGCTAGTGAGAAACTCGTAGAAGCTTGTAAAGTCAGTTAGGCTCCAACTAGAAATTGTATTCTGTATTCTCAAAAAAAAAAAAAAATTGTATTCTGCTAAATTTAGTTAGATGACCTGGCAATGCAGCTAGCAGCCATACTCAATGTATATAAACTCTCTGTGACCGAATTCAGATCATAATGGAAATCTCACAGATTCTGAAATCTCTATTCTCTCTAGATTTTCTCTCTATTATGCACTAAAATGCTTTATAACAAATCAAGTTCTAAACTGTATTTCAAACTCAATATTCTTAGATAGCCTACACAATTTTCAGATTAATTAGCTAACCATTTGGGTTAGGTCTTTTATGTCCCTAGTTCAAATGTTCAATCTGAACTACACTATGTTTTCAATTTATTTATCAAGAGTTTTTTGAGACATGAATGGGATTGGTAGGTAACGTGAATCTTGCAGTTACAGGAGTACTCAGTCAAAATAGCTGACGCAATTTGATAGATATGGGCCTTAAACTTGCAGAAAGGCAGTGCCCCCCACTCTGTCAGTCTCAGTCCACATGTCAGATGAACCAGTGATGCAGTGTACCACAACACCTTTCAAAGATAAAATTCCAGCAATTTTTACCATGCAGTTCAAATTCTAACCAAAACGATTTTAATTTTCATACACTGTCGGTGTAAAAGAAGTTATCTAAGTATTTAATGATGTGTTGTAACATCATTTAACAAGTTAATAACATACAAGCTGTCATACTCATTAATAATGTGGCAACACATTAATACCATGCCAACAAGCCCAGTTGTTTTTCCTCTCCCACTAATTTATTAAAACATGTCTTAGGAATACAATTAGTGTGTGGAGTCTCTTAATTGAGCTACAATTAGCCAGTGTTTCAAATCTAATAACATGAACAAGTAATAGACTAGCTTCTTTGTCTCAAACAAGTAATAGCACAGCAACATTAACAGCAACAACAATAAAGACTAGCACAGTTTTTTTATTTATTTTAAAAAACAGACAATAATTTGAGTGTTTCAAGTCTCAGCTGTGTCTGAGCTTATTACAGTCTCTTCTACTATTGGTTTGCTCCCTGACCTCATTTTGTGCACATCCTGGCTGGAACAAATTAAGATTCTTCTCACCATATTACAGAATTCCCTGAAATAACATAACATAATAGTACTAATTAGTGAGATATGCATATGTGATCAATTGAGAATTATGACCATATAGAGATACTCACTGCCATGGATCATCACCCACAAGCATCATATCCCCTTCATCATCAGTGAAGACAATTTCCCACTTATTCCTTGTTTGGAGCTGTCCCTTTATGTCAAACAGCTTCTCCAATTCATCAATAAGTTGATCATACCCATCCAATGTCGTCAAGTCCACAGCACGACCCACCGCAACGCCCTGCATTTGAACCTTTTGACAGGTTTTCAACAATATAGAATTAACTCTAGTCCTCTACTATGTAACAAAACAATATAGGATTTGGATTTAGTGCAACTGGAGATGTGTACAGTCATGCAGTCGGTAAGCTTAGAGCCATGATTTTTAAGAGCAATTTTTGATTTTTGTTTAAAAAAAATTCGGACTTTGAAATCTGGACCGTTTGATCAAAGATCGGACAGTCCCGAGCTTGTTGACTATCCGACTACATGCAGTTCTGACTGCACACAAACCGGATCCAACAATATATGTCAAGTACCTTAGTGCAACTTCTGCTGCTGATTTGCTTGCCTGGAGTCTCTTTTGTAGATACTTGCAGCTGTTCTTGTTTCCTATCTTTAGAAGCCTGTGAGATATTGTTAGTCTTATTATGATCTCCATCAGTTCTTGTGGTAACATTTGCTACATGTAAAGATTCCTTCCAAGAGTTTCTAGGATGATCAATAAGATCAATCCCAAACAATCTACAGCTTGCAACAGCCTCAACTTTGCTCTCCTTGTCAAGCAAATGATCATTGCTAAGTATTTCTGAGTGAATATTTGAAATAGGCCAAGCTGAGACTGAGACACTTTTGCTATCATCAGTTGTGTCTTGACACAAATGAGAAGGATTACTAGAATGTGGAGAAGATAGCCAACTTCCTTCTGTTTGATTCCTTGATATACCATTGCTGCTGCTTTTGCTATTATCAGTTTGCATATGATGCCACATATGTGTACCGTCGTTCCTTTTGCCTTCAGCCATAGCATGTGTTACATCTGATTGTGTCATCCCGGCATCCCAGAAAGTGGAGTCGCCAAATGTTGTGTCACCTTTGAAAGTGAAATGCAAATGTCAATATGAATTAATAATCTCAGTGACCCCGACACTTCAAAGTGAAGAAGTGTCTGGTGTCTGACACGTGACACTTACACTTCAATTACATGCGTTTTTCAAATTTAAACAAGTGTCTACGTGTTCGTGTTAGTGTCGTGTGTGGTGTCTGTGTTTGTGCATCATAGTTAATAATCAAGGTTTAAAAAAGGTCTGCAACCGGGATCTGGATTGTGACATCAAGGGTTTTGACGTCGCTGAAACCACAACGCGATCGTGATTGAGGCTACATCAACTGCATTTGACGATGATGCTTCACAATATCAAGAATTGCGAGGCGACATCAACCTTTACCGCGATCGCCATTTAAAACCTGGTAAAGAATTAAAGGAGTTGTAGGAAATTCATCTTCCTTACCAAGATCTGGAACTTCATTGGTTGGTCGAGGCCGTTTATATTTTACGCCACCGGGTTGACCTAAAGATGTAGGAATAGAAGCTAGAAGGGGTTCTATTTCCCATGGTGAAACTCTATCAGGTCTTGGAATAGATGCAGGCTCATCCCATTGAACCTGGGAATATATGACAAGAATGAATGAATATTGAATATTAAAGACCATACAATCACTACAATATCAAATATGACAATACCTTAAGGGATCTCCATTTAGAATTCACCCAATATGAAGAAATATCCTCTTGTCCAATTATTGTACCCGAAAATCTGATCAACCATGTATTAGATAATTAGATTATCTAATGAAAAGTCATTTTGCAAACTACAGAAGTAAATTTTGGTACCTACCTTTTGTCAGTTTCAAGAGAATCATCTCCATCAAAACTCATCTTAAACCTCATGCCAACATTAACTTTTTGGTTGATAGCTTCCAAATACTTGTTCACACTTACAATAAACTGGCTCATCCTAAGCAAACAAAATACCAATATCAAAAATCATCCACCAAAGACAGTTTCTAGTTGTTTTGAGAATAAGTGAAAGTTATACCTTGGCTTATAATATACTACAAAAAGAGTCTGAGTTGCAACAGCATGAGATGCAGTTGCAAGGACTCCAAGGTGCATACTCTGACCAGAAATCACAGACGAAGGCATGTTGCTCTGTGGCGAAGCAAGACGCCTCACTCCCACACGCAATTCGCCGTCATTCCCTCTATACACAAAATCTTATTTAGTTAAAGTTTGCATCATCAAACATACGGATGCGGTTTGCGTGCAAATCGGAATCAGACACGGTCGTGCGATCGGAATCGCATGCAATCGTAATGCGTATAGTTGTGCAGTCAGCAAGCTCGAAGTCGTTCGATTAATATCGGACAATCCAGATTTCAAAAACTTTATATTAAGCAAAAATCAAAAACTGCTCTTAAACTATGGATTGTCAGATCTTGATCCGATGGCTTCTAGCTTGCCGACTGTATGACTGCACCTAATCCAAATTACAAATGCATACCTCAGAAACACAAAAGTGTCTCCAGCAACTAATCTCTTGGAAGTCACAAAAGTACTCCATCCTGTTGTGAGCAAGTGCCTACGTGGTTGACCTGAAACCGAAAGCAAAACACATCGAAAGGAAACAAAAAATTAGGCCACTTCTTAGAATGTGGTTAAGGCCTAACTCAACCCCACAAAACCGGCTTGTAAGGTGAGGGATGCCACCCACTTATAAACTCTTTTTCAGGCCATATCACATCCGATGTGGGACTCTTAACACACCCCCCTCACGCCCAGGACTGGACAATTGGAGCGTGACCCGAGTGGCCCGATTGCGGGTGGCCCAACGGATCTTGGGTTGGCTCTGATACCATCTTAGAATGTGGTTAAGGCCTAACTCAACCCCACAAAACCGGCTTGTAAGGTGAGGGATGCCACCCACTTATAAACTCCTTTTCAGGCCATATCACATCCGATGTGGGACTCTTAACACCACTAGAAGTAGAAAGTTAAATAAAAAACCCAAATGAAAATTAATCATGTTTGTATAATCAAGCATCAAATTTCAAACTAGGGGACCACATGCTTAAGTACTCAAATCCTTTCCACTTGTATCAACACATGTAGGTAAATTTAACAAGTCCTTTACCTCTAAATATATGCTTAAAGTGCCATTCATAATTATGAAGATCTTTAGCAATCAATTCCTGAGTTGGGGTTGATTGAGACAAGTCCTAAACAAAATCCAAACATGGTTTTAGTAAACATCAAAAGAATAATCTAGATCTGTTCTGTTATTGGTAACCAAACAAAAAATGAATAAAAACAGAAAAAAGATATTATTAGTAATAGTACCAAAGGGGGAAGGCATTCAGTGGCATGTTTCCTAAGAACAGAAAATCCACCATGAGTACTTGTATCAGAAGCTGTTAAGACCTTGCAGAAGGAGTGAGTTCTTGGTCTTGGAGGTTCAGCAGGAGATGGATCAGGATTTGTTGGCTCAGTTTGCTAAGACATTTGTTCCATTAGAAATCCAAATATTGGAAGAAATGAATCTAAGGTTGACCATGATAAAATTGAGAATCAAAAGGGGGTATATCTATATCCTTACATTAGATTCTGGCACCAGTGTAATCTGTGCATATACTTCATCTGTTTCTTGTTCAGCCTAAACATGTCAAAATTCAAGTCAATTATTTTTTTTTTCTATTTTTTCAACAAAATGCTTAATTGTACATAGAAACCCCAGAAATTATTTCACCCCAAAATAGTTTTTTTTTCTTAATTTAACAAAAAATAAGGAAATTTAAAAGGAAGGAGAGTGAGAGAGAGAGAGAGAGAACATTACAACCAGAAATTACCAAATAAACACCAAAATGTATATACAAAGTAACTCCAAAACCCAGATGAAGATTTTGACCAATGTTTTATCAGAAGCCAAAGTTGGAAACTTTTTGTATTTTTAAAATGACCCACAAAAAAAAAATGAAGAGAAATTAAGTTGAAGAAGGAAATTACCAGTAAATGAACGTTGATGACACGACAAAGGATCTTAGTAGGAAGTTTGAACAATGGAATCCTCTGATTTAGTTCCTGATTTGTTGATACTTCTAACTACAGCCACCAAAAACAACAACAAAGTAAGAAAATTAGCAACAAAAAAAAGAGAATCCAATCCAGCATATTCATTCATTAAAATTTGTAAGAGAAAAAGAAACAAACTTGTTCCATGTGTCCTTGAGGAAAATAAAAGACCCTTTGAGCTGCACGAGGAATTTCCACATGGGGTCCAGCACATGCTTTCCATAGTTGTTCATAAAGTTCATCTTCTCCACTATGATTCAACATTTTTTCAATTTCAGTTTCTTCAGCTTCAGAGAGGTTTGTGTTGTGAGTTGTGAGTTGTGACCAATATGAATTTAAGTTGTTCTCATATCATTATCAATAAAAGGGTATGCAAATAGTACACATCGTCATCATCAGCAACAGCATCATCAAATGTCTGTTTAATATGCTACTAGGTGATGGAAACGTTACAGAATTAAGACTCTCTTTCTCTTTTATTGTGTATGGAAGGTAACGGCGTTTGTTGGAATCAATGAATCATACCACAAAACTATTCCCCTTGGGACTGAGTTGTGTCCATTTTATAACACACAAGACTTGGTCTTTCTTATTCTTGTTGATTTTTCATTAATATTTTATTTCTTGTTGTGCTGTGTGTGTGTGTCTTTTCTGTCCTATATAGTATAGTATATTTAGTATACTCGCGCACCACACCATGTACTGTTTAGTGTTTACCTTTCATTAGCAAGTGTAAATGTAACGCTATTTAGAGACACGGTGAGTCTTTTGTTCGGTAAAACTAACGCATGAGTTAATTCTTACTACTCTACTTACTTATGCTTTTAATCTACTATAATAAAAAGAAGTAATTAACCCTCCACCAAATTTACTAACCTACCCTCTTTCCATTAGTTACAATATTAAGTTTTAATAGTCATTTCGCCACTAAAAGACAAAATTTAGTAACTACTTTTATAATTAACTCAAACTATTAAAATTAATCAATTTAACTACTACCAATTATAAAAAAGTACTTACTTCTAACTAAAATTTCAAATTATTATTTTTCAATAAATTAAATTATTAAATTAATATTATACTCAATAATTAAATAACCTAAAATTTCCTATTTACTATAATCTCTCTATTAAAACTATTAAAATCAAATAATTTAACCACTAAAAATTGTAAAAAGAACATTAAACACTACAAAAAATGACAAAATATCGTTTTTATATTAAATGAATATGATTAAATTATTATTAAATCATATAGAAAAAAAGGAATAAACACGTGGCAACGAGAGCGGCAACGGGAGACTGACTTGAGATCGGCAACAACAACGGGAGCAGTAATCGGAGTGCCAACGGGGGTGCATTTTTTATCATTTTCTTCCTCTTTGTTCATTTTTACTCCATATAAAATTTACTATTTACTATAATTTCTCTAATAAAAATATTAAAATCAAACTCAATTTAATCACTAAGAATTGCATAAAAAACTTTAACCACTACCAAAATTTACAAAATAACTTTTTTATAATTAAATTAATATTTAATCATATAAAAAACGAGCAATTAAGTGCATGGCGACGAGAGTGACAACGGGAGTGCCAATGAGAGGGTCAACGGGGGCGCATATTTTAACTTAAATCCGATTTTCCTTTTTTCTTTTATTATATTGCAACTTTCAATGTACTTATAATTTCATAGAGAATTATAAGTTATAACAAATACAGTATCACCCGTGCGTATGCACGAGTAAAATACTAGTTACTAGTATGAGTTTAATTGTTATCAATCATTGTATCAAAAAAAATTGTTATCAATCAGCAAAAAATTTACACAATCAATCAAAGAATTACGGTATAAATGATTTTCATGAAGTTAGGAGAATACTCACATTTTTTATGTTGTGGACAACTAATGGTTGATAGTGTAATTTTTTTTTTATATTGATAGTCTATATAAATTAAATTTCAATGGTATTAGTAAACCATTTAAAAACATTAAAATAATAGTTCTTAAGCTAAAAGAGATTTGTTATTAGATTTATGAATTATTTTTATAAGCAATGATGTATTGAAAAGAGCACTAGGGGTGCTCAAAACCACAATTACAACGATGGGGTCATAATTTGTTTATACATGAAAGTGTGCATTATTCCACCATAATGATGGAGAGCAACAAGATTTCCTTCCCACCCTATAAATGAACTAGCACCAAGAAAGAAACTTCACCTAAGCCACTATCGAATAAACCTTTGGCTCTACCCCCCTAAAACAAACACCATTACGAGATAGCCAAAGACACCAACAGGTTGTCAACCAAAAAATATGTTTGATCATCTTCGCCTTCTTACCAATACATAACTCGTCATAGCTTAGAAAATGATCAACTAAAGTAGAAGAACAAGGCACTTGAACATTCGGCCAACGATCAATCTCTCCCCACACCAACAGCGAAAATTCGCAACCCAAAAACAAGTGATGGGAATCCTCAATGTGAGACCTACAAGAGAGCAAGTTGCATCCTCCTCCGAATTAATAACATGACGTCTAACTAAAGAGGGAAGAACATATATAGAATTGTTGAAAATTCTCCACCCAAACAACAAGATCTTCGCTGGAATTTGTGTCCTCCATAGCGCCTTCAACTCTGATTTCTGTAAAGCCGAGACTTGGCTGCTGTCCACGGCCGAAGCTTGATCGACTTGAGAAAGAAAGACATAACGGATCGGACCAAAAATGAATTTAATGAGACCAACACCATCGATCACTACTCTCATTTGGCCGGATGAACATCTTGCAAAATCAACAATGACTCATTAGCGTCAATCATCGACACACACCGCAAAAAAATAGAAGTTCCACTGCCAATGATCATCGCGCCAAGCTCCTAAATCCGCCAACCTTACATTTTTATTGGGACAAATGATAAAGATGTTGCCAAAATCAAGCTTCAATGAACGTTGCCCAAGCCAATGATGATGTCAGAAATCTACACAGCAACCGTCTCCTAACCTCCGTCCTACAATTGATTCAAACCAACCCACCGAAAACCTCTCCTCCCCCACGCACCTAATATCGCGCCACCACAAAGAATATTCCCTTCTAGTCACCGAAGTTGTTCCATTGAAAAAATAGATCCCAAATCGCCATATCTATAAGAAAGAATACCCCTCCAAGGCGCACCCTCATCCGACAACATTCTCCGCTTCCACTTCGCCAAGAGAGCAATATTAAACATTTCGATATCTTTCACACCCAATCCTCCATCCTCCTTAGTTCTACAAATCTTCTCCCACACCACCTAATACACACCTCTAGAATCGTCCTTGATCCCCCACAAGAAATCTCTGAAGCTTGATAAGAGTCTTGATCACCACCTTCAACGCTTTTTAAAAAGATAATAATAGAGTGATATGCTATTTAAAACGAAATTTATAAGAGTTACCTGGCCACCAATAGATAAAGAGTGTCCTTGCCACAACGCCATATACTCCGACTCTTATCAATAACCCGCTTCCAAGTTGAACTCTGTCTCGGGTTTGCGCTCACGGGAATGCCCAAAAAAGTGAACAGAATAGACTCCGTTCGACAATGAAGGAAAGTTGAAGTCGATGCTAAGAAATCCTCTGACACATTGATACCAATAATTTTACTTTTATGAAAGTTAACCTTCAGCCCAGACACCATTTCAAAACCTCTAAGAATAGATTTGATACACCACAAATTTCCCCTTGTTGCCTTCCCCAACATAATGGTGTTATCGGCAAATTGAAGCATACAGAAGCGAAGATTGTCGTCAACCTTGTATCAACAAAAGATCCCACCTCCACTGTCTTTGACATCATACCCGACAAACCCCCGGCTACAATCAAGAACATAAACGGAGACAGAGGATCACCTTGACGAAGACCTATACCAACCTTAAAGTCGTTAGTGGGGCCGCCATTAACTAAAATGGACATGGAGCTAGAGCACACACAAGCTTTCACCCACCTAATCCACTCCAAGCCAAAACCCAACCTCTCCATCATGTAGATCAAAAAATTCTAAGAAATAGAGTCATAGGCCTTCTCAAAGTCAACTTTAAAAAGCAAACAATCATCCTTCTTTGTCTTGGCTAGATCAACAACCTCATTCACCACCAAAACACCATCAACGATGTGCCCCCCTAAGAACGCCGATTGGCGACTAGAAATGACATTGGGAAGAACTCTCTTCAATCTGCTAACTAACACCATGGCGAGAATTTTATAGATGCAACCAATCAAACAAATAGGCCTATATTCCCTCAAACTTTGAGGGTGATCATTTTTGGGGATAAGGGTAATAAAAGATACCCTGATAGCTTTTGGCAAAGACGCCTTCACATAAAATTCATGGAAAATAGCCACTATATCCTCCCGAATCAAGTCCCATCACTCCTTAATAAACTTCAGATTAAACCCATCTGGTCCCAGACTCTTATCACCATCACAATTCCAAACCTCCTCCTTTGAGAATGGCTTCCCCAAAAGATCCTTGCCACCACTAGAAATTTGTTTAAACTCGATCCTATCAAGGTTGGGTCGAGTCAGTTGAGTCTCCTTAAAACACTTCTCAAAGTGCCTTCTAACCACTTCTTTAACCGCCTCCACATCATCAAGCAAAACACCATTCTACTTAGAATTGGCATCACCCTCCCTAATCCACCGAGATCTAGATTTCTAATAAAAAAGGCTTTCCTTCATCCGGATATCTTTCCAAAACTCAGCGGTGACATCCTTCCTCCACAAGAGCACATCAGTATCAAAACATTAAATCAACATATCATCTAACACATTAATATCCTGAATCGCCTTTCCAATGTTCAAATCAATAACACCATATACCTCCAATGCTCTAACCACCCATTAATAAAATGAAAAGGCTTGGGACCCCAATCATTAAGAGAACGAATAACCCATATCGGGTAATGATCCGATATGTCTCTATCACCAATCCACTGACCCGAAACATTCTATATAGATACAAGACCTTCTGTTAGAAGAAAACGATCCAATATACTCATTGAGATACCATCAGAACAAAACCAAGAAAACTTTTTCCCCGAAACGGATACATCAATCAGATCCATGTCGTCAATAAAATTATTAAATTCAACAATATCCTAAAAGTTGCTACCATCTCCGCTCCTGCCTCTTCTCTCTTCAACACTAGTCACATAATTAAAATCCCCAACCACACACCACCCCCCCTAGAAAAACTCGTTTTCAACCTCTTAAATTCCTACCAACCCTTCCTTTTCTCAATCAAAGAACAAGGAGCATACACATTCACTACATAGATTAGAATACCACGAGAAGTAGTGCACACGCTCACAAAACCAACACCATTGAAAGATAAATTAACTAACCAAGAATCTACGAACCATGAAGATAAAATTCCGCCTGACAACCCCCGAGAAAGAATCATACTTCTCTTGTTTCTTGTAATCACCCCATAATTGGCCAATTTTATTAATATCTAACAACTCCCTCTTAGTTTCTTGTAAGCAAATAAAGCCAAATTTACCTGTGCGGATCAATGAAGCTAACTGACGACGCTTTTCTCTGTCCCCCCACCCTCTTAGATTTAAGGGAAGGATATTCATGTCACACTGTTTTTAACCACCTCCTTCTTCCTACCTTCTTGATCACGTAACTCGTCGGCTTCAATCAAATCAATATAATGCTCATCATCATGATTACCAACCACCCCCAACTTCTTAGCCTCCTTCTGAACCTTCCTAGCTACCGCCTTGTTTTGGAGAGCCCAAAACCTATTATTCCCCTGAACAAAATCAGAACTAGCAATAGAATCTTCACCAAGGACAGCCCCTGCGGAAGGAAGAGAAGAAATTTTCATTCGATTATTTGACACATTGTCGACGTCACCAACCATATCCGCTAAGCCTTCCTTTTCAGAGACTTCCTTCAACTTATGAACAACACGAGGTAACTTGCCAGACCGAGGAGGTCTACAGACACCAACCAAGCGAAGCTTGCATTGTTTCTTACTATGAACTGAGCCATGAACATTATGTGATGCATGTCTTGTAAGAAGAATAGTTGGAGAACTCGCTCCAACATTATTTGCTGGAGGAACCAAATTAATATGGTGTTGTAAGCCCAATGTAGAAAGATCAACGTGGCCCAATCCATCACCAGCCAACAATGAGTCAGGGACCGCAAAATTATGGGAGAATGAGTTAATGATTGGGCCCATATTGGAAACCGAAATTGAGGGACTTTCTGCATGAGAACGAATATTCTGGTCCTTTTTCAAACTTACATTATTAACGAAATAATTATTTCTCCATCACCATCCTCACTTCTATCCTACAATCATGGGAGAATTATTAGCGAATTTAATGCTTCAATAACTCACAAACTGCCCAATCCTCTGCCAACCTCTCCGACCTCCTCACCGTCTCGGGCCAAAACGATTCCCGCTACCATTCCTCCTTGCCGGAATCACCACCTCCAACACCTTCCCATGTTTGAAAATACGTCAAACAAATCTTTTTCCCTAAACCTAACAGGAAACTTACTGAAATAAAAGGATGAAATATTATCGAAAATCATCCCCTCCCTTTTAGGTCAGAGGCACTTTGTCGGTCTTCAAGAATCCAGCTCTCTCTCCTTCTTCGTACAACTTGCCCTATCATCAAAACGGACCACATGTCTAGTGTACGTTACTCTGGAAATCCCTTACGATATCACCATCTCCATACCGCTGCGTTGCCTCCCCCACACGGTGATCTCTACTAGCCCATCGTCCTCTTTCAACCGTCCTCTTGTTTGGAATAAGTGTAAAAATTTGGTCAAAAAACAATAAGCAAGAAATTGACGTGAGAGTAAAAAAAACATTCGTACAATATTTTGTTTCATCGCCCAAGTGAGAATAAATGGCAAGAAAGATGACTTTTTTAATTCCAAATTTGTCCTTATTATTTTATGGATAATGATGTGATGTTTTTAATTTAGGGGTAATTTTTGTACTTTTCAAATAATCAACACTTCTCTATTTTTATTTATTTCTTTTATACTAAACAACCTCAAAATCTCTTCTATTTCTTATTTTCTCTCTTCTCAAACTCTTCCTCACCTCTTTCTTCACAATTTCTTCTGTCAACTAATGATCAAACTCTTGTTTATTTATAATTAGGTAACTATTTCTTAAATAATTTGAAATGAAGTCCTTTGAAAGGAAAAACACACATTGTTGCTCATTATCATAGTCGAGATGGTAACTTTTGTTTTTACGAAGTAATTTATTTTTTGTGGCAAAAGTAAATTTAGTTGGTGCTTGTTTGATGAAAAAAATTGGAAAACAAATATGAAGACCTAGTCTCATATTATTTCCCAAAAAAAAAATACCTAGATCGACTCATATTCGTTTCCTTAATTGGAACAATATTCTCTTTTGTTGTTACAAGGAACACATTTTATTATTCAATAATTGGAACAATATCTGGCAAAAAATTAATCAGAACATTTAAATGGATATGATCTGTCTTGATCGCGTGTAACAATCAGTGTCGACTTGACTTCCATATTTTGGCTATTTTATTTTTTTTCTAGAATATTTGTTGGTTATGTGTTGACACAAATTTGAAAATTATCACAATTAAAATATGTGACACGTCGTATATTAGAATATACCCACTTGTCACCAAAAAAGAATGGTAGGAACGGGTAACTAAGCTTAGATCTCGCCACAAAGTCTTGGGAATTAGTCTTGGAGTGTGAAAAAAGCTCATAGGAGAGGAATCACGCAGACCAAATGGCAAAATAGGGTAAACATGTTCTTGTGTGAGGTTCGAATCCCGACGTAAATTAATCACTGACAAAATCGATAGATACTGTGTATCAATAAAACGGTAATAAAAAAAGTACTCACTTGTCCATGAGAATATTCCCTACCTTCAATTTGGGTGTTATCCCCCTATCTTAATTTTTTTTTTATTTATAACTAAATGTTAGCGGTTAATTAGTTACTAGAGAAATATAGTTTTTAGTGTTTCAACTCTCTTGGTTCTTTAGCTTGCCAGTTACCTACTTGCGGCAAAAAAAGAAATATATTTAATAGAAAAAAGGAAAATTTGTATTTATAAAAAAAAAGGAAATATGTGTAACTCTCTTAAAATACTATTTACCTAAACATTCGAATTTTGCACAAAAAAAAAATGGATTTGAATTCCCTACCGTTAACTTTAGCCGTAGTCTAGATCTCAATTGTAGATATAAATTTGATGGTATAAATTTAAAGTTGTATTTTATATATATATGATGTTTTGTTGTTATATCATAACCGTTAAAGCTTCTCTTAATGACCAATATTCACTAACTGCAATGACTGTACCATTTTACGACCGTAGATGATTCAGCTGCAAAAACTATACACGTGAATCATGTAAAAACAATTTCTATCAAGATGTTCAGTAATATTTCACAAAAACATGTTATAGTCTAAATTAATTTTGAAAACTAAATGCATGATATAGAAAAAGAAATAACATTATAACCCAATAAATATCGATAAGGGTTGGTCCAAGTGGTAACTGGACTTGAATCTCACCCCAAGGTCTCGAGTTCGTATCTTGGGTGTGGCAAAAACTCTGTTGGGAGGGAGAACCACACGGGCTGGCAAAGCCGATACTCGTGGTCAATCAAGTTCCCCAGCGTAGATTAGTCATCGGCAAAACCGGTGGAAACTACGCACCAAATACATGGTAACAAAAAAAAAAATTAGGCTTAAAGGTACTTTTAGTCCCTGCAATTGTCACAATAATCCAGTTTAGTCCCTGCAATTCCAAAATTTTTAAAATAGTCCCTGCAATTACTAAACGTTACTACTTTTAGTCTCTGCTGTTTGTTAAGGGTTAACACTGTTAAAAATTGATGACGTGACAGCTGACACATCTTGCACATGTGTGTGCCACGTCATTTAATAATCCAGTCAGCAGACCACTTAATATTTTAATAATTAAAATATTAACATTATCATCTTCATCAACAGCAACACATCTTCATCATCATCTCATCATCGTCATCATCTTCATCATCATCATCATCATCATCATCATCTTCATCAGCAACCTAAAACTAAAACTACAACAACAGCAACACATCTTCATCATCATCTCTTTGACTTCATTACAAACCCACAATCTTTCTTCTTCTTCAACAACAACAACACAATCTTCTTCAACAACTCTTTCTTCTTGCTGATTTTTCATTATCCCCAAATCTCAAGCCACTATCCCCATTATCCCCAAATCTTCAACAACAGTAACAACACAAACACAAGGTTGAAGACAACCTCCAAATGACAAAATTCGCAATTCTTCACCAACTTAAACAAATGAGTACTCCATTTCGTGCGAAATTTCACAAGGAACTCGAATTTATCATCAATTTGTAGAAAAAGTTGAAGAGCTTACTCAAAACGCGAAATTTCAGAAAAACGCGTTTTAGGGCTTTGAAATTGGGCAAATGCTCAAAACTCAACCAAAAAGCACGAAATCAGTTGCTATAGGTTCGTAATCATAGTAGGAACAAAAACGCAGCAAGAGATTCGAAGGAAAAAATGCAAAATCAGAAACGAAATTGAAAATAAGGTTGCGAAATTGCAATGGTTTTTGGACTCAAAGAGACGCGAATCAAGCTCAAGTCAAGTGAAATAAAAGTGTGTAATGGAAGATTGAAAAAAAGAGAGAAGATGGAAGAAGAGAGAAGATGGATGAATTGAAGCGATTGAAGGAGAAGAAAGAAGAGTGAAGATGGCTGAAGAAGAGAGTAATGGAAGAATACAATTTCTGGAAATGAGAACGAAGAGAAGATGACTCAGCCTTTTCATCCTTGTTGGCATCCTTCATGGCATCCACGTCATCAATTTTTAACAGTTTTAACCCTTAACTAACAGCAGGGACTAAAAGTAGTAACGTTTAGTAATTGCAGGGACTATTTTAAAAATTTTGGAATTGCAGGAACTAAACTGGATTATTTTGACAATTGCAGGGACTAAAAGTACCTTTAAGCCAAAAAATTATAACCCAATAAAAGGTAAAATGTAACCGGACCTATGAGTAAAATTTGTTTACACTGTCAGTATATAGTTACTAAATTTTATTTCATTCCATAATATGAAATTATATATACTAGAAAGTCCTTTGATTCTCTGCTACATTCATTTTGGATGAAAACCCTTCTCTTTTACTGGATTCACATATCCTGGGATAATTTATGGAGTATAAAGACTATTTTCATAATATTCGAACTTGTGTTAGAGCTGAAGGTGAATTTCCACAAGAGCTGTTTGTACGACATTAATTTGAAAGATGATCTTCTTGAGGCAGTTGCAAGTTTCTTGTCTTGTAGCTCCGTTGTTATTCTTTTTAAATTTCTGGATATTTCGGTGGGAGTCAATCCAAAAACTTCGTCGTGGAATGGATGTTTCTTGTCTATTGGGAGTAGAGTGACTATCATAAACTCTGTCCTCAATAGTATTCTGCTCTAAACGTTCTCTTTCTTTAAGGCCCCTAAGATTGTTATCCAAGAGCTCGTTAAGATTCAAGGGGACTTCATGTGGGGGTAATAGAGAGGGTCGACCCGTTTATTGGGTGTCTTAGGATAAATTGTGTAGACCCAAGAAGGATGGTGATTTGGGGGTGAAGAACTTGGAAGCTTTCAATTTGGCTCTTTTGAGCAAGTGGAAATGGAGATGCATTAATGACATTAATGCTAGTTGACGGCAGCTTATCTCTCATCGATATGGAGATTTGACGTATGTCTTCACGGGGGCTCTTTTGTCTACAGGTGGTACTAGAGATTCTTTATGGTGTTGGGATTTATTACTTTTGGAAGATGGCAAATCTTCGTGGCAGGGAGTCTTTGTTTATGCGCTTAAGTAAATGATGGGTATGGGAAATTTGATTTTCTTTTGGTTGCACAAGTCGGCCAGCAACGAGACTTTTAAGGACTTGTTCCCTAGTCTTTTCCACTTGACAAAGTTTAAAAATGGTAGTATTATGGAGCACGAGTATTGACTTGATAACACTTGACGTTGGAATCTATATTATGGTCGTGTTGTGTATGCCGAGGAGAGGGCTGATCTTGACTTGCTTTTTGACATTTTATATTCGTTCCATCCTGTCGATTCCGAGCAAAATCGTTGGAAGTGGAGGCTTGATAAATTCCACTCTTTTACGATTAAATCTTGTTATGCGCTTTTGCTGAGTTTAATGAAACATGATAGGTTGGGTAGCGATACTCAAATTGCTTTAGATGATATGTGGCAACTTCAATTCCCACAAAGGTGGAGGTTTTTGGTTGGAGATTGTTGTTGGGAAAACTTCCAACTTGTGGTGTTCTTATTTCTAAAGGTATTCTTAAGGACCCTCATGGGTCATGTTGTCCCTTTTGTTTTGAGCAAGATGAGTCTATTTTTCATTTATTTTTTCTGTGCAGGTGTTCTCGATCAGTTTGTACTATACTATTCATAATTGGGTGGGCATTGCGGTTATGGATTCTCTTGTTGGTGTCGCACATTTTTGGATGGAACGAATCATACACCACGTGATTGCCATCCAAAACAATAACTTCAATATACCATCCTTCTTGTTTTGGATGACAGTCACGTGGTGTATATAGGTTCACCGTAACCATATTCTCTTCAAAGCTCAAGTCTTTAACCCTCATGTGGTTGTCAATCATGTTAAGTCTATAACCTGGAACTAGTTCATAAGCACACAATACCACAATTCAGCTATAAAGACTTCTGATTGGTGAGGAAATCCTCTTGTTTGTATGAACTCGATATAATTTGACTTATTGCCTCATTCTTTCTAGGGTACTCTTTTTTCCTCCTTGGACCTTTTTCTCATGTGATTTTGGCCCAATCTAATATCTATACTAATCTAATGTAATCTAATCTAATATCTATTTATCTAATATCTATTTATACAAACAAACAACTTTCCAAATTACAATTTTAGACAACTTACTTCTTCTTTTTTGACACATCTCCACTTTTGTTTTATTTATTATTTTTTAATTCCACTTTATCTTCCTTTCTCACTCACTCTCTTTCAATCTCATATTTCCCAATATTTTTTACTTCTTACACATCTATTATTAGTGCCCCCCACACCATTTATTTAAAAATATTTCATTTCCCAATCTTTTTAATCCACTACATAATCTAATATAATTAAATTAATATTAAATAATCTACAATTTACTCCTATTTACTATCTAACCTAATATCTATTTATCTATTTATACAAACAAATCACATTTAAATTACTCAAAACAAGCCTCCCAAATTACTTGACAATTCATTTGACTAAGGACAACATTGTAATTTACTATATATCATACTTTTATCAAATTTCTTCTCTCAATTCATTTTCTTCTCACTCCCACTTTTTTCTACTTTCTCTTACTTTTTTTTTTCAAAAATTCAAATCAAACTCACCAACATTCTTTACCCACTATCTACTAATCTAATATCTATTTATACAAACAAATCATACTTAAATTACTCAAACAAGTTTCCCTATTTATTTGACAACTCATCTAACTAAGGGCAACATTGTAATTTACTATCACATTTTTTTTCAAATTTCTTCTCCCAATGCACTTTCTTCTCACTCGAATTTTTTTTAACTTTCCCCTCTTTTTTAAAAAAAAAATTCGAAATTCAAATAAAATCAAATCTACTAATAAACTAAAATAATCAATCTAAACTATGAGATAACTTCACTAATATATAAAAACACAGGATAACTTCACTGATATATTAAAAAACACGATATTAATATATAAAAAAAAAGGAAAACTTGATGACTATTTCAACTACTGATTAATATTTAAAACACGGGATAACGACTGCACTGATATATTTGATAATCTATCTTTTACTATCCACTATAATGTATTAATCAACTAAAATAATCAATTGAAACTATGAGATAACTGCACTGATATATAAAAAAATATGGGATAACTATACTAATATGTAAAAAAACACACGAGATAACTGCAATGATATGTATAAACACACTGGATAACTGCACTGATATATAAAAAACACTTTACTGAAATATTTAATAATCTACCATCTATCCGTTACTGTCTACTATAATCTATTAATCAACTAAAAATAATCAATTGAAACTATGAGATAACTTTACTGATATATTAAAAAACACGTGATAATTTTATTGAAATATAAAAAACACGGGATAATTGCAATGATGTATGTAAAAACACGAGATAGCTGCACTGATATATAAAAAAAACACGGGATAACAACACTAGCACTAATATATCAAAGAACACGGGATAAATGCACAAATTGTTTTTAAATGATACTTTTATATTTTTAGATTTTAATATTTATCTAATTTTTTATTTGAGATTCTATTTTTAACTATTTTAAATTTGTCTTTTTTTCACAAGGTGTTGTCCAAACTATTTAAATTATGTCTAAGTTCGTTCATGAAAAGAATATTGCAGCACCCGTGCGTATGCACGGGTATCCTACTAGTTTGTATGAACTCGATATAATTTGACTTATTGCCTCATTCTTTCTAGGGTACTCTTTTTTCCTCCTTGGACCTTTTTCTCATGTGATTTTGGCCCAATGAAGTTATATATGTAAGAGTTGGGGTACCCAAGTACTCCATTTTATTAATATATATTTTGCTTATAAAAAACGAGTCTGACTTAGAGTACCAAAGAATTCCTTAGTAATTGTTACTAAATGGACATCATAGTCATTTCTACATCTTGGTCAAAAAAAATAGTCATTTATCTATCAATGAAAAAATCCGGTAACCACAACACTAAATTGTGGTTACTCACCACACGAACACTTAATTTTGTATGTACTAACCATTGAATTGGTATATAATGATCACTGAAAAATTTAGTAATTATTACTGAGGAATTTCTTAGTATCATACGTCAAAAAAAAAAAAAAAATATCACCCATGGTCTTGGGATATGACCATGACACTTCAAATGGAGAACAATTATAATGGCTTTATAGATGCAATCTAGTTGCAATCAATATAAAAAAACATTTTACAGATGCAATCAATATAAAATGCAAACAATTATAATGGCTATATAGATGCAATCAATATAAATGTTTTTAGTTGCAATCAATATAAAAAAACATTTTACAGATGCAATCAATATAAAATGCAAACAATTATAATGGCTTTATAGATGCAATCAATATAAATGTTTTTAGTTGCAATCAATATAAAAAAACATTTTACAGATGCAATCAATAGTGGTTAAAAAAACATTTTACATAGGTTATAATGGCTTTATAGATGTAATCAATATAAAATGCAAAAACCTTTTAAATAGGATCACGAAGCATGATGTAAAAAAAACTTTTTAGATTTCTTAACTAGTAGGAATCGTCTAAAAAAATTGACTTTAATATTTAGATCAATTTAACTAGTCATAACTGAACCAAAGAAATGACACCCTCGTATTTCTATCTAGTAGAAATACTAAAGTGTATCTAATGGCATACATCAAAGTATAAAAATTACTGTCTCAGATATTGATTTGACCAAAAACTCTCGAATCCAAATCAAAGAGTCGTAAACATAATATAGTCCAAAGTTCAATATCCTAAAACAAGACAAGCAATGAAACGATTACATAACTCAAATACAAATTCAAGTTATAAATCGAAAACAAAGATACAAGGAAAACCATAACTAATAATAGAAGAACTACGTCTTCCATTTCCTTTCTCGAACACGCTATCCACTCGTGCCATAAAGGATCTCCTTTCACTGTTTCTCACGAAAAACAACAACATTTGTAGGGTGAGATAACAAATCTCGGTGAGTCTTACCGTGACCCTTTACCTATCACTCGGTCCATTTATAAAACATTAATTAATTTCTTGATTTAATAAATAAACCATGCACGTTACTAATTGCACAATACCGATCGCACACTGCTAATCCCGTATGTGAGTGCATTCATAACGTCAAAACAATTGTACCATACCATTGCACATCTGCTAATTCGGCACAAGTACATTAACTCTCTTTAGCATAACACCGATCGCACATCTGCTAATCCCGGTGAACCCTATCGTAGAAGGCCTAGGTTTAGGGCCCATGACCTCCCCCTCCTAGTATGCTAACTTGTGGAGTCGTCACCTGGACTATACATATATATATATATATATATATATATATATATATATATATATATATATATATATATATATATATATATATATATATCAAACATAATTTTACTCTATGATATAAATCCATATCATACGGTTCTTCTTATGAACTGCATAACTTGATCCAGAAACCAATTTTTGTTCTTAAAACAATTGTTCCCACACGATACTCTAAGTTTTTCTGAAATATTCGTAACATTAACCATTTAATTCAAAACCACTTTGAACATGTATCAAAATTTCTAACGAAAATTCGTGAGTTTCTCGAAATATGGACATCCCAAAAAAAATACTTACCTGTATAACCAGTCCAGACAATTTACAACCACATACATAAATCCAAATTCAGCACAAGAATTCACAATCAAAATAATATGGTTTCTTTTTAAATTTCCAACACGCGTAATTTTTTTGTAAAATACCGTTTTTGACTCGAAAATTTGCGAAACTCCGAATTTTGAAATCATTCAAACGTAACACAAACAATATTTAAAATTCCCTAAACGTTTAGATCTTTATGAGTAGAACTGATCCAAAAAGTTTTATTTGTTTGGAATAACAGTATCATGCATGATATTGATCTTGATCAAATCAATATCAAACACTGTTGTATAAAACGGGCATGTAGCTTGGTCTTGTCCATATCGTTTATTGTCTTTGTTCTATTTCACATCAGAAAGAAGAAGAAAAATCCTTGAAAAGATATGGTAAGTCATACTTACATTGTCGTTCCGTTGTGTTCCCATGTTCCCATAAAAGAAAAAATGGGAACAAGGTTGTGGTCCTTGTGGATTTTCATTAAGTTATGTTATGTAAAAAGTAACCGATAGAATAAATTAGTTTTAAATAGATGAACTTATAATAGTGTTATAGGAGAATGGTGGATTCCTTCAAAGTTTCCGCAGCGAAATCTTGGTCATTAGAATAGAAAGAAAAAAAGCATTTAAAACAAAAAAGTGTTAAATATTTTTTTATGAAGGTTAAATATGTTTTTAGTCCTTATAAAATTTCACTATTTTGTTTTTAGTCTGTATAAATGTTTTCATCGACTTTTAGTCACTATAAATTTCGTAATTTTGTTTTTAGTCCCTATAAATGTCAACTTGTATATATCCATTGAATTTTTGAGTGACGTTTTGCATACATGTTAAGGACATTATAAACATCTCTTCCACAAAAACTTAGAATTTCGTAAGTGCAAAAAATTTGAGAAACAAATTAAAGGAAATATTAACCTAGAAATTCAATTTTGAGCTTATTTTGTGTGAGGGAGATGTTTTTAATATCTTTAACGTGTATGCAAAATATCATTCAAAAATTCTAAAGGTATACATGAGTTTACATTCTTTAGGGACTAAAAACAAAATTGTGAAATTTCATAGGGACTAAAAGTTGATGAAAATTTTTATAGGGACTAAAAACATATTTAACCCAACAAAAATAAGATATTGTTATAAATAAGATATAAGAAGAAAAGTGGAGAAGATAAAAAGAACAAGAACAAATATGTAGATGAGTAAGAGCTTTGTAAATTATTCCCTTCACAAGTACATCTCTATACATAAGGGTGAACCTTATATATAATGTGAGAATTGGCAAGTGAGAGGTCACTAATAAAGCCACTACAAGGGAGTAATGAGAAGATGGGAAAAGATAGACATCTACCAATAATATTCATAACACTTCTCCTTGAATATCCACTTAGGATATGCCTCATTAAAACCTTACTAGAAAAAACTCGGTGGAAAAAATTTAGTGAAGGAAAATATTACAATATCATTTCAGTGGGAACTGCATTGTTAAAAACTTTTCCAGGAAAACCCAGTGTGACAAACCATGGTAAAGAAAAAAAGGGTGTAGCTTTTCCCCCCTATTTGATGGTCACTTAAGAATATAAATTCCAACATCTTGATTTTCTCCTTGAGTGCATATGGAGCAATCTACTCCACTCTATCACTTATGATATATCTTCTTTTAATGAAGCTTTGCGATCAGTATATCTTCAAAACATCTTTCTTGTATTGTTGGCATTTGAGCATAAATGAAGAAGCAAAAACCATATATTGTTTTGTAGATCAAAAAGATATTTTAATATCACTACATGTAGATAATAGCTGACTTGCAATCTGACTTGACCTAGATAAGAAAATTATTTTGCTTCTGCATAGTTAATTGGTGCAACATACATAAAATAATTTATTTATTACAATAGTCAAATATAAAATATCCATCTTACTCCTTTTTTGATGCATTTTGGTTTGTGATACGCATGTATGCTTTTATAGTCTTCAGGACCAATAATATATTTGTTATTTGCTTGCTACAAAACTCATGTACTCAATATAAAAAATATGATGAGTCAATTAAGAACTAGTTCTTTATAATTGTTAAACAAAAATTTAACTAGTTAATTGTTAGGTCTCCGGATCAAAGCGAGACCTTGTTTTTCAAAAGATGAAGATATTTCTTTATATCTTGAATCACAGGATTTCTCAAGTAGAGATCAATCACAGGTTAAACCTTAAAAACCCATTTCCACAAATTTCAGGTACCTTATCAATTCTTCTGGTACCTTGAAACTAAATATGTCAAATTACTCGTTTTGAGCTTCCATAACCTCTTTTGGGCCATCTTGCTTTTAAGCTCATTTCCTTGTTCGAGGATTTTTATTCTTTGGAGCCGACCAATCTACACGCTTCATGCATGGTTAAAAGTCATTTGCAATAGTTGAGTGTCCAACAGGGACATCAATTTTTATTTGAGTGTTGCAGCTGGTGAATAATTTACTAAATTTTGCAAATGAATTATTCTTTGAACTTCCGGTTCACATTGTTTGCTAAGAGGATCAAGATGAGATAATAATAATTTATTTCAAATAATACTCATTTCCAACTACTTATATCCCCCCTAATGTTGGGAAATTAATTCATCAAGATGATAATTAGTTCACTAAGTTATAAATACATCTCTGATTGTTGGCTCAACATACTTTATCATGGATGGAGATTCATATACTCATATATTCCCAACATTCTTTAAGGATTCATCTTATTACGTTGTGGTGGAGAAATCGGAAAATACACCGCACATCCAAAATAATTCTAAGATGAAAAATATTAGGTTTTTGACCAAAAACTGATTGTAAAGGGGAAGAGTCGTGATAACTTGTTGTTAATCAATGTTGCAGCATGCAAAAATGCATGTCCCCAAGTGGAAATGGGAAGTACATGAGAACTTATTGGATTGAAGAATCTCCCGGTTCTTCAATTGATGACCACATGAGTTTTCAATTATTTTTCGCATCATTATGAATCCGAGATGGCCCAAACTGATCATGCCAAACAACATTTTTTTGATATGTAGACTTCTGGTTTACAACATGTGCTTAACCTGCATTGATATAAGTGTAGTACAAACCAGAGTAAAAGACAGACATCTTTTCCACTACACTTATTTTGTCCAATGTATGTCTCGTTATATAAAGATATTCAATATCTTCTTCTTCTTTCGTTTCAATACGATATCCATTTAGACAATATCTTTGAAACTTAATAAATTTCTACGAAACTTAGGGGAATATAGTGCATTCTCAATGTGTAAATTTGTTCCCCGGATAACAGTATATTAGCTCTGCTGGAGGCTTCAATTATCTTTGAAGAGTCAGATATAATACTAACATCGGTTTCTCGCTTCACTAAACAAGAGAAATATTTTGCATCCTTTCAATTTGTATGGGTAGTTCCATTATCAACGAGACACATTTCTCCCTAAATTTAAAACTTTATAATATTTTTTGAAAAATATAGGAAAACTACTTCTTGACACTTCTATCTCCAATAAGGTGATCTACTTTCATCAAGATTTGCAAATAAATCAAAAACATCCCTATTACCATAATCGAAATCATCATCATCATAAGAAAAATGGGTCTCAATTATCTTTATTTTTAAATGATTGTTGGTAAAGGTCAACAAGATGCTTTTGCGTATGAGAGGTGCGACCCCAATGACCTTTGCCTCCTTAACAATGGAAAATGTTTTCATTATTTTGCTACTTTGCCCACCTTTTCCATTCTTTCCAATATTTGTCCATACGGTGAAAAATAAAAGGTGTTCTTGTAATTTCTATTGTGATTATGATCAAGGCCACAACCACGGAGTTCCCCATAGTGATCGTGTGTTGCTACATTCACTTACGGGAATGAAGCGGTACTTGTAGGATGTTCATTAATTATTTTTGTTATCGTGTATTTCTACATTCATACGGGAATGGAGCAATACTAGCTAGTGGGATGAGCCTCATGATATTTCAATGACTTTTTAGTGAAGGCGCAACAATACAATAGTCAAGTAATAATATGTTGGCATAGTGTACTTGAGAACGTATTATAAGGTCATGTTTCCTTTTTCCGTGGATTTGTAAGACAATAGATTATAGTAATGATCAAGCAGTAGTTTACATGGAAAACTCATATTAAGATATACAACATATTTACAATTAGTTAACAAAAGTTCAAATTACAAAGAATTAATTTGGAAAATTAACAAATCATATAATCACATTTTAGTGGCTCACTAGCAAGAGTGAGATGTTCCTATGCAAATCACAAATTCCTAAGACATGGACTCTCATCGTCAAGATTGATTATTTAGGAGATAAAAAAAATTCCCAACAAAACAGTAGAAGGGTACAGAAAGTTTATCCAAACCAAGAGGCAGAAAAACAATTTTCGAATTTTCAATTTGTATAGCTTGCTTCAAAAACCTAAATAAAATAGAGTATCTCCTAATTTGAGATCCAGTCATGCCCCTCACCCCCCGACTGCTAATGAAACAGAGATCCTTCCACCAAACAAATGTAGAAGAAGGAATGAGCGACTGACCAAAAAGGGTCGGAGACTCTATATGCTGACCATACTTCGACACCAGCACTTGCCTCCTCGAGGCATCACCACCCCTAAGAAGCCTCCACCACCACTTACCCACGGGATTCACCCCCAACCTTCCCCCAAAGGAAGTCCCTCTTAAGTGAAACAACCTCCTTCCATATTCTAATTGGCATCTTCATATAGGAAAGGTAGAAGATAGGAATACTACTCAAGAAAGAGTTGACTGAGACTATTCTCCCGCCAAGACTTATAGACCTATGTTGCCAGCTTTGAAGTCTGCCTCTATTAATGTGAAGCATATGGTCTCAAGTAGATTTTCTATGAGGATTGTCCCCAACCCAGAGCATACGATACTTGAAAGTAATATAGCCCCTCTTACAGTTCAAAAATCTAGCACCTATAGCCAAAAAATCATCTGACACATTTACACCAATCAAACTACTCTTAGCAATGTTCACTCTAAGACCAGAGGCAAGCTCAAAATTCTGCAAAACAACCTTCATAGCCCACAAATTAGCAACTAAGGCTTCTCCTATCAGCAATGTATCATCTGAATACTGCAAATGCGAAACAAATATCCCATGGTTTCCAAGAGACACACTAGAAAAAAATATGTCAATCCATAGCATGACGCATGAGTCCACTCAAGCCCTATGCAACAAGAAGGAAAAGGAAGAGAACAAGGGGGTCACCTTGCTTTAATCCCTTTGAAATTCTAATCTCCTCAGTCGGCACCCACTAACCAGTACAAAAAGATTTCCAGAGAAAACACATGCCCTAATCCAGTCTCTTCACTTATCATTGAAGCCAAAACGCGATAACATGTAATCAAGAATTCGCCAACTAACTAATTAAGTCATGTGCCTTCTCAAAATCCACCTTAAGAATGAGAAAACCCTTACGACTCTTTTTAACAAAGTCAACGACCTCATTGACTTCATGAACCCCATCATCCATATTTCTATCTTTAATGAAGGTGGGTGGATTGGAGAGACAATGGAGTCCATAACACTACTTAGGCGTTTGCCAAGACCTTAGCCATAATTTTATACAAAAACCCCCAATAAAGAAATCGGGATATAGTCCCCCAATGAAAAGGGACACTGGACCTTAGGGATAAGGGCCGCAAAGTAGGAAGTAAAAGATCTCAGAAGCTTAGCGTTGCAATAGAACTCAAAAAAGGTTCCAATATCCGGACTAACAAGTCCCATAAAGCCTTAATGACAGCAAAGCCGAAACCATCAGGGCCAGGGCTTTTATTACCGTTACAGTCAACAACCATTCAATCCACCTCACCTAGAGAGAAGGGCCTAGTGAGAGAAGAAAAATCATCATGCGAAAGAACATGAAAGAAAATACCATCCAAACGATGTTTCTCCCAATTGATCTCAGAAAATTGATTCCTAAAAAACCCAATGACCTCTTATCGTATTTCAAGGGCCTTCTCCACCCAAACATTCCCCACCCGAAGAGCTGAGATTCTATTTCCAGCCCCTCGATACTTTATGCATGAGTGGAAAAAATGAGTGTTTGCATATCCTCTTCTTTCAGCCACCTCAACCTTTGGAAAGTCAACCTATCATTGCGTTTAAGATGTCTAAGCTTAGAAAACTTGTCCTTCCTAATGGTCATTTCCTCCTGAGTAAGAGCAACCCCCTCACCTTTAAGGTCAAAACCTTTGATAGATCCTCACCTTTAAGGTCAAAACCCTTGATAGATTCTACCAACTCCAGGATCTTCCGATCCACATCACCATAAGTTTCTGTATTCCAAAGTTTTAGTAACCACAAAAAGTTACTTATCTTTAACTAATTTAACGTATTTAGCCAAAATTATATGCCTTTTTTAATTTTTTATTTAGAAACATAAGAGTCGCTTTAGATAAAGGGTTTTAAATTTTAGAGGACTAAGTCCATACGTTGATATATATTTGATATTTTTTTAAAAAGAATAAAAGAATAATATCAATATATTATATAATATTTCAATTACTCTATTCTTGTTTAGAAATATAATATTTCAATTAATCTTTTCTCCTTCATCAAAAAAAAAAAAATTACTCTATTATTGTTTAGAAATATTCAACCTATCAATATATAAACTTAGTCTTCCTTTGTCAAAAAAAAAACTTGGTCTTCCAAAATCCTTCATCTAATCTAACCCCACTTTAAATAAACTTTAGAAATAGATTCCATTATATGCAGAATTATTTGTCCACAGCTGCTTTCCTGTTTCATCGTGAGAACTTTTTTATGCACTAATGAGAAAAAGAAAGATACAATTTATTTATCATCAAATTTTGATTATTTGATTTAATTAATAACCCTATGTTCTATTGCTAGCTATTATGTATCTTTCATAAATCAAGAAAACTTTGTCTCCTACAATCATACCTAATATTTGTGGCCTCGTGGAAATGCTTTCCTTTTCTTCCCATCGTCACTCACAACCTTTATGCTTCTTTTTAATCAGCTGTTTAAACTTACTGTTTTAAAACTTTTTAGTGGTGCCTTTACTTTATTTAATTAGCATTAGTACAATGAATTGCTATCACCATTGACTTTATTTTTATGTTTGCAAAAGTGGCAGAATGAGAGCATAAATTTGTGCATCAGGCTGAATGGGACGATTTATAATTATTAATAGTAAGTTTGTCAAAAAAAATCATCAATAAAAAAATATTCTAAAAAAAATTATAATAGTAAAAAAAAAAGTAAATGTGAGTGAGATGCGGCTGTATAACTGTGTTTATACAACATTATTATTAAGTGGCAGACTGAGGATCTTAAGTCAGATGGTGCAAAAAAAATTCATTGTGGAGATTGCTGATTCACAAAATATTATTGGAAATTTTATTTTCAAATATCTTCACTTAAGTCACTAAAATTAAGAAGCTGATTAATAAATTAATAGTCCTTAAAGTTTGTGGAAACTGCCAAATTACTTCATAAAATTTTATAAGTAACCCCTTGCAAAGAGATGAGACAAACTTCTTAACATTTTAGAAGTTAATTTGACAAGTTTCACGAACTTTAGGGATTACTTTTAATACTTATATACTTTATGGATCAAATAGGGGATAGTGTATAAGTTCAGGAACTAAAATGAGAGTTTAACTCATAGATTTAAAAGAGTTTATGGATCTAGGTGAAAAACTTAAAATTCAGGGGGGTCAAAATAAAAATTATATAAGAACTAAGTGGAGATTTTTATTTTTGAGAGTGTTCAAGTGCACACCCTGCACCTCAAGTAGACCCGCCAATGTTGTTATAGAAAGGAAGTCTACTCTTTGGCGTGTTATAGAGGGAGTAGCTTATTGCTCTTTGGTGTTGTTACAAAGGGAGCATAATTGCTCTTTAGTTCAACTGCTTGTACTGATGTATTTAAGGCTCAACCATCTTCTCCTAGCCTGCGTGTTGCTTGTGCTGGGTTCTATCAATAAAATCTCTCGAGTTATCGGGAAAAAATGAACATTATAAACACTCTGATACTCTATAGTTTTTTTGGGGTATGATATTCAACATCCAATCACTTAATGACGCGTGAACAACTATTTTTGTCCCTGAATGTGTGAGGTGTTGTGATTATAGTCCCTCAATGTAGCGAAATCACGTACACATCTCCAAGTGTCCTTTTTGTAAATCATTTTGGTCATCAAAAGTGTTTTGCTTAACTATTTTAAAATAAAAGTTAATTTTGCCTACGAAGTATCATTACACGTCAAATTCAAGGGTATCATAGAATTATTCTTTTAACAAATAAATAGTTTAAGACCAATTAATACATTGTATTTGCAAATAAACAAAGTTAGTTAAGTACAATTTAAAGGCTAAATTATACTTTTAATTTAGATTTTAGTTTGGTCCCTCATTTATTCTTAAAGAATGGAAATAAATTCTATATAACTAAAAAATAATAATTTTTTTAACACATATCCATTTTTTAAAAAAATTTTTATGATATTTGTAGATATCTGCAAATACCTTCAATAATATTAGAATATCCGCTAAATACCTGCATTACGAATACCTGCATAGATATGGCGAGAGTACAAATATCATTTTAATCCAACGAGACACATAGTGAATGAGTACTATTTGTGTTCATTGATATCCGTTGACATCCCTTAATATGATAAAAAGAAATGAAAATTAGGATGAGATGGTGAAATCAGTAGGGGTAGGTAAACTTTAGATGCCAACACCACCCGAGTAACCCAAAAATAGAAAAAAAATCATTTGGGTGCATCCTTTCGGGTCTGAAGGTTATTGGGTTTTGTGAACCACGTTTAGACGGGCCGGGTGATATCAAACGAGTTTGGTTTTCATACCTAGCTATCAACATGCAGGTGCTCTCAATGAGAAATCTAACTCTATCATACCACATCGACGTCCCTCCACAATTACTCTACTCCACTACGAATGCCTTCTCAACTACGAACAAATATACAAAACAAAAACACATAGGGGCACAAACATTTTAGTAATTATCGTTGTTGAGAATTTCGCGTGAGAATGACACGCAAACCAATGCAGCGATTGCTCGGTTTGCGTGAGAGAAACCAGAAACAATTCAATGTTGATCAAACAATGTTACAGATTCGTTCCTTTGATTGAGATCGATTCTATAGTGTCTAACGAGTAAAACGCACAAAGATTTGAAGTTCAATTTCACTCGGATTGTGAAATTGATCTCAAATCCCCTAATTCTATCCGATGAACCCTAACGCGCAATTACAAACCCTAAAACCAAAATTGATCAATTGCAGTGAAATTAAAAAACTTGAGGAAAATGTTTACCCAGATTCAAAGATCGATTGATGACTACATCTCGGGGACCAAGCCAATTTGCTTGTCCATTTGCATTAGATCTTGAATTGAAGGTTTACACAATTGAATATGAATTCCCAATGGTGTTTCCCCCTCACAACCCAATTCCCACGAATTCCCAGTCACTCATCACACAACCCAATTCTGTTAGTTCTGTTACAATCATTTAGAGCTAGCTATTTAAAGAATTACAAGTTTTGGCGCCTTAACTTGCTATTCAAGTAACTAACTAACTAACTCTTTTAAACCGATAATAACCAACTGTGCAATTGCTTCTGGTGTGCTGATGTGTGTCTTGTACTGCCACACAGGATTCACCTTAGAAGTGAGCTAACCAATGGAAGTGCCACATATACAACAATCGTAAAATTGGAAACAAAAGTAAAATAAACAGATAACACGCCACACACATGGAAGCAAATCATCCATTGAGTAAACCAATTAAACATCGTTTACTCCACAAAAATCATCCATATTTATCTGATGCAACCTGAAACTACATGCTGACATGGTCAATCCTGTTGCCATGAACGTCTCTACTATATTTTGGCGACGTCATCCGACTGTCACAATGGAGTCTAGACGCCAGAAGTCATTCACCATCAAAATTGATCAGAGTAACCTAAATATAGCATTATCCCATCCTACCGATAAGTGTCCTAAAAGAAGCTGGTCGTGTCATGTACCACACGATAGTGGACTTACAACACATGTCCATTCTGATTGGTTTTCTCGTTATTATGATGTTGTACCTTAACTCGTATGCCTTAACTCATCTCATTGATCAGTACCTTGTACTATCATTACATCACGGTTAAGTGCTCATTCCTTATTCTTTCATTAAGACCATGATCATTCCTCAAACATATTCTTATTGTTAATCCTCAATCAATGTAGTAATATCGTCACCACAAATCGAGTACCATTCAATTGAATATCAAAAATATCCATCAAGTTCATCAACATACTCAATATTATTCTCTCTACTCAACCATCCCAAAAATATACAATTGTGTCCATTGAGTAGATTGGAAATGAAGTATGAGTAAACCAAACTCATAAATGATTACTAGGGAAACTTACTCATAGATTTGGAAGTGAAGGAAAAATGAGATCCCTCTTTGTTCCATAAACTCTAATTAGCAACGAAACATCGATAATACAACCTAACGAAAGGAAATGAAGTTTGGACTTTTTGTTATCGTTTTGGAGAGCTTCAAACACTTAAAGATGGTGAAAGTATATTGAGGATATTAAATAGGCTTACATACAGTTTTGGTCTCGTATTTTCGCCAACTCACAATTTTAGTCCCCCAAGAATTTTTTCACGAATTTAGTCATCATATTTTCACCAACTTACGATTTTAGTCCCCTGATTACTCTTATTTATATAGAGTTTTCTATATGTTCTAGACATAAATCAATGTGAGTTTTTAACTAATATTGTTGTTAAAGTAGTTAATATGTGTTGTTTTGAGTAAAAGAGGGTTATGAACTTATTTGTCATCATTTGGCACTTTTGGTGCCACATGTTGTATTTTGATGTGTTTGTTCAATGCACCTGTATGTAATGCTCTTGCACTAGCAATTCAACAATGCACCTGCACTGGAAACAGACTACAATGCTTGAAAAGATCTTAGACCATCAAAATGCCTCAGCATTCGTGCAGACTGATGCTCCAGCATTATGAGTGGGAGATTACTCCAACCTTAGGAAACCCAACCATGAAGAAACCTCATTCAAAGGAGCCACCTTTTAAGGACACTTGTCAATTCGCTATAGGACCTCTTCTCTTTAATAAAGCAAATGTCCAATCTACTTTTGGAGGCACATGGATTCAAAAGATCAAATTCTTCTTCAAAGAAACCCAACCATGAAGAAAGCTCACTCAAGGGAGCCACCTTTTACGTACACATGTCCACATATCATTGGACCTCTCTTCTTTAGTCCAAATCAACATCAACTCAATTTTTGATGCAACTTGGACTTAAAAAGTAAATCAAACGTTCTTCTCCAAGCAAACCCAACTATGAAGAAAGCTCACCCATGAAGTCTATAAATACTCTTCTTCTCCCCATTCACAAAATAGACCATTCACTCACTTAAATAATATTGTAGCAGGTCTCGTTGGAAGAGGAAGAACTTGACAATGTCTTCCTTCACCTTCATGGAACTGCATTATGCGCAAGGAATGCTCTCTGCACAGTGCAATTAGAAGCGATGCTCCTACATTATGGGATGATTTACATAAAGGGAACTAAACAGTGTATCTTCTACTCTATTTCTTTTCCTTTGTTTTTTTCAATAATATGAACATGTTATTTATATCAGTTTGTATGTCCTTAGTAATGTTAAGCATGAGCTAAACTCTTTTCGTAGTTGGATGCTATAAACTTTGTAATGATCCTTTAACTAGTTTTATGTTATATATTGATGTTTGCATTTTAGTTCTTGCCTGATAACTCTTTCATATTCATCTTTAGAATTGGCCAACTAAAAATGAATGCAAATCATAAATCTGAGACATGGTTTATGATTAGAACTCAAGAACTCATATGGATAAGTTTTTAATAAAAGAAACTTTGTTAATTCCATGCTAAAACCTAGACATAGGATAGCATAGTCCATAGGTGATGATCTGTGGGTACTTCAAATACAAAAGCGAACTTATTTAGCATCTTAGACATAAGATTTGGTAATGAAACTCAAGACGAAGCTGATGTTGAAATTCACAATTTTAATGCAATAGCATCCAGTTCACCTGCATCATATATAGCATAATTAATACAGTTAAAAGTGATTTACTTTGTGGGAAACATTCCAACTATTTTCTCATCATATTTTACATCTCAACTTTACTTGCTTGTTTTCTGTTTGTTTACATTCTTGCACTCCTACCATAATGTTATTTGGTTACCTTCCACTATTGAACTATTGATTTAAACTTGTAAATTAATCCAATCCCTGTGGGAACGATTCTCTACTTTCACTTTATTACATGTTACGATTGTGTACACTTCCACATTTGTGTGTATATCAAGTGCACTATCCCCCGTGAATTATTTTCATGAATCTAGTCTCCCTATTTTCGCCAACTCACGATTTTAGTCTACCTATTTTCACCAACTCACAATTTTAGTCCCTCTGTTTTTCCAAGAGGGAGACTTTGATTTTAAAAATTGGAAAAATAGGGGGACTAAAATGAAATGATTAAAAATAGGAAGGACTAAAATCGTGAGAAAAATTATTGGGGACTAAAATCGTGAACTATTGAAAATAGTGACTAAATTCGTGAAAAAAATTTCTTGGGGGATATCTGCAAACTTTTTGTATTCCTTTTTTTGAGGTTAGATTTTGTAGAAAGTATTTTTCTTTTACCCTCTTCCTGACGGTTTCTAATTTCTATATTGCAATTTCTTCTACCCATTTTTATTGTCCTTTTCTCTTCATTTGAATGGGCAAAAATGACGTTTATATTTTTCCGCTAAGGTTTCAATTCGTAACAACCTACTTGTGAAATTTGTCACATGTTCTACTCGAAATCTGAACAAACTATTGAAGTATTGATACAAAAGAAATTGAATTGGCAATTTTTGATTTGAAATCGACTAAAACCGATACTCTACATATTGAAATTTGAAAAAACAATATATAAATGACGAGAATATTATGATACTCATTAAATTTTATTGAATATAATATTCTATAAACAAAATTAGTACGATATTTAAAATTATTTTAAAATGTTTAAACTTAAAAAAAATGACACATCATTTAGTGATATTATGTCTCATATCAAACAAAACTTATTAGGTATCTGTGTATTCACCATAAAATAGCGGTTAAAATTTTAGAAGTAAGACTTGATTGATAGAAAATGTAGGCAAAGGTTCAACAAAATGGTGATAATAGGTTAGAGTAAAAGTTGATGTGACTATTTTACTCAAAAAAGTACACGTGGCAAGCTTTTAAGTAATCAATAATGCTATTAAGTCCAATATTTTAATAAAAATACATACAAATTAATATACCATATTTGTATAGGTCCCACAACTTCCAAAGAAAAGAAAAGAAAAAACCATATTAATATAATACGTATTAGTATCTGTATCTGTATATTTATATATTTTTTTGTCAAAATATTAGACTAAATAGTATTATTGGTAAGCAATACCATTTTCGATTTTTTTTAGTTAAATATAAATCCTTAGACAAAAGACAAACTAGATCTGTCTTCGACTTTTTGAACCCCACTACACACTTAGGATTATTATTTTATTTGTTAAAATAAAATTTGAATCACACTAAACCGAACCCACCGTCGATCTAATAGTTTTAATGTGTTAAAGTAACTAGTGCACCTAATCATTATCCTTAATGTCCTCCCATTTTATAATTTTGATTGGCTTAGAAGGATAAACTATATAGTATTAGTGAGGATAAGCATTGTTTAGGAAACATTAACATTGGTAAGGACAAAAGGCCTATCACAGTTTACTTATGTGTGTGTGTTCGGCTGTACTTACGTATGATTAGTGTACTAAAATAGAATACCTTATACTTAACCTAAACTATTTGACACTTGTCTTTCTAACAATCATTATCAAATGGACTTAGCTTTTAAGGGATGTTGATGCTGAGCAAAAGGATCAATTGTGCGTACTATATAAAGACTACAAATGTGATCTAAAGTAGATGGCGTTTTTTTTTATCATGGCGTGCTTTTTTTGGTATTCTTTGAAGCATGTATTATTATTCACTCCAACAATGGGTAGCGCTTCCAAAAACGCCACCCATTGCAAAAAACACGTCCTCCTAATACTTAGCGCTTTTAAAAAGCAGCTGAATATATCATAAGCGTCCTCCTAATACTTAGCGCTTTTTAAAAAGCGTTGAATATATCCAAAGCGTCCTCCTCAGATACTTAGCGCTTTTTAAAAAGCTACTGAATATTACCCCTTATACCCAGCCGCTTTATTAAAAGCTACTTGAGTATTGCCTATTTGTGTTACTAAATACCCAGTGACTTTATTAAAAGCTACTGAGTATTGCCTATTTGTGTTATTAAATACCCAGTAGCTTCATCAAAAGCTACTGAATATTGTCTAAATTTTTTTTTTTTTAATTTTTTCATTTTGTGTGTTTTCCTTTTTATATTTACAAATTACCCATGCATGTACCAATCCAATCCAATACATAATGAATCAATTTGCTAAGAGGAACACAAATTACATATAATGAAACAAATTACATAAGAGGAACCAAAACAAAATAGCTAAGAAGTTTCATTATCTAATTCATATGTATCCAAAACAAGCTATCAAGTTACAATATTATGAACCAAAAACTAGCTAGGCTAACTTATATGTATCCAAATGAAACTTTAAAAAAACGGGAGAGATAATCGCACCATTCTCCCTAAGCTCAAGCAATCTGCTTCAACAGAGTATGTGTTGCTTTGACAATCGCTAAAATCTTTGAAATTATATAAATAAATAAAATTAGAATTGAAATGGTTAAATATTGGAAAGAACCACTATTAAATCGAAATCATATAAAAATATATTATAAGTAGATACCGACGGGGATAGTCGTTTTTCTTTGGGTAATAATATCCTTCATATACTTCATGACGTAATACCCACAATCAATGTTATTCAATTGTTTAGGACACTACAAAACATAATTAGATTAGTTAATTGTTAAATTGAGTTGAATATAGTTTTTGACAAAATAATGTAATGTATAAGTTAGAAACTTACAACTATTGGTAACCATTTGACCGTTAATTTATCCACTCCCCAATATGTCCTTAAACCATTGAATAGAATGTCATATAACTATATTAATAACAATATATACATATATAAGTAAAAGTAAGAAATGCAGAATGACACAAAATAAACACACCTGGTAAAAAGCTCCACAAACTCCAGGTGGTTTTTGTAATGATTTTGAAGTGAGTCAAGGTAATACACGGTTTTTTTCCTAGGATTAATTGCATACAAAACCCAATGTCTCCTACAAAATAAATTTAGGAATAAGTAATTGACTACTATTAAAAAAATGCATCTTATATAAGAATTAATGAGTAAAAATTCTTACCCAAAATTAACCGGTGCTAGAAGTAAGACATCATCATCAATTCTATTTTGAGCTTCAATGAAGCGGTCATTGACATAAGTTTGAGCAAGAATTTGGTTTTGTTCCACAAGTGATTCATAATTTGGCGGTGGGATTCACTTGATGAAAGGTTGTACTTTAGGACACAAGAACAAATATCTATGTAATACATTGGAAGGGACCACAATGTCCTCGTACAAGTACCTACATTTAGATATATAAATATATATATATATATAAATTAAATTAACGATATAATAAAATTAATCGACAATGTCAAATAATAAATTACATAGTACCTGACATATATATTCATAACAATACCGGTTGCCTCATCCGCATCACATACAGCACGGATATCCTCACGTCCGACTATATGAGGCAAGCGGCTCAAAAATTTCTTCATCAAAATTTATGATAAGCAATTTGTCTTTCATCATGTATTTCTCAGATGCAGCGTCGGCCTCACCAATCTTCATATAAGCTTCAATGGAAGAGGAAGAGGTGAAAGTGAGACACAATTGGAGAAGGGGTGGGATGAGTCACTTGGCGAGAAGAGGAGGGTTGATCAGTCACTTTTGGAGAGAGAGGCGGTGTGAAACTTCTACATAAGGGTGGTGGTGAGACACTTTTGTAGAAGGGTGGATCGAGACACTTTCTTGCCAATAGATATTTCCTTGCCAACACTTTTCAAAGGAGACCTTTTCTTGCTTAGTAGACACTTTCTTAGATTTTTCATTTTGGCGCATCTATGTTTAAACAAAAATAATTACTTAGTTAGCACAAATTATATGACAAAAACTATAATTAGTTAGTTAAAAATATATTGTCACTTACAACGACAAGGCGGATGGCCATGCCACAAAGGTACCAGCGCTTGTGACACCGTCAAGATATCAATACTGTCAATCCGGAGCAGGCAATGGTGCATCCTCCCTAAATGGTACCGCAACTCGACTTCAACATGATTCGGAGGTAGGGGTAAATTGTGCATCAAGGACCCAATTCGTTACATGTGTAGCCAATTGCAACCATTTCATGTGGGTTTGAGATATACAATTCACACTCACACTCATTGTTGTCCTAAATCAATTATAAACCACAAAATAATAAAGACATTATTTGATGTTATATATATGTACAATAAATCAATTATAAACCACAAAATAATAAAAACAATTAATACCTTAGTTGACGGCATGGTGCAATTTATCTCGTGCAATCGCTATGTGTAGCGAGGGTTGGTGGTTTGAGTGGCATAACATGGCCATAAAGTGATCGCATATCATTAAGTTGAGCTTGCAAACTTTCATACAATGCCATCATCTTTTTCTCGGTGGTGGGCGATCATGATTCTCATCATAGACTTTCTCGCTTTGGTCCAAAGTACTCGGTTGGTGCTACTCCAAATCCAAAGACCCTCTTGTGCGACCCGAGTATTCTTCTTTACCTAAGGCACGTGTAAGGATTTCTTTTTCAGAGCAATCGGTGAGCTCTCCTGTGATAATCGATCGTGATATGGCTTCCGATTCACAAAACAAAAGTATAATACATTATAAAAATCATAAAAGTTACAATTAAAATCAGTGAGCTTGAATTTAGGAAATACTTACAATTCTTTTCCGACACCTCCTTAGTTTTAGGATCAACAATCTCCTTTTCTTTGTTTAGTCGAGCCTCTACCCACAAAACATGTCGCTCAACACCTTCTTTAGTAGGATCTTTCCCACTCTCCACCAACTATATTTAAATTTACCAAATATTAAGAAACTATTTATAAAAAGTTTCATGAAACTAAAAAATCAAGCTTATTGTGCCTTACCAATCTCTCTTCAATATGTTGATATGGAGTAGCACCGCCTCTATAAGGATACTCACAAATGAAGCACACTTTCGATTCTGTTCACTTGCTTTCTATTAAGAGAGATAAGTATACATTAATGTATAATAGATAATTGTCAAATATATTTTATGTTATAACTTAATAGATAGTAGCACTAACCAAGAATTTTGGATCTTCAGTGCGTCTCCTAACAAATGTCTGCCAATCCTCCTCTGAAATAAACCCACTATATATTGGTGGAGGATTCCAATTGATGTTTCCATTATCATCTTTCACCAAGTTTTTGTTAATGTCGTTCGAAATTTTTATGTAACTTTCCAGGCTTCCTTCATTATCCAATCCTTTTAGAATCATCCACATCAAAATATTCTTTGCTTATGCACATTAAATGAAAATCATATAAATAAATTTATATATATATATGGGACTACAAAATTACTAAATAAGATTACCAAAAAGATCTAAAATTATATACCTGTATTGTTACCCACAACTCATGTTTTTGTTTCTCCAAAACGGGATTCTTTGTGTGAACCCAAGTAGTGATTGTTATTGGTATCATTTGTTTTACCTTACTACCAAGGAAAGTAATCAAATGAGTGTCGTTTTTCTCCAATTGGCGGACCACTTAACATTCCATTGGACTCGCATTATGTAAATAGTAAATTAGATCACAAACAATTAAAACTTAGTATTGAATGAAGTTAATTAGCAATTAATTAGTATCTTACACTTAATTTTTCTTTTCCTTTACTTAACCGGTTGATGATATCCTTTTTAACTTTGTCATTCCACGAGGAGCACGCTTCGATATAGTTTGTAACATCATGATCACGCCTCACAGGTGTCATGCCCACTATCACTATGATCTCGCCATCTTACCGCAATAAAACATAATCATTGTTTGTTATATTTATCCATTTAAAAAAACATCCAACAAAAAAATAAATAATCAGTCAAAGAAGATGAAAATAAGATCCATGTCTATAAAATAACATCTATGTCGGTTACCTTTTCCTTTTCTTCGATACAATTTTTTTTTGCAATTCGCTCCTTGGTACTTTGTTTTTGACGAATCGTAATTCCATCAGTATGATCCTTTCTAACATACACAACATCCTCTCTATAAGTACTTTCCTCTTCTAGTGATGTCCCCAAGAAATGGTCGTCCTCGATACCATCATCATTGGTTTCTTGATCATAAATGTAATTCACTAATTTTTTTGTGTCGGTAAAACAATAGACCAATTGATATCAATCGGATCAGTGACATAAAACACTTGTTGAGCTTGGGATGCCAAAATAAAAGGCTCATCTTTATATCCCAACTTCTTGAAATTCACCCGCATGAACCCCGACTCATCAATCTGTAAACCATTATTATTGTCAACCCACTTACATTGGAACACAGACTCCTGAAACATGGTGTAATCCAACTCCCATATTTGTTCAATGACCCCGAAGTATGACATATTCGCGTATACGGGATTTTGTCTTTGGCACTTGATGTATGCATAGCTTGAGCAACAAGAGTCACCCCACTATTTTGCATTTTACTCGATCATCATGGGTTTTTGTATAGAACGCGGTAACCGATTAATTAGATAGTGGTGTAAGAGAAAACATGCATATTTGGACCTTTTGCTAACCATCTCAATCTTTTTGAAATCAAGTAGGATTCATAACAAACTCGAAATCAATGTGGTCTTTTAACCACACTATGAAACTCCGATTGTGTTCCTTTGTTAACCAAACTTCACTCTTATATGGGTAATCACTCTTAAGTATGTCCATGTGCTTGGCAACATATGAATCAACCTCACTATCATTGTGCAAAAACATATAAGTGTGCTTGATGTAGTTCTTCCCTTGACACCATAACTATTTTATATCCCGACATCCCTTTAGTAATGCTTCCTAAGTGACGAGACCTTGGAAGTCCATGAGAATATTCAAGACTAGATAGATAGGCGGTGCGTAACTCAACAGCCTTCTTCAACTATGTAGCGCTCAACAATACAACCTCGGTCGTGATCGGTTTTTCACATATCCTTTTAATATCTTCATGTAACGCTCAAACGGATACATCCATCTCATGTAACATGGGCCACACAATTGTGTCTCTCTAATCAAATGAACTGTTAGATGAATCATTATGTCAAAAAATGAAGGTGGGAAATACATCTCAAGCTCACACAAAGTGAGTGATAAATTTCTTTGCAATGATGGCAACTTTCTAGGGTCAATCACTCTACTACAAATCGCCTTAAAGAAGTAACAAAGTTTGGTTAGCGTCGCGCACTTTCTTAGGCAAAATGGATCGTATACCAATTGGGAGCAAATTCTCCATTAGAACATGACAATCATGGGACTTTAAAGACTTTAACTTAAGGTCTTTCATGGATACAAGGTTTGTAACATTTGAAGAATACCCTCTGGAACTTTTACTCCATGAAGAAACTTACAAAACACGGTCTTCTCCTTTTTAGATAGAGTATGAGTGCTGGGAGGTAGATATGTACGTGTACCTTCTTCTTTATCGGACCCATTCTGGTCTCAACCCCATACTAAGCAAGTCCAACCTCGAGTTGATGGTATCTTTAGTCTTTCCGGCATATTGAGTAAGGTACCAATGACACTTTCAAAGACATTTTTTTCAACATGCATCACATCAATGAAGTGTCTTACATATAATGACTTCCAGTATGGCAAGTCAAAGAAAATCGACTTTTTCTTCCACCCCGTTTGGCAACCTCTCCCGCAAATGGCTTCCCAAATTTAATGTTCAAATCTTTCACCTTTTCAAACAGGTTGTTCACCCACAAAGCCGTGGGAGCTTTACGGGTTTCAGTATTCCCATTGAATGCCTTTTTAACAATCGATCATCGATGAGTAGATGGCAAAAATCTACGATGACCAGGGTAGATATTCTTCCTACCATGTTCCAACCACATCCAATCGGTGTTATCTTCACATATAGGGCATGCACACTCGACCTTTCAGATCTGCACCGGATAGATTGCCGTATCTTTGGAAAGTCATTAATTGTGCCAAAAATCATAGCCCTCAAGTTGAAACTTTCTTCTCTCGAACCCATCATACACCTCTACTCCATTCTCCCACATTAGCTTCAAGTCTTCAATTAAAGGAGCCAAGTATACATCAATATCATTTCCGGTTGCTTGGCCCCTAAATTAACAAAGACAACATCATATATTTGCGTTTCATGCAAAGCCATGGAGGTAAGTTATAAATCGCTAATATCACGGGCCATGTACTGTGGGAGCTACTCTGAATACCGTGCGGGTTAAAACCATCGGCAGACAATGCAAGTCGTAGGTTTCTTGGATCCAACCCAAATCGGGATAATCAATATCAAATTTTTCCATTGCGGAGAATCTGCGGGTGTCGTAACATGCCATCTTTAATCCTTTCATCCTCATGCCATGTCAAGTGTTTTGCATCTTCTGAACTACGGTACATACGCCTAAATCGAGGAATTATGGGAAAATACCACAACACCTTTTCTGGAGCTGAATCTTTCTTTTTATACCGTGATGCATTACATTTAGGACACGACTTTAAAAATGCATGTTCATTCCGAAATAGAATGCAATCATTGGGACAAGCGTGTATCTTCTCATAGTTCAAGCCAATGGACCCTAACATTTGTTTTGCATCATACGTCCGAGAAGGGAGCACATTATCCTTCGCAACATTTCTTTCAATAGTGTGAGTAATTCAAGAAAGCTCTTATCCGTCCATCCGTGGCAAGTTTTCAAGTTATACAACTTTATCACAGCCAATAATTTTGTGAATTCAGTACAACCCTCATACAACGGCGTCTCTGCATCCGTTATCAACTTCTCAAACATTTGAGGACGGTCATTAAGATCGTCTTCAAAAGCCTTTGCCATCTCTTCAAATTCATCCCCAACAAACGAGGTATTTCGGTGTCAACCGGTGCACATCTCTCAAGATTATTACCCATATTCGAAGATTCAACTCTTTCCTCACCATGCATTGTCCAACAAGTGTAAGTTTGATCAATTCCATTACCCTTTAAATGTCCCCCCAACTCGCTCTCGCATTAATCGATTTTACATAGCAACAACGTAAACATGGACATATCATATTACTAGATCTCCCTAAACGTTCAACAAAGACAATTCACAAAATAATCCACTCCATCTCTATATTCCTTGGATGCAGACGATTGGCGGACATCCACTTTCTATCCATAATGTCCCAATATCTATAATAAATTCGGATAAGAGAATTTACAATTTTATTGAAGCTAAGACATTCAATCAACTAGCTAGCTAGTTTCAACTAAACAAATCAAAGACTTTGATGTCTTCTATATAGTCATTAATTCTTCATAGAAAATAAACAAAAGAACAAAAAAGTACGAACAAGTGGAAGCAACAACGACAAATATCCAACCAATTTGTGAACAACGATCGCGAAGCTCAGACAAAAAAACTCCCAAAACCTAACAAACAATTTGCATATTCGATTTAGGCATATTTGATTTTACTAATATAGATGACACACACTTTGCTTAAAAACTCTATCATTTGAGAATCAAAATCTCAACAAAACCAAGCAACAAACACATATCAACTAATTTCTCTCCTATCAAACACATTCAACTAATTTTACACATATCAAACACATACAAATACATTCAACATATTCCTCTCTTATCAAATTTTTTTCACACATTCAACATATTCCAATCAAACTACATATTCATCTCCAACCTAACAAAAACCTAAAAACAAAAACAAAATAGAGAACTAACCTTTGAGAGAAGATGAGGACAAGCAATGAGGACTATGGGTGCTAGAGAGGATTGAGACAAGCAATGTGGGTTTTGGGGTTATTGTGGGTTTGGGGGTTTGTGGGTTTGGGGTTATTGTGGGTTTATGGGTTTGTGGGTTTGGGGGTTTGTGGGTGTGGATAGAGAGAACGAGAATGAGGGAAAGTTGAGAGAGGAAGAGCTAATGAGAGTGAGGGAGAGAAGAGAACCACCGTGAGAGAGAGACGTGAGC